>CP139509.1:332315240-332335498 GCA_021014915.2 Artemisia tridentata subsp. tridentata
TTTAATGCATCGAAAGATACATCAAACACTATAAGGTAAGAAGTTTTGGGATCCTTCTTACAAGTGGGCACAAAGCCAGACACTAGACATGATAATGGGCCTACATGCCGTTAGGTAAATTAAATTACCTATCATGCCCCTAACCTAGTACTATCCGCGCACTCACCTTCATCATCTCTTGTGAGATTCGTTTTTGCGGATATGGGCGTTGAAATGAATTAAGATTTTTCTAACCTAAGTATCTTATACATATATAGTATACTTAGGTTTATGAGGATACTTTCTTTGAGTAGTATTATATACGGGCTAGGGAAGAAACTTGATTCACTCATCATTGCTCATCTCAAACTTGTTATGCATGATCTTTGAGCAATCATTGTACATTTTTGGACAAGTTGAGTTTGTCACAATAGTCTGTGACAAATATTTGAGAAATGAAGAAATGTGAGTTTTGTTTCTTAGTAATAGTGCTTACAATGTTAGATTCTAATGACACTACATGCTTAGCATTTCTACCAACATAGGGTGTTTTAAGAAAGCGTACCTGAGCCTGAGGTGTTTCCCTTAAAACTTTGAAGACTAGACTACCATTGTTGAAAGCTAGGCATATGACATACATCTTGACTTTTCATCACTAGATTAGTGTAATTGCTAATCACACTCCATTTGTTGGACTTCCAGTTTATTTACAACCATGTTTATCTAGCAAAACAGAAGCTCAAACGTTTGGTCCCCAATATCTCATGGGTCCAAAGTTGTTAATGGCAAACATCCTACGCATTTGTTGCAATTGTTTAGGATGTAAGAATGGAGGACACATTCCCCATGGTAAGTAAACTTGTGATTGACTGTCATTCCAAGTTACGGGGAAGTTACTTGGATAACTTTGTCTTCTAAAGTTACCTCTCGGTAGAGGAGTTCTTGACCGAGGTTTGGGAGAATTTGTTTTTCTAGGTGGAGGAGTCTTCGACCTAGTGTCGGGCTTTACAAATCCAAGTTCGGGAGTTGACAAGGGTTTGTAAAATCTTTTAACTTCCTCTATGCTAGCAATAGGTACTTTAGTACCATTTACAATTGTGTGACTTCGTTTAGGACTTAAGTTATTTTTCAAAATTGACCCTGATCTGACTTCAGCACCAGACGGTACCACGGTACCATTAAATTTAATGGTACCGTCCGTACCTTTAGTGGTGACACTTCAGGCTTTATAAATTTTACTTGTTTAGTACTACTTGTTGAAGCCTGACTTGGGTCAAATCCTAAACCCGCACGGTCATGTTCATTATATCTAATGTTTTCAAGCATATCATTAAGTATTTTTGTTCCTTCTTCGAACTTAATGATTCTCAAAGCATTTTTTTTTAGTTTCTCATTTTCTACTTGAAGACTTATGCATAACCCACATCCTAAGTCTACTTCTTTATTTTTCTCAAGTCTTTTGACTTGATCCTTTAGTTCTAGAATTAGCATTTCAAGTTCATGCAATTTTAATTTTAGTTTTCTGTTTCTACCTAAAATTTTAGAACTAACCTCGCATAATTTATTATACTTGTCATGCAATCTATTGTCATTTATTGACGAGTTATCATCACTATAATAAGAAGAGTCAAAATGTACCTCATTAGAAGCTTGAGCCATTAGGCACGTTTCATCGTTGGGCTTCTTCTCTTCTTCTTCACTGCTATCACTCCAAGAGCCTCCTATGAAAGCTCGTTGGTTGTTGGTTTTCAGTGGTTTGGGACATTCTCCTATGAGGTGATTAGGATCTCCGCATCTAAAGCATTTCCTATCACTTATCCATTTCCTATCATCTTGGTTCTTTTGGAATGACCTCTTTTCATCGCGAGGTTGTCTAGGAAATCTACCTTTCCTCCTAAAGAACTTTCTAAAGTTTCTAAAGGCTAGTGCATACTCTTCATCTTCATTATCAAAACTTGAACATTCCTCATCACTAGACTCCTTCTTGGCTCTCAATGTTAGAGATCTAACTCTCTCGCTTTTTCCTTTGACTATATCGGAGTCCTTCTTGATTATCATCTCATGAACTTTCAAGTTTCCTATTAGTTCATCGAGTGATAATGTCGCCAAGTCCTTTGACTCTTCAATGGCGGTGACCTTTGCTCTCCATTTAGGATGTAGAGCTCTAAGAAACTTCCTAACATAATTCTTGCTAGAGTAACCTTCATCAAGAGCTTTAAGACTAGTGATAATAGTATTAAATCTAGCAAAAGCATTATCTATTGACTCATCTTCCGAAATGGAAAATTGTTCATATTGTTGAACAAGAAGATCTATCTTGTTCTCTTTGACTTGGTTATTACCTTGGTGAGTGACTAACAAAGTTTTCCAAATATCTTTTGCCGTATTACACATGAAAATTCTTTCAAATTCCTTTTTAGGCAAAGCATTGTAAATCATCATTTTAGCCTCATTATTTTTGGCTAGTTTTCTTTTAAGTTCATCACTTTGTTTATCATAAGAAACTATTTCATCCTTTTTAGTTTCGGGATTCATTTGAATCGGTTGAAAGTCACCCTCGGTAATAACATGCCAAAGATCAATGTCTTTTGATTTCACATATGTTTCGAATCTTGTTTTCCAATAGATAAAGCAATCGGTTTCAAAAAGTGGTGGTCTTTGCATAGATTGCCCTTCTAGATATTTTTCGGAATCCATTGATCGATTCAAGTTTTAAAATACAATATACTTTAAAAGCTTGACTGACGTGGCTGCTAATACCAATTGTGGAAAACTAAAAGGGGGGGGGGGTTGAATAGTTTTACCGGTTTTTAAGTTCTTTTAGTTCTTTTAACGTTTCTTAAAAACTTTGCTATTGGAAACCTTTGATTCGATTCTTATGTGCAATCAAACAACACCAATATGAACTACACACTAAACTAACTAATAATAAGTAATGAAAGTAAATAGTAGAGATGGAAAGATCAAACCGGGACAAAATGATTTATAGTGGTTCGGCTACGAAGCACTTCTTCGCCCTACTCCACTCCCCGAGTACCACACTCGATAGTTTCAAGCACTATGTCAACAACCTCCCTTAAGGTGGAGAAAACCGTACACGTCGCTTAACTTGTTTTCCGACACTAAGCTAGATGTCGAGTGCTAATCTTAGCTAGCACCAATCTACCACGATCCACTTGATCCTTTACAACTTCACACAAGACTCGATCTACCCGATCTACTTATGATCACACTTGATCAAACACACAAGCCCAATGGCTTCAAGAGATCTCCAAGATCTCTACATGATCACAATGATCAACTCTCACTTCTCTCAACCTATTCTATCTATCTATGATCCTCTTGATCAATCACACAAGCCCAATGGCTTCAATAGATAATCAATATCTCTATAAGATCACAATGATATTGACTCACTCTCTCACAAAATAAAAATGATCTTGATGTATGCTATGATACAACAAGTGTGTAACAAATGTTACAAGACCTAACAACTACAAATCTTGTATCTTCTTGAATACCTTGAGTTCTTCTTTTGCAAATAAAGAGGAATGACAACACTTTGTATATACTTGGATACTTTGTGTTCTTCTCTTGCTAATGAAGAGGATCACTTGAATGGATGATTGGATCACTCTTGAACAAAATAAAACCTAAATAAATGATCAAGAAAAGAGAGTGGTGTGGGAGTATTAAACTCAGAAGTTTCTGTGTGAAAAAGGATGCCCAAAATCTGTGAAGTGGGCTGGTATTTATAGGTAGAAAAAATTTGGCCGTTACAGAGGGACGGCTCCACTATATCACCGACGGCTCCACTAAATTTAGTGGAACCGTGGAGCCGTGTCAGACAAAGACGCTCCATTTTTTGTCTTTTCTGGTGAAAACTTATTTGGGGAAGTTTGGAGCTGATTTTGGGGGGGAAAATAGCTGTTATGTATTTTAAACTTATTTTTTCCATTAAAACATTTATTAATTATTGAAAAATAATTTATAAAGTATATTTTTGAAGAAAATATTTTGTCACATAAAAATGTGAAGTCTTAAGCACAAATTCACTTCTTTGATCATTAGTCAAGTTGTAAATTTGGTCTAGAGTGATTTGTGTAAAAACGGGATCTTCCGATTAAAAACTTGTTTACGTTAATTTTAACGTAACGTGATTTCACATTTTTTCATCCTCAAAACATGAAGTTATCGAAAGATAGAAATAACGTTTTTAGAACATTATTTGCATCAACAGTTAGGTATAATAAACTACCTATCAAGCCCCTATACTTAGTGTTGTCCACGGGCTCACCTTCTTCATCCTCTGTGAGTTTCGTTACCGAGGACATGGGCGTTTTCATTGGTTTAGACTCTTCCAATCCAAAGTTCTTAAGAATTTCTTTACTATATTTAGATTGATTAAAGAAGATATCATCTTCCATTTTTTTTATTTGTATACCAGAGAAGAAATTTAATTCGCCTATCAAGCTCATCTCAAACTCGTCATTGGTATGTGTTAAAATATATATGTTTTTAAATTCAAAAATCCATCATTTTCGGCTAAATAAATGACAAAAATATAAAATTCATTGCATACATTATGTAATTTTGTTATTTATATTGTAGGTAACTTTATATGGAGCATCGACGCAAAAGATGGGATTTTGAAAGATTAAGCGAAGCCAATTTTGAGACTAGTAGTAAAGAATCTGGCCCAGCCCAACATCAAGATAAAAGCCGATTAATTCCGTATCTTAACAAAAAAGTTGCATTGGTCTGGAAATTCTTCTTGAGTCTCAACGTACAGGGTTTGAGTCCCACTCTTATCATTTTTTGCTATTATGCCACATTTAGTCCATTTTCTTCCAATAGGCCACAAAGCCCATTATCTCATTAGACCAGGCCCAAATATGAAAATGATATAATCACACTTGACGCCCTTAGAAGGAAGGGAGAAACGAGCCGCATATCATTTTTTTTCATTCTTCTTTCTTTTTCGTTTTTTAGTTTTAGTAGATTATTTTTAAATTAGTTAAAATTAGTTAAACTTTGTATTAAATTTTGATATTTTAAGGTAATGACCATTCTTAGTTTCTTTACATGTCCTATAAATTTCAAGTTCTTATATTAATGTTTTAGTTAATCTTTTCTTTTAATCTTTACATCTTTCTTATCTTTTTAAATACAAGTTCTTGCAAGTTATTATAAATTCGTGTTTTATTTTCTGAAATTTCTTAAAAATCTCTAATTTTAGTTTCGAATTTTTACAAATTTTATTTTTTCTTCTTAGAAATTTTTTTAAACATTTTCTACTTTGGGTTTATTTTTATAAAATTGATTTTTTTTTTAATTTGCAATTTTATATTTTCTGCTGTTACCTATCAGTATTTCATAGCTAGGATAAAAAATTTAGAATTTTTAGAGTTCCTTTACTATTTTTAATCTATTTTTAAAACAGTTTTATTTAGAGAAATCGTAAAAAATATTTTATTAGGTTTAAAAATTCCGTTTCTATATTTGTAAATTATCTTTTATAAAGTTTTAGTTTCTGTAAAAAAAATTGAATTTTATTTCAAAATTTTTATATTTATTTTTATTTTTATAAAAGCTTTTAATTTTTAAAATCTTATCATTTTAGTTTTTGTAATCTATTTGTACTAAATTATATATAAATCCTAAACCTTAATAACCCAAGATTACTTTACATTAAAAGTAGACATTATTTGTGTAACTTGGGTGGTCTTTGATTTATTGATAAATTAGTTTTATAGATTGATGAATGGCCTTTTACTCATCATTTTATACCCGATAAAACCCACAAAAATGACCAAAAACACCCAAATAGACCAAATATTGTTACAAATATCCTTGGAATGTGTTTTATGTGTTTTAGGTACAAAAGGGTTAAAAACGGGGCAAAAAACGGACAAAACCGAGCTTGGAATGGAAAAGAACACAAAAAGCCGAAGCCGGGAAAGACATTCTTCATGTGGATTTAATTCAAGCTCAAAAATCCCAAAACAGCCCTTGGATAATTTTTGCTTGACAAAATCAGTCCTTGAAAGAACTTTCTAAAATTAGCAAGAATGGTCCCTGAATTTATTTAGTTTACACCATTGGTCCCTAAACTAAATCCTAATATTTATCCCTAAATACAACCGGATCCAAAACCAACTTAAACCCATCCAATCCCAACCCAAAAAAACATCACAACCCATCAAGCCCAATCAAATCCCATGTTTTAACTAAAAACGGGTCAAAGCAAAGTCAAAATTACTGTGTATTACCCCTAACCACCCAATTAGCCCGCCAAATCCCATTAACCTCATCCCCGTCCCTTTCTCCTTTCCACCTCACCCCTGCTATAGTCCAAGACCCTCACATGTCTATGTCTCCCCCCCCCTCCAATGCCACCTTGGCAATCCATGGCTCAAATCCCATCAACGGCTGAGAGGTAAAGAATTGGTCTCCAAGAAATATCCAAGGGCTGGAAACAAGTAGAGAAAGCACAAGTCTGAACTCACTCAGAGAAGAAGCACAAGAGAGACAGAAAACCCTAATTAGAGTAGTATAAATAGAATATTATGTAGCCAAATATAAGCCAGTAGGAAATAGCTTAATTTTTAGGTAATTTTAAATACTTTAAGCTTTTTGTTATTGAATGTTTTTAAGTTTTCTAGTATTGTAATTTCATTTTTAGTTTTATAAAATTTCCAGCTTTTTAGTTTCAATCTTCAAAAATCGAAAAATAGTACTGTTAGCATATTTACTGCTTATTTATGGTTTAGAATAGCTTATTTAAGCCACTTACTACTTTTCATGCTTACTTTCAGCCTTAGAATTCATAGTTTAATTCTCCTAGGTTTCTAGTCCAAATTAGTATAAAATTGCTTAATCTTGTTTGCTCATTCAGGTTGTTTATTCAGGGGGTAACCTGTGCTTATTTAGTGTTTTCACACTTAGTTAACCTTTGCCTTCCAGAATCATACACTTCTTAGGCCTACATTAGTTTTTAAAACCAAAACAGCCCCTGAAAGGAGTATTTGGATCATGGGTTAAAATTGGTCAAAACTAGGTTCACTGTTCATATGCACTTTGT
This sequence comes from Artemisia tridentata subsp. tridentata, assembly GCA_021014915.2. Lineage (NCBI taxonomy): Eukaryota > Viridiplantae > Streptophyta > Magnoliopsida > Asterales > Asteraceae > Artemisia > Artemisia tridentata. Next base: position 332,322,304 of record CP139509.1, read on the forward strand.
CCAAGTTTGATCTTGATTAAATTCATTTGTAAAAGTTGTTTTTAGAAGTTTTTTTAGCTTTATGGAAGTATTCTTAAGTTTTGGATGGATTAGTGTAGTTGTAGGGTGTTAACTGTTCAAATAAACTACTTCAAGCTATAAGCTCATTTGATGCTAATTTTTGTTATCTTTTAGTCTATTTTAGTCTTATATCAAGTAGTGATTGAGTCTCTTTAAGCCTTGGTTCAAGAATGCTCAAATCAGTCCACCTCAGTAACTAGTTAGTCTGCACATTAGTTTTCTCAATTTTCAGTAGTTGTTTTTGATTTATCATTTGTTAATCGTAAGCTAGAATAAGCTAAATTTTTACACAGTTAGAATTTGGTTGCTCATCTAGTTAATCCTATTTTTTTTAGATTTTTAAAATTAGCTTATGATAGCTTTTAATCAGCTTAAAAATAGCCATTTTTGCCCTGCACCACTGATTACTCAGTGACTCGTTGCTTATTTGGTTGTTATCAGTGCTTATTTGTTCACATTGTGGCTTATTCAGTTGTCTATTTCCATATTTAGCTTATTGTTAGTGTACCAGCTTATTGTAGTTCCCATTTTAGCTTATTTATAGCTTATGCAGCCTTTTAGTTCATATTGCCTTAGCTTATTCAGTTTAACCCTTCTGATCAGCCCTTCTTGGCTTATTTCTGAGCTTATTGTAGTATTTTAAAAATAGTTCTAGTTATAAAATAGCTTATCTTAGAAGTGCTTATTAGTTTTTTTTTAAGAAAAAAAAATATAGGTTTAGCAAAAAGGCTGAGCCAGGGATTCGAACCCTGGTCTCCAGGCCTCCCAAGCCTCACAACACACATGTTTAACCAACTGCCTAGGGACTTGTCTTGGTTTATCTCTCCCACATTAATTACTTAACCCTCTTTTGAGTCCTTTAGCTTATTTTCACTCTTTGCTTATCTACAGCTTATTCCAATAAACTGGCAGCCCCTTCTTATTTTTCCTAGCTTTGTTTTACTTTAAAGTATTTCTAGAAAAAGTTTCAGATTTATTTTTCAAGTTTTACTATTTTTAATCATTTAATTAGTTTAAAATAGTTTTTAATTCATAATCAAATATATAAAAGTCAAAAAAATATAATTCTTTTTTCTAAAGTTTTCTTTTAACATTTAGGACTTAGGAAAATTAAATTTGCATCCGTAGGGTTAATTTTTAAAGGATTTGGTTTTTAGGCTCGTTTTTTTTAGATTCCCGATCACGTTCTTTAGAGTAATTTGAGTTTTACTTTATTCTAGTTGATTATTTACTTTTCTAGCCTTAATTAGAATTAGAAATTAAAAACAAAGTGAAAATCATATTTCAAGCATTTTAATACCAAACCTCAAACGACATCCTGGATTTACGCCTCGTTAGGATACGACCCGGATATTCCTTATCCGGATTATTACGAACGAATTGCGTTGTGATTTGCATGTTAACCTTTTCCCATTAAAAGGTTGACTTGTGTGAATTCTCAATATCAATTTTTGGCGCCGCTACCGGGGAGGTGTGTTGCGACAATATCGTTACGGTTTGACGATTAGTGACTTGAAGATCCTTCCTCGTGAAGTTTCGTGTTTTTCTTGTGAATAGTTTTTATCAAAAACCCAAAAAAAATTAAAAAAACTTGAAAAACCCTAAAATATTTTCCTTTTCTATTTTTTTTTCTAAATATTAAAAACCAAAAAGATTTTCTGTTGAAATTTATTTTCCTTTTTCTTTTGTGTTTTTCAATGTTTCTAAATTTTAAAAATCCGAAAATATTCTTCTTATTCCTCTTATTCGTTTAATTCTTTATCTCTCACCCTCTATCCGTTTAATTCTTTTTCTTTATGTCTTCATCTTACCATTATGGTTGTGAATACTGTGGGGGTCCTCCAAATGGTGGAAATTGCCATGGTTGTAGCATTGTAAATTCAGAAAACGGGTTTGTCTATGACCAAAATCCCTACAATGAAACAACCAATTTCTTTAACCAACCACCACACCATGAGATGGAGACATATTCTTGTGGATATTGTGGAGGTCCTCACCAAGGTTTTAATTGTCTATGAGCAAGTTCCATGTAATAATCAAAACTTTGGTTATGACCATTATCCATATAATTCACCGAATCAGTCACAGCAAACGTATTGTTGTGAGTACTGTGGAGGTCCTCACTATAGCTCCGATTGTCAAACAAGGAACCCGCTTGTCTATGAGCATGTCCCTTGTAACAATTATGACTATTCTTATCTTGACCAACCTCCATAGTACCAAATGATTCAACCACAACCTCAACCACTTCCTCAAGAACTTCTCATTGATCTTTCAGATTTAATAAAAGATCTTAAGGATTTGACTAGTAAACCTCCCCAAGAAGATCCTCATGAAAAATCTATTGCAGAATTACCAGCCAGAGAACGAGCAGCGCAAAGGCGTTCCATATTTCTCAAGGCTGCCATTCTCGATGACAATGATGAGGACACTATTCAAATTGGGGAGTTTTACAAAAATTCATCAGCTGCAATCACACCTGTTCAGAAGAATCAGGAAAACAAGAGTGTTGCAGAATTGCTAGCAGAAGAGCAAATGGAACGTGTAAAAGATGTTTATGATAGCAACAATGATGAGAAAGACAACGAGGAGGGTGCTATTCCTTTAAATGATACCATTTCTCCCTCCTCATCTCCTTTAAATGAGAAAGAAAACAAGAGTGTTGCAGAATTGCTAGCAGAAGAGCAAATGGAACGTGTAAAAGCTGTTTATGCTAGCAACAATGATGAGAAAGACAACGAGGAGGGTGCTATTCCTTTAAATGATACCATTTCTCCCTCCTCATCTCCTATCCCCGTTGAGGATAGTGACTTTTTCTCGGTTAACTCTTTGAGTGGCAATCCCACTCCGACTTCTGAACCAATCATTTCTGACTCTTCCCTTTCTCTCACACCTGTTGAGGGAAGTGATATCTCTATGGAAGAACTCTAGGTTTTTCTTGTTGATAATCCAATTTCGCCAGAAATTGTTAATGTTGATAGTGATCCGGGGGGAGACACTCCTTTGTTAGAAAAAATGATATTCGATGAACCATTATTTTCCCTCCCACCGAAGGATGTTATTAAGCTATTAGATCCTCTGGAGCTCAAGCTCGAGGATTCTTTGCCCGAATATGAGAGTTTTATCTTTGATACGGCAGAGGAGAGTAGTGGCAGTCCCACTTCTCATTCCGATCTTTCTCTTTCGACTTAAGAGTCATTTTGCTTTGATATTGATCATACGGAAGAGAGGAGTAGTGGTAGTACCACTTCTCATTCTCATATCTCTCTTCCCGAGTATGATTCGTTTATCTTTGAGGAGTTCTCCGGGGAACTCACTCACATCATATCTCCACCGGAGTATGATCACTTCTATTTTAGTCTCTAAGAAGACTTTAGTCTGGGGGGAGGTGTACTTAATCATAAGAATGTGCTTGTTGATAACACCATCCCAACCCTCCCTCCCGAGACTCTTGTTGCAAATGGCTTTAATGAAAATATGCTTTTGAGGATGAAGAATTGGTCTTAATCGTTATCAAAATCTTTCTTGCATTCATCACATTTGATGTGACTTCTCCTCTCCTTCACTCATTCGAGAGTGAAGATACCATCTTTGACCCCGGCATCGTCGTTTCTAATTTCTATTTTGAGACGGGTGTATCTCATCAGAGTGGAACTTTCAAGAACTTCAATGTTTATCCAAACATATTGAATGAAATTCCGAAGGAGATTTTCTCTTCCACATGCTCCCCCAAGAACAATTAAATTCGGGGTGAGTCAAGCTTAGCGACTCGATCATAAACAAGCGCTTCGTGGGTGGCAACCCATGCCTATCCTTCTATCTTCTTTCTATTTTCTAACACTAAGTGTAGGGGAATTCCTCTACTTGTTGCTTTGTTGTTGTGTGTTTGCCTTTGTTTTCAGGATTCCCGTAGATCGTGATGATTGATGCGCCTGTTTTCAATCCAGCCACCCAATATCCGATCTTTTTACTAACATCCAGGGATATCTTGTTTAATCCTTTTTGTGAAAAAGATTTCGTTTCCACACTTAGCTAGTAGTATTACCTTTTTACGTTCTATAGTGTCGGCATAATAGTCGGTACTTTGAATATTGAGGGCAATATTCAATTCTAAGTGTGGGGGGGAATTCTTATTTGACCAAAATTTTAAAAATTTTCACATTTTGTACCTACTAGTCCCCTAGCACCCCCGTTTTGACCAAAATTTTAAATTTTTTTATCGTCTTTTAATTAAAAATTGCATGAAAAAGAAGTGCTTTGCACATTAAAAATAATTTGCTATACATTAATGCTTCGGTATTAGTGAAAGTTTAGACTTGATTAGGCTAGAACAAAGGGAATCCCGACTCTGCCAAAGTGTTGATTTGGCTGCTACCCTTAACTTTTAGGCTAAGTTTTTACGAATTGTGCAAATGAAAATGCTAAGCGTGGAGTAGTTGGTTCTCTTTAGAGCTTATATAAGTAATCTATGGCTTTTCCTCCCAGGAGCTCCTAATCTGACTAAATAAGTGCTATTTTCAAATCTTTGAACATTAAAAACCGTTTTGTTAAGCAAAAATAAATTTTTATACAATCTTGATTTAGAGTACTAGTTCAAAGTTTTATTTAAATTTCGGAACAAGCATACTTTCTTAAAAACATAATAAGAATGCAAAATGAAAGTGAGACGTTGCTTGAAAGTTGCAAAAAAATTAAAGTTTTGAGTATGAATAAATAAGTCCTAAGCTACGGTTCGAGATCGGTCCATGGATCCTTATTTCCAAAAGGCGTTTAGGTCTTGGCTACCCTCTTACACCGGCCCTTGGATCTTTATTCAAGAAGGTGTAAGGTCTTTGTCTAACACCCTTGAAACCTCATTTTCGAAATGTCTAGAGTCTTGGAACTCTCCGTTGTAACAGCCCTCGGATCCTTTATTCCTAAGGTATAAGGTCTTGGAATTCGTAGTTTATGGTACAATAAGAAGTTAAGTTGTAAAATAATAATAATAATAATAATAATAATAATAATAATAATAATAATAATAATAATGATAATAATAATAAAAAAAGTGAAAAAGTGATGAAAAATGAAAAAATGTATGGAAAATGTTCGTTTATGTTGCTTATGAATAAATGTGCGAAACTTGCTTTTTCTTAAATTTAAATCGGAAGTTGAACTAGTATTCGTCAAAATTGTCTATAGATTGGACGATAATTTAGAAAATTTTGATTTCAAAGATCCCGTGAGCTCCGATACTATTCTCGAGGGCGTAAAAACCTAGCCTCCTTAGTTTTACTAAGGACAAGCTGAGAAGAAAGTCGCTACATGGAGTGATCTCACCTTTGAATCTCTAATTTCTAAATCATCTTCGGCTGCTATCTATTTAAGCTTAATATTACCTTAGCGGTAGCCTCATAAATCTTTGGAATAAAATTCTCGCTAATTCCGTTACTATTCTCCGTGAGGTGTCAAAAGCCCGGTCACCTAAAACCAACTGGTTTGGGATGTGCCGAGAAGAAAGCCGCTACATGGAAAAGGCCCTTTCGATCCTTAGATTTTGTGGTTTCCGGTGAATTAATATTAACTTAAATAAGTAACAACCCTAATAAATGTCGATTTTTACGATCAAAATTTTGAAAACTAGCACACTCACCGAAGTACTTAAATAATTAAAGGAGTGAAAAGTTAAGTCTCGGCTTACACAGATTACTAATATAAGTAGTGTTAGCATTTTACAAAAACGTTTGCGCAAGGGTTTTGAACTTAGTTGGGGAGTATAAAAAGAGGATGACGATTACAATTCCCTAGAATCACCCACTTTGTGTGATTTCCGTTCCATGATGCCATTTTTGAAAATCAAGCATTTTATTTACGTTTGATCTCGTTTAAATTACTTGCATTTTATAATAAGTCAAAACGGGATATTTTTGGTAACCTTGATATTCTTTGGATCCTTTCATTACTTTATATGATCAGATTGCTAGGGACTAGCAATTGAATAGTGTGGGGGGATGATGAGTGGCCTTTTACTCATCATTTTATACCCGGTAAAACCCACAAAAATGACCAAAAACACCTAAATAGACCAAATATTGTTACAAATATCCTTGGAATGTGTTTTATGTGTTTTATGAACAAAAAGGTTAAAAACGGGGCAAAAAACGGACAAAACCGAGCTTGGAATGGAAAAGAGCACAAAAAGCCGAAGCCGGGAAAGACATTCTTCATGTGGATTTAATTCAAGCTCAAAAATCCCAAAACAACCCTTGGATAATTTTTGCTTGACAAAATCATTCCTTGGAAGAACTTGGCAAAATTGGAAAGAATGGTCCCTGAATTTATTTAGTTTACACCATTGGTCCCTAAACTAAATCCTAATATTTATCCCTAAATACAACCGGATCCAAAACCAACTTAAACCCATCCAATCCCAACCCAAAAAAACATCACAACCCATCAAGCCCAATCAAATCCCACGTTTTAACTAAAAAACGGTTCAAAGCAAAGTCAAAATTATTGTGTATTACCCCTAACCTCCCAATTAGCCCGCCAAATCCCTTTAACCTCATCCCCGTACCTTTCTCCTTTCCACCTCACCGCTGCTACAGTTCAAGACACTCACATGTCTATGTCTCCCCCCCCCCAATGCCACCTTGGCAATCCATGGCTCAAATCCCATCAACGGCTGAGAGGTAAAGAAGTGGTCTCCAAGAAATATCCAAGGGCTGGAAACAAGTAGAGAAAGCACAAGTCTGAACTCTCTCAGAGAAGAAGCACAAGAGAGACAGAAAACCCTAATTAGAGTAGTATAAATAGAATATTATGTAGCCAAATATAAGGCAGTAGGAAATAGCTTAATTTTTAGGTAATTTTAAATACTTTAAGCATTTTGTTATTGAATGTTTTTAAGTTTTCTAGTATTGTAATTTCATTTTTAGTTTTATAAAATTTCCAGCTTTTTAGTTTCAATCTCCAAAAATCCAAAAATAGTACTGTTAGCTTATTTACTGCTTATTTATGGTTTAGAATAGCTTATTTAAGCCACTTACTGCTTTTCATGCTTACTTTCAGCCTTAGAATTCATAGTTTAAGTCTCCTAGGTTTCTAGTCCAAATTAGTATAAAATTGCTTAATCTTGTTTGCTCATTCAGGTTGCTTATTCAGGGGGTAACCTGTGCTTATTTAGTGTTTTCACACTTAGTTAACCTTTGCCTTCCAGAATCATACACTTTTTAGGCCTACATTAGTTTTTAAAACCAAAACAGCCCCTGAAAGGAGTATTTGGATCATGGGTTAAAATGGGTCAAAACTAGGTTCACTATTCATATGCACTTTGTCCAAGTTTGATCTTGATTAAATTCATTTGTAAAAGTTGTTTTTAGAAGTTTTTTTAGTTGTATGGGAGTATTCTTAAGTTTTGGATGGATTAGTGTAGTTGTAGGGTGTTAACTGTTAAAATAAACTACTTCAAGCTATAAGCTCATTTGATGCTAATTTTTGTTATCCTTTAGTCTATTTTAGTCTTATATCAAGTAGTGATTGAGTCTCTTTAAGCTTGGTTCAAGAATGCTCAAATCAGTCCACCTCAGTAACTAGTTAGTCTGCACATTAGTTTTCTCAATTTTCAGTAGTTGTTTTTGGTTTATCATTTGTTAATCGTAAGTTAGAATAAGCTAAATTTTTGCTCAGTTAGAATTTGGTTGCTCATCTAGTTAATCCTATTTTTTTTAGATTTTTAAAATTAGCTTATGATAGCTTTTAATCAGCTTAAAAAGAGCTATTTTTGCCCTGCACCACTGATTAATCAGTGACCTTAGTGTGCTTATTTGGTTGTTATCAGTGCTTATTTTTTCACATTGTGGCTTATTCAGTTGTCTATTTCCATATTTAGCTTATTGTTAGTGTACCAGCTTATTGTAGTTCCCATTTTAGCTTATTTATAGCTTATGCAGCCTTTTAGCTTATTCAGTTTAACCCTTCTGATCAGCCCTTCTTGGCTTATTTCTGAGCTTATTGTAGTATTTTAAAAATAGTTCTAGTTATAAAATAGCTTATCTTAGAAGTGCTAATTAGTTTTTTTTTTAAGAAAAAAAAAATAGGTTTAGCAAAAAGGCTGTGCCAGGGATTCGAACCCTGGTCTCCAGGCCTCCCAAGCCTCACAACACACATGTTTAACCAACTGCCCTAGGGAATTTTCTTGGTTTATCTCTCCCACAATAATTACTTAACCCTCTTTTCAGTCTTTTAGCATATTTCCACTCTTTGCTTATCTACAGCTTATTCCAATAAGCTGGCAGCCCCTTCTTATTTTTTCTAGCTTTGTTTTACTTTAAAGTATTTCTAGAAAAAGTTTCAGATTTATTTTTCAAGTTTTACTATTTTTAATCATTTAATTTGTTTAAAATAGTTTTTAATTCATAATAAAAAATATAAAAGTCAAAAAAATATAATTTTTTTTTCTAAAATATTCTTTTAACATTTAGGACTTAGGAAAATTAAATTTGCATCCGTAGGGTTAATTTTTAAAGGATTTGGTTTTTAGGCTCGTTTTTTTAGATTCCCGATCACGTTCTTTAGAGTAATTTGAGTTTTACTTTATTCTCGTTGATTATTTACTTTTCTAGCCTTAATTAGAATTAGAAATTAGAAACAAAGTGAAAATCATATTTCAAGCATTTTAATATCAAACCTCAAACGACATCCTCGATTCACGCCTCGTTGGGACACGACCAGGGTATTCCTTATCCGGATTATTACGAACGAATTGCGTTATGATTTGCACATTGACCTTTTCCCCTTAAAAGGTTGACTTGTGTGAATTCTCAATATCATAGATTATCTTTGATTTTTAATTAGTAGATTAACGTTGGTGGGATCATTATTATCTCCGGGTCATTCCGAGCTAATTACGGGTTTCATCTTATCCGTATCTCTTCATTTATTTACGTTTATGCTTATTTCCATGTTTAGTTTAATTATTATTATTGTTGATTGTAGTGTAGTTTTTATTATGCGCGAGTGGTTTAGATATATGTTTGCTTAGAAATTGGTGGTTAGTATTTTGTGATTGATTTGTGGAAGTTCTGATGGTGATATTAGTTGTTAGTTTAGGTTAATATATTGACTAGAGGTTATGTTCACCGTTTTTTGGTTACGGATAGTATTTGCTGATTTGGGCGGGGGATTGACCAAATTTTCATGGACGGTCCGCCTAGACGATTTTGGGGCCTTACTTTAGAAAGGGAACCCTAACTCAAAGTAAGGCGAGTAAGACTTGCATCAAAACCGAAATACTACCCCTTACTACAAAACGCCTAATTTAGCTTAGTAAACCGTTAACGGGAGACATCCAACCTACGGTTTACTTAGATAATTTTTTTATTTTATTTTTACGAGAAAAAACCGTTGGAAAGGATAGAGCTTTCTAGTAGTCAATATCTTAACTTAAATTATCAAGTAATAGGTTTAAAGTGTACGAATGAGGGGCTAAGTTAGAAATACGTGTCTCGTATGGATAACTTTAACCCTTATTCGAGTTTTAGTTAACCAAAGGACTTCTAAGATTAATCATAATATCTTAACCACTTTTTCTAGGAAAACATATTCCTTAGTATAAGTTTATTTTAGTTTTTAGCTTTCATTTAGATAACTTAGTTGCGTTCGTATTTTATTTTTAAACCAAAAACCTTTTAGGATAACAAAGCATCGAACAAAACTTGACTGACGTAATTCAATTCACCACTCCTTCGAAACGATACAAGGGAGATCAATACTTGCCAAGATACTTTTTTATTTAGGTTCGTATAGTCATTCCATTTTATAAATTATTTTTGATCAAAAAATGACTCTATCAGTCATGCATGATCTTTGCAAAATCATAGCATAGTTCTTGACAAGTTGAACCGAATATAATGTCGTCGACATATATTTGAACAGCGATGAGATTTGAATTTCATTTCTTCGTGAAAAGTGTATTGTCTACCATTCCCATGGTATATTCATGTTTAAGCAAGAAAGCCTTTAATCTATCGTACCATGCTTTGTGAGCTTGTTTGATACCATAGAGTGCTTTCTTGAGTTTATAAACATGATTCGGTTTCTCGAAATCAACGAATCCCGTAGGTTGTTCTACATATAACTCCTCGTTGATAAAACCATTTAGGAATGCACTTTTCACGTCCATTTGATATAGTTTAAAATCTAAAGTGCAAGCATAGGCAAGGAGTATCCTAATAGACTCTAATCTAGCTACGGGTTCATAAGTTTCATCGTAATCTATTCCTTTTTGTTGGTTGTAGCCTTGTGCTACTAACCTAGCCTTATTCCTAGATACGACGCCATTTTTGTCGAGTTTGTTTCTAAGCACCCACTTAGTTCCTATGATGGTTTGATTCCTAGGTGGAGGTACTAAATCTTATACTTGATTTGCGGTGAATTGATTTAACTCTTATTGTATGGAAACTACCCAGCTTTCATCCTTTATGGCTTCACCGACATTCTTATATTCAACGGTAGATATAAAAAAAAAAAGAAATTACTTTTGTGTTGTGCTTGTGACCTAAGGGTTCTTTGGTTTAGGTTTCCTATGACATTTTCTATTGGATGGTTCTTGGATTCCTTAATGTTGACAATTTCGTCAACTTCGACTATTTCATCCTCAATATCATTTTCTAAGGTTTTCTTGCCATTAACTTTAATGGCTTCTTCTTCATCTAAGTCATCATCCACCAAGGGTGATGTCTTAGTTGGGGGAGGACTTTCATCGAATGTCACGTTAAGTGATTCTTCGACTTTCATTGTTTCCTTATTTAGGACAACATAGGCTTTACTATTTTGGGAGTAACCTAGGAAAACACCTTCGTAAGACTTTGGGTCAGACTTGTTGAGGTAATATTTTGTGTTTAATATGAAGCACTTGCTTCCAAACACTCTAAAATAATCTAGAGTAGGTTTTCTACCTTTCAAGATTTTGTATGGTATTTTTCCTAAGATTGGCCTAATCAAAATCCTATTAAGTATATAAGTTGAGGTGTCTACGGCATTATACCAAAACTTTTGAGGTATGGATTGTTCATTTAACATCGTTCTACTCATTTCTTATAGAGTACGATTTTTCCGCTCAACTACCCCATTTGATTGTGGAGTGCGTGGAGCCGAGAAATTGTGTGTAATACCATTAGCATCACAATATACTCTAAATTGCACTTCATTATCAAATTCCCGACCATGATCTGTCCTAATAGAGACTATTGTACAACCTAGTTTATTTTGGACCTTCTTACTAAAGATTTCGAATTTCTCGAAAGCTTGTGTCTTATTCTTAAGAAATCTAGTCCAAGTATACCTAGAATAGTCATCTACTATTACTAAGGTGTAGTAATTTCCTCCGTAACTCCGTACGGCGGATGGGCCGAATAGATCCATGTGAAGGACTTCTAGGCATCTAGAGGTTGAGACCATGTTCTTAGCATTGTGAGAATGAGCATTTTTTCCAACTTTACAAGCGTCACAAAAGTGTTTACCAAACTTAAGCTTAGGTAAATTTCTAACTAGATCCTTAGATGCTTATGATTGTATTAAACGTATATTAGCGTAACCTAGTCTCCTATGCCATAGAGTGCAATTCTCATCTATGGTTGCTAGACAAATTTTGTCCTGAGGCTTATTTCCTATTTTCATTACAAATAAGCCATTCTTCCTAACTCCTTTACCTTTGGTCTTGCCATTCTTAGTAATTTCACTACCCTATTCGAAAAATATTACCCTACACTTATTATCAACCATTTGACTAATACTAAGCAAGTTAAATCCTAAGTTATCTACATGCTCAACATTTCTAATAATGAGGGAGTTTTGAGAGATTGTACCTTTGCCTATAATGTTGCCCTTTAATTTACTACCAAATGTGACGTTACCTCCGTTGTATGCTTTGTATGATGAGAATAGACTTTGATTTCCCGTCATGTGATTAGTGTATCCACTATCCTTGACCCATTCTTCAGGCTCTAAGTCGATTCCCAAGCATATCTCTTTTGAAGCTTGAGCCATAAGACAAGTTTCGTCATTGGGCTTCTCCTCTTCTTCCTCACCACTATCACTCCAAGAACCTCCTACAAGTGCTGTTTGGTTCTTTGTTCAAGGTGGTTTAGGACATTCTCCGATAAGATGGTTTCGCATCTAAAGCATTTTCTATCACTCTTTCCTTTCTTGCCATCCTGGTTCTTTTGGAACGAATTCTTTTCATCGCAAGGTTGTCTTACAAATCTACCTCTTCTCCTGAAGAACTTCTTAAAATCTCTAACCACTAATGAATACTCTTCGTCTTCCCTATCGGAAGCCGAACTTTCCTCATCACTAGACTCCTTGGCTTTTAGTGCTAGAGACCTTACTTTCTCTCCTTTGCCTTTAATTATATTGTAGTCTTTCTTGATTATCATTTCATGAACTTTCAAGTTTCCAATAAGTTCATCAAGTGATAATGTCGCCAAGTTTTTTGACTTTTCAATGGCGGTGACCTTTGCTCTCCATTTAGGATGCAGAGCCCTAAGAAACTTCCTAACATAGTTCTTGCTAGAGTAACATTCATCAAGAACTTTAAGACTAGTAATAATATTATTAAATCTAGCAAAAGTATTATCTATAGACTCATCTTCCGGAATGAAAAATTGTTCATATTGTTGCACAAGAAGATCGATATTGTTTTCTTTGACTTGACTATTACCTTGATGAGTGACTAACAAATTTTTCCAAAACTCTTTTGCCGTATTACACTTAAAAATTCTTTCAAATTCCTTTTCTGGCAAAGCATTATAAATCATCATTTTAGCATCATTATTTTTTGCTAACTTTCTTTTAAGAGTATCACTTTGTTTATTGTAAGGAACTATTTCAACCCTTTTTGTTTCCAGATTCTTTTCAATCGGTTGAAAGTCACCCTCGATAATAACAAGCCAAAGATCAACATCTTTTGATTTCACATACGTTTCGACTCTTGTTTTCCAATAGATAAAACAATCGGTTTCAAAAAGTGGTGATCTTTGCATAGATTTCCCTTCTTGATATTTGTCAAAATCCATTGATCGATTCAAGTTTTAAATTACAATATATTTTAAAAATCTTGGTTGACGTGGCTCTGGTACCAATTGTGAAAAACTAG
>CP139509.1:334838269-334984648 GCA_021014915.2 Artemisia tridentata subsp. tridentata
CCTCAATATTTCCATTCTCGAGCTGTACAGAGACACCGACCTCAAATACAACATCAGTTGGATTAGATAACTCAAGTTCAAGAAACCGTAGGCCCCAACTTCCTCGGTAGGGATCAATTTTCACCAACCTATCGGTGTGTTTTGAGGGATCCATAGTGTTATCAGCAGAATTATTATGCGCACTATCAGAAATTTCTCCCACATGAGCGGGAATTTCCATTGACAGCAAGCGAGCTTTTACAAAAGACAATCCCTGAAAAACACAGACGTTTAAGGGAGTCACCAGGCGTCGACCAGGTGGCATGACACTAACACTTTCTGGTAGTTCTTCATGATCATCTGCAGGACCTGAGACAGAAAACAAGTAGCAAGGAAACTGGTAAATGCGATAGAAAACAGGTGGCAACTGGCAACTTCAACCCATTTACTTTCTGTCTCTATGATCTAATCAATCAGACATGTGAAAAAATAAAAAAATAATAATAAGACTGTTCGTTAAATGGATTGAAATTCATCCAACATGTATTTTTGATATATAAAACTTTTTAAAATCATTTTATACAAAAGCCCAAAATACTTTTGAAATAATATATAATTTTTAAACCAAGTAACACAGCCAATGTGTAAGTCAAAATTCACAACAAATACTATACAAGTTAGAATAACATTGTACCAAAAGGCAGAAATAAAGTAACAATTATGATTACCTGCATAATGGATCATTAACATTGGGCTGCTTGCATCCCTCATAGGCCTTATTGCATTTCCAGATGCGCTCTTGCTAGCAATGTTATCAAGATCCATCAAGCCAAGCTGCCAAGCTTTCAAGGTGACTGGTATAGTCACTTCAGCACCAGGTTTTAGCGGAAGAGCAGATTTCAGTGCTTCATACCCAATGGAAATAACAGAATCTTGATTTTTCCCTGATAATGAGATATGTGCCTGTTCCACTGGAACTGTACCAGCATTAGCAACACCAATCCAAAGGTCACGAATCTCGCCTTCATATAATATCACAGCACCATCACCACCGACAATGTGTGAAACCAACAACGGCAGGGATGCTACTACAGTAATATTTGGAACAATTGTTGTTTTCAGCTTTCCGGACCCACAACATCTGAAAGGATCAGAAATAACAAGCCCCTGTGCAGCTCCAAGAAGTAAATTTTCAACATCTTTGAATAAATGCTCAGTGATTACGCCGAAACAATGAACAAGGCATCCCGGGATATTTACGGGACCCACTTCAGTTGGAATTCCTGACAAGCTGATCACTTTGGAGGAATTAGGGGGAAGAGTCACACTGATTGGGAATGCATCAAAATTTCCAGAATGTACTGATAGATATATGCTGTTAACAAGCAAGTCGAAGCCACAAGGATTTGCTAATTCTACCAACACTTGAACAGGTTCTCCAACAACCCAAACGAGCTCTTGCTTACTGTTGTCAACTGAATCTCCTTTGCTGAATGGTGTATAGATAAAAGGCCCTGAAGGAGCTGATCCTGCCCACCAATCTTCTCTTCCTGGACTTCTTTTTATAATATCCATCTGTGATGGATGCAGAGGAAATGAATGCAACCTAGATCAAATAAGATGTTCAGTCAAGGTAATATAAAAAAGATTGACAGAGCCATATAACTAAATGCAACCTGATCATTACTTTGTTATCATAATAATTAAAAAATAAATAAATAAATAAAAATAATAATAAATAAATAAATAAATAAAAAGCTAGTTTTATATCAAAACTGGAAATACTCCAGAGGAAAAAAAAAAAAACACAGAAGACAGAATCATAGGGAATGAATATGATAGGTCTAAAGTGAGGAAAATTATACAAAAACTAATTTTTCAATAGCTTAAGAAACAACCTTGCTTAGCAATAGAGGTGGCAGAATAAGTGGGTGAGTAATGGATCATAACAGGATTGGGTCAATATGGGTAATTTGTAATACAAATGCTTTGGTCCAGTAGCTTTAAACTTGTTAATATTTATGTATATAAATGCTTTCAGAAGTTATATTATTAGGATGATGATCAAACTATTTTTAATTAAAAAGCTTAGGAGATTGCAAGCATTAAAAATACACCATGGTCAAATCTCGACCCGCATAAGATAAAGTATAACCCAAGTAACCCATTTTAAAAGAACTGGGCCGAGATTGGCACCTCTACTAAACAATGAAGAGTCCATGAGTCCATCCCTATAACGATCCTCAAATTTCTAGGGGACAAAGTTCCACATATCATGGACCAAACCAGGTTCCACTTACACATGTTTATATGTATTGCCAAGGTTAACGTTATCAGGTGACACAAAGGAGACTGGTGATATAAAAAATACAACTGAAAGGTAATTGCAGGGGAAATGCACTTTTGACTCTCAAACCTATAGAAGATTAAATATACTAGACCAGGGAATTATTAAAGTAAGCTGCTAGCATAGTTCCAAGGGTCATGACCACAAGCATGATCCACAAAAAGTCATAAACATATCATTACAAAAATAAGCAACAGATTTAGTTCTGTCGGGAAAAACCAGCATATTTCTCCAGCTATGGGATTGTTTTGGCACTCGGGTTGCACCATTTCTTAGGGTGGTTCTGCTACCATAATAACTATTAGAAATATAGGGTTAACGTGTTCTTCATTGTAGCTCTGGTGTAGTATCTCACCTCCTGCCGATACATGATATTATTCTCTCAATAACACCTGAAACTACATTAGATACTTCATAGCTAAACATGATGTACTAACACTGGTTGCTCCAAGTCGCATCATATATTCTCAAATTGTTTTGACCATCAGATTGCACCTGATCAGGACGGTCATCAAACCAAAACAGCTAATGTAGCCCTTTTACTAAAAATAGCTAATGTAGCCCTTTTACTTGCTTGCTAGTTTCTGATACTTCCTCATGAGTGTAGAAATTGCCTTGTTAACATAGCTAAGGGCTCCACTGTCCTGTTGGGGCCTTGGGGGTACTTTCCCTGCTAGGGTTACCACTGACTTGAACTTATCAGATATCCTACATATTTCTACTTATCCTGCCAATGTTTTTCTATTAACTAAGACCTGAACTTATCATAAATAAGCCAATGAAAGCAATCAATGCTACTGAAGCAGCATGCAACAGATGATTACAGTTCCAAACTAGATAATAATTTTCATAAGCTGCAAATTACCTCACGAAAGGTAAGGCCGGATCAGCACAATGAGTTCCAGAAGGAAGCCTTTCTGCTGCATTGTTCAGTGCACTTGCAAGCCCATTTTGCCCTGAAGGTGTTATTAGAGGATAGTAAGATCTTAATAGACGCGCTGCAGCACTCCATGCAGCAAGAGGGTCTCCAGCACGGACAGCTGAGAGAAGTATCTCCTTTAGTACAACCATCTGAAGGGTGCTCCACTGGGACTCAAATAGAGATACTACCAAGTGATAATGCATCTTCCCTCCATCAGCAATAGATGGCCCAGTATCCTTGTATATAGTAAAACATACATATGGTCAGCACATGGGGTGAAGCCATTTTTGTAACACTTTACATTGATATAGCGACGAAAAAGCATATACTCGCATAGTTAGAAACTAGAATGCATGGTCAAATCCAAAGG
Organism: Artemisia tridentata subsp. tridentata; assembly: GCA_021014915.2. Taxonomy (NCBI): domain Eukaryota; kingdom Viridiplantae; phylum Streptophyta; class Magnoliopsida; order Asterales; family Asteraceae; genus Artemisia; species Artemisia tridentata. The sequence continues at coordinate 334,841,888 of CP139509.1, forward strand.
ATTGCTGACTTCAGATTCAAAAGAGCTGCAGCATGTATTTTTCATGTATTCATTAAATATAGCCTAGTTTATTAAACCAATCATAGAATCATTTATATCTATACTTCTATACTATTAGGCTATGTGTAGTGGTGTGTAAGAGAGGGTGGGGCGTTTTACGCCATGTGGCAGTGTGGGCCATGCTGGGGCTTGATAGAAAAAGTGGTGTAGTGGTAGTAGGGGTATTGGGCGTGGAACCTTGTACACTTTTGGCTATATTTTTTAAACAAAACATGGGGCAAGGGCGTTGTGAACATAACGCCTCAAAAAAAAATTTGAGAAGCACGCCCTGTGGTAATGGTTGTTTGGGCGTTGTGGGGCTTGAATGGGCAGAAAAATTTGAGAACCACGCCTCAGTACGGGTGGTCTTATATAAAGCATTTAAGTTGTGGGGTCTATCAAAAATTAAGATAAGGAGGTGCAATCATAGAGTGACATGCGTCACTTCCCAACTAAAAAATCACCTTTATTTTTCAATTGAAATATCTTTTTATCTATTTATTTTTTTTATGATCTAATTTCACCAAATTTTCTAAAATTTTGTGCTCTTTAATTCAATATCCATTTTGATATATTTTTTTTGAATTTTTAGTTTTTACATTTTTAGTGAGTTTATTTTATTTTGATTCAAATTTTTTTACAACTTTAACCTTAATTTGAATCAATGCAAACTTGATTCGTCAAAATTATATACTCTTGGAGGGAGTGTTTGACAGTGTGAGAGTCTTTGTATATGCGGGAATAATGATGTCAATATGGTGTTGCGGGAAAGCTACGGGAAACCCAAACAAACACATACAACGAACACATATACATCCGGAGTGTTGTGAAACAAATCAATAAGTAGGTAGGGAATTGCGGGGAGAGTTGGGGTAGCAATTCATTCACTATATTTATAATATAACTATGCGCGGGTATCCAACCAGTACATTATAAGGCCTTTAACCTTCTAATCTTAAATTTTGGAAATTAAGTAGGGAATTTACTAATCTACCCTTAATAGTCATAAAAGGAGAATGTTATCAAAAATGGAAAGATTACTCATAGAAGTCAAATTTTGATTCATGAAATTGTTCAAAGTTATTCCAACCAAATATTGTAACCATCCGTGAAGTTATAGTCATGAAAAGCGTGCAACCAGAAAAACACCTCGACGAAAAGCTTGACCACATATTTGTCACCGCCGCATCAAGCTGGTACATTACTAGTATTCGATTATTAACCAAAACTCTAATGCACCCCTTTGCTTAAAGAGTACACACACAATAGAACATAATCACATCATCAGTGTAACTGTAAGAATAAATAGTTCCGGTACATTCTTTGATGAGTAGAAAAAATCATTGGTGCTATAAAGTTAAGAGACATTAATTGACCGAATGGAAATGCTCTAGTATTTCATAATCTTACCCAAACAAAAGTAGTAATAGATATTCAGGGATTTAAGTCTATCAGATTATTTTTCTTGTGCATATAATTGGCGGGCAAGTTGGAATCAAGCCACCCTTATCTTAAAAGGGAAGTTGCCACCTTTAAGAATCTCCAAAACAAACTTTGTTGAGCTAGTATTTATTAGAATAAGATCGATACAGTAAACATGAAATATAACCTAAAATACAGCACATTAAAGGCTTCCTGTCAAATTCTAATAGATGACTCATAATGAAATCTTCAAAAGATATAGATACCCTATATATAATTTTGAGTAGTATTCGTGATATAACTTAAGTTATTGAGAATTCAAAAAATAATGTTTCCCATCTCATTACACTAAAATTTTAACACAGTACTTGTACATAACGAACTATGGATAATCCCTACTATCATATCACACAGGAAGAGGATATTATGAATTATTCTTGTTTGCCCAATTACAACAATATTATATGAAACATAGACTAGTATTAAAGCCAATATGCTACTGTACTAAACTTCTCAAGTCCATCTCACAATAAGATCACACCACACATCCACCAGAAACCTATATCATTTATTTTCATTCCCTGAAACAAATATGGGATCAAGATTTGATGCGTTGTATGAAAATGGGAAGGTAAATGATATTAGCAAGATAATTCATAAGTTAACTTCGAAGGATTGGCACAACCGATGAACAAAATGATTTATAGACTAAATCAATTTTGTTCATCGGTTGTGTCAATGCTTCAAAGTTAACTTATGAATTATCTTGCTAATATCATTTACCTTCCCATTTTCATCTTGTTCTATGCTAAACCAACCAACTATACCTGTTTCTCCCTAAGCGTCTACCTTACACTATAATCTTCTAAACATATGGTTGCTAAAAGAAATAACAGAGGTGGCTACATTGGGTACACATGACTGAAAATTCCACAACCCACATGCTTTAAAAATCAAGTATGATGGCCTGTAAATGTAATCACTAATCAGAACATAATCCTAAGGGAATACTACGCTCAAACTAACTAGTAAATGGCAGACAGTTGTTGACTGGTTGTGATACAGTGTTAAAAGCTAACAATGCTTCATATGATGAAAAATCAGTATTAATACTTACATTAGAAATAGCATGCTTGGGAATGGAAGCTCTACTCTGAACACGATAAGCTTTTGTAGTCAGCGCCAACACTTGCATGGCACTAATAGCAGCCAAACTGTTCTCTTGTTGCAAATATAGCTGAGCCACCTGTCTGGAGAAAAAGGCAGCTTTCCTGTGGTAACCAAGAGTTCCATATAAACGGGCTATCTCAACATACAATATCAGTCTATCACTTGCATCAATCAAAGATTTTGCTCCATCTGCAGCAGCAGTCAAAAGCTCCGCTACCTCCTTAGCCAGCTCTCGTCTGTCAATCACATGAATATGTAATATGTAACTAATAATTACAGATACGCCTGGAATGCAGATTGACTATGATACTGCTATACAAAATAAGAAATTCCAAACAGCTTAGCAGATGCTGATTATGTCTCATTGGATTAAAAGAACACTAACAAACTCAAATACAATCCAGGTACATATACTGCGGTTAAACAAAAACAAAGTATAGATCATACAAAGGCCCAGAAAAAAGACTTCAAAAAACATGGCCAAATAGCCAATTAATTGCATCTTTGATGAAAAGTTTTGGTGACTTCATCAAACCACCACCAAGGTAACCTAGTGGTCAAGCATTTAATGTCCTCACTCCTCATAAGAGGTCTCAAATTCAAAACCCTAGGTAAACATTTAGGGGGTGGCCAGGGAAAGGGTTTGGAAATGGTCACTGGGATCCCCCAGCTAGACCTCCCCGGGTTAACTTGAACAGAGAAAACCTCTACCTGTTTATTAACAAGACAAACTCTTTAAATACCATGAATAATATTAATAAAGAGTACTAAATGTTTGAAGCTGTGACGACACATAAGAGATGTGTAACTTCTAACTGCAACGACTAACTAAATTGCTTAATAGATTATAGAACTTCCTCTTAATAGATTTAGATAGGATTTCTATAGAAAAAAGGTTTATAAAATGAAAAACAATAGTAAGTACAAAAAGAGGGCAGGAGAAGGGGGATCCTAACACGACTAACATAAAAGCCTACTTTTTTGCTTTACAATATACGATGACTGACATTGGAGCATGACCAGTTGTCAACTTTATCCACTCTCATGTTGGACAGAAATCTAGCTTGGTTAAGAAGAAAAAATACATGAGTGGCATTCTATTTGCCATCATTGTCTATTTGTCTCCTAAATCTCCTGGATCCCCCACATATACTGAAAATTTTCATCAATTAATTTCTTCGCAGTCATTTGAGTCAAGAGACCACCTTCGCAGCTGGCTACCTTTTATAACACTGTCATGTACAATTGAATCGAGCCTGCCTATACTAAATACTCATTACCCTACTTCTCTTGTCTAATAATGATCACCAAGATGGTCTCTCTTAATCAATGCCAAATGAGTTGATATTATATCAAGCTAAGAAGTTACACATAATTGCTGCCATAAAAGATTCACCGTGGTTCCATGTTAGATCACATGTCCTTGCAGCATGTTGCAGTTTCATGCAATGAAAATTGATAAAATGATGAATACCCCAATGGTTCCTTTTTCAGATTTTATTTGGTTACTTGAACTTGTTAGCAAAAGATAGGTAAACCGACCTCTTTCACTTAGTAACTTGTATTCTTTGATTCTAAAATGCCTTACAAGCCTCAGACTACTGTTATACCCTCAAACAAGCTGATATTTGTATACAACTTTGACGTCAAGTCCTACTTCAAGTAATTTGAGAAAATGTTTTTGATTGTATGCAATGAGGGAACTATTATACAAGAAAGACGATGTGAACAAGAAAGCAACAAATTTCATTGGCCTTATGTGATTGGAAAGTCTTAAAAAAGCTCAAGAGGCAACTTTTATAGAATGAAAATACAACACTTATGTTAGAAGAGGGCTACCAAAAATGCGACACTGAAGTGAACTTTAATGATCAGATCAGAAATGAAGATACAAGTTGGTTAAGAACTTAAGATTTAAGATGGCTCGAACGCAGAAAAACAGAGACAGCATTGTTCTTGAAAAGGTATTGGGAGATATCCAGGTTGGTCAAGATTAACAGATGAAAGTAATGAACAAGTGTTCCTGGTAATGACGTAAACATCATGTGCCTCAATAAAAGTTTGATGTCCCAACAGAGTTCAGACGACACATAGGACAATTTACAACAGTCACAAAACATAGTTGTCAATAGCGAATAGCGATAAATAGCGACGAGCCACCTATATGCTACGTAGCGAATAGCGATAAATAGCGACCGCTATTTGTGTTTAGCGATACGAGTCTTGCTTAAACCCTAATTATCTAAATCGCTTCATTTGTGTTTCTTGGTTCGATTCAAGAGTTAAATCATGTAATTAGACACATATAAACCATATCCCAACAACTTAATTACACTACAACACACTTATACGATTTTCCCCAATTCGACGTATGAACCCTAAATTCAATCATGCATCAATCGTGTTTCTGGTTTCAATTAAACATACACAACATGTTAAGGGACTAATTCCGACTAAATCCCACTAATCAATTGCATCTATAAACCGTCGTTGACCGGCGTTGACCTTCGCTATTTTGTCGCTAAATGCAAATAGCGGCAGTTGACCGCGACGCTACGTAGCGCGCTATAGCGACCGCTATTGTCGCTATTGACAACTATGGTCACAAAACCTACTGTAGGCGAAACAACTAACACAAATTTTGCAAATTTACCTGCATAGAAATCTTGCCAGTTTCAAAGTAGCTTCCAGTTCAAAGCTGAGTGGCGAGACCCTGCATAGAGTTAAAGAATCCATTTAAATATATTCATGAAGACTTAATCTGGATGTGCTAACTTTATCCTTTATAATAACGATCTGCATTTAACTCCCCATCTGGATTTAAACAACTTATCAGCGTTAAATTTCTTATGATTCCAAAAACTGCTAAACAAACTTTGAAAAAGTGAGAAGGACAATCCATCAGCATAAGTAACATTAAACTTGCCACGTATATTTAGTCTACAAAACCCTGAATAGCACCCCACAGGCCCACACACCACACCCATCTTCCTAATATGTACAGATATAACTTCAATGACACATGTAAAAAAGATAGATATAAAGCAATCAGTCTGCCACAGATGACTAACTGGACACTAAAACAACGTCTTGGTGTCATATATTAGGGACAAGTGAGGTAAACGCGAGACAAGAAAAATCAAAACCAGTGACAGATTTATGATGACTGTGGGAGGAAATAGGTCATTTAAAATACTTTTAAATTAAAAAAGATTGCACCGATAATCTAAAATGGGAACTGGTGTGTTTGTGTGATGGAGCAAGTCTTATTACATGTGCATATGTGAAAGATGTTAACCGTGTGGACAAACTGTAAGAGGCTACCTCTGAGCATTGTCTTGTGTGAATGATTTCCTGTAGTGCACAATGACACTATTGTATCGATACTTGACCTCCTCCTCTATAACTGGATCCTTCTGAACAGCTTTATCCATCTAGTAGCACAAAAAAAAGTTACATGACATCCAGCTGGATGAAGGTCATATAAGTTAATAGCCATCGACAAGATCACAAGGAATTGTGCACCGGATTCATTATATATAACATAATAGCAGATAGCCAATTCACTCATTTATGCATACACAGAGAGAGAGAAACATCTGTTTGACTACTGATGCTATAAACTTAGAAATGTTCTTAAGTACTAACACCTCAAAAGGTAAACCCGTATATCTAAAGCATCATATGCTAATGTAACTTCATTCCAAAAGATATGGAATAGTAGCACCATGCAACAAAAATAAGGCTGTAATTATCATAGCTTTGGGATACGATGAAAAAACTACAGAAGTGCCACCATACATTTAGATATTGGGCAGGAAATCAGTACGGATGTACCTAACCCTTTTAAAGACACTGGTTCAACTTTTTAATTCAAAACAGAACTTCCCTGAGTTGTTCATATATTGTGGCTTAGTGAGGTTTAGGCTTCCTAAGGGTGAAGTTACATGGCTATCGCCATATCAAACTCACTGTTGTTTCCGTATGTTCTGTTAGCTATATGCATGACATTTCTTCCAAGTTCAAACCCGGTAATAAGTTGATCCACCAAATTTCTATAAAGATACAATAACCTTATGTTGCTGGTCATTACAATAAGAAGCGACGCCTAGGTTTAAGATTACATAGGAAAGATAATAACTTCCACATCCTCGTGATTATAAGCTATATCATGAGCAAGCATGCAAACTCAGACAATCACATTTATCCAGATCCTTATTTAAGACCACAGAATAAATAGGCCATGTGGAAATGTTGCTACAATAACAGCATGGATAATAAAGAGATCAACACACCAAATGTTAACACATAATATACCAAATATGTTTTTGATCCTTTCAAATGCTTACCAGCAAGGCACAAACACCACCTTCCAATGCGCCAGCATACCAAAAGTAATCCCCAGTCAGCCTGGCAAGTTCTAAAGCAGTAGAATAGTGAGCATTAGCGTCGACAGGTGAACCAGCTAGTAAACAATAATCTCCAATTGTTTTCTGCGCTCGTCCAAGTCTCCTCTTTTTCGCTTTGATCACCTGAGACAGTTGATTAATCTGGTTAAGTTGCCATCCTTAAAAAATTCACTTGAAAATTTGGCGTTCCGTAGCTTTGAGAATGAACGTAGCAATTATTAAATCACAGGACACCTAAAATTTAAACCTCCTCTGAGCTGAGACTCGCTTGAGAATCTAAAGGTGTCTTTAAAATGGTTCCACCAGATTCTGCTTGAAGAACCCACTTTTCAAATTCCATTAGAAGTGAGGCAGCAATGTCTTGCATCATTGTTTGCATGTGAATCTCCTGAGTCCGTTGGTCAGCAGGAGGAAACAAAACCAAATTATTTCCTTGACTATTACCATCTGCTAGCTACAGTATACAATAACAAGAACACGCGTCAGCTATCCAAGTGATGGCATTTCTAGGAAGGATTGAAAGCAAAATATACCTACTCTTAACAATATTTTAGTTATCAGGTATCAATAAAAGGTTGGACATTTTACTTATTAAGAGGATACTTTACTCAACCATTAGAATCAGCAATATATTGATTTTTGTTTCAGGCTGTAACTTCTGTTAGCTTACAAGTTTTTGAGAATTAATTCAAAACTTGTGAGGGTTTAAACTGTTGGGAGAAAGAAAAAAAGAAGCAAACCAAATATCTCTAAAAAAAGAAGCAAACCAAATATCTCTGAAAACAAGAAGATAGAACTCTGTACACACATAGAGAACAATTTTTTTTACTGGTGATGATAAGCAAATAGAAGTACCAACCAAACACAGCTTAGTTAGATTTTCTCTTGGTATCATGTCAACTCAAATATGTAGAACGTTTTGGGCAAGAAAGGTGAGAATCAAGTGTTGATTATTCTACTAAAGCTAGGTTGCTTTAGTAGAATATTAAAGTACTCGAGATAATAATTTAATAAAAAACGACTCGATATCACAACGCTAATTAAATTTCCTAATCCTCAAAAGTAAATAAACCAAACTTGGTTAAGCCATATCAGTACAATTCTACTACATTAAAATACTCGAGATCATAATATAATCAAAACAAACTACTCAATATCACAATGCACTCTAGCTACTAAACCAAACACAACTAAAGTACTAAACTAACAACACGCTAATTAAATTTCCTAATTTTCAAAAGTATGTAAAACGATAAATAATTCAAGCCATATGAGTACAATTCTACTAAACTAAACTACACGAGATCACAATGCACTCTAACTAAAGTAACAACAACCTGAGCATCACATTCTACTAAAACAAACTACTCGATATCACAATTTAACTGAAATATATACCAAACGCGATTAAACTAACAACCTGAGTATCACATTCTACTAAAACAAACTACTCGATATCACAATTTAACTGAAATATATACCAAACGCGATTAAACTAACAACCTGAGTATCACATTCTACTAAAACAAACTACTCGATATCACAATTTAACTGAAATATATACCAAAGGCGAATAAACTAACAACAACCTGAGTATCACCAGGGGCGAACGCGAAACACCTCTTAACAACGGCCGAACTATAACCTTTACACAAACCTCCAAATTCCTCCACCACAGCATCCAAATCAGGCGAAGACGGACAATGACAGATCCCGATAACACCGTGAACTTTCCGACTGGATTGAAAATCCTCCCAAGGACTTAAAGGAGATCCGCCAACAATGAACTTAAACCTAAGGCTACCTGAATCCCAAGGCTGTTGAGAGAAAGGTGATTTTTGATGTTCAGTGTAGAATGAAGTGATGGATGAGAGAGGGATGGTGTGGTGGTTGGAGAGCATTGAAGTGTATTTGCGGAAGAGATGGAGGTGGATTGATCCGATTGGGATTACGGCGATTCGGATTGTGGAGCTTGTTTCTATGCTTACGTCTGGTTCCATTGTGGTTGTTGCGCTGGTTTTTGAGTTGGAGACTGTTTGGATCGGTTGTTGGAGTAGTGGAGATCAAAGCATTTAAAAAAGCTTTGGTTTTTGTTTTGCTGTTTTAGAAAAGAGTCTTCGGTACCTCCAATTTAATTTACACAAAAATACACAGTTGGTCCCTTAACTTTCCCAAAAACATCGTCTGAGACAAAACTTGTTGCGTCCCTTTTTCAAGTTTTTGAGGCTGATTGCGTCCCTTGACTCATTTTCCGTTGGTCAACACCCTTATTTGTTGTCTTTTTTTGTTTTTAGTTAAGGGCATAACGGTCATTTCATATAAATCTTCTACTTTTCTTCCCCTTTTGCTACGGATCATTTGCAACTTTAACCCATTTTCACATTTGACTCCATTAAAATAGACATACTGGTAATTGCTACAGAAATTGAAATGCTTTTTCTTCCAACATCACTCTATATTTACACTTGATACATTAGAAGAGAACTAAGAATTATTTAAAGCAATATTATTATCTAGCAAGTTAATATAATTTATCAAATCAATAATAAAGAGAACTAAAGAAAAAAATTCGTATGACAATTGTTCAAATGAATTTTCGTTCTATGTTCCTTTTACATGACATGTAATATTTTATCATTAATATGTTCCTAACCATAACAGAATTTACAATAATATATCAGACCTGATTATTCCTTTTTGACATACACAAATCATCCCGTGTCTCATGACTCCTCAGAGTGTTGCGTCCTAACATATCCCAACTGATCTTATTAAACTAGAAGATGTAAAACATTTACTATCTAGTTCGATCGAAAACACCACCTGACCCCTACCATAAAAACGGAAATAGAGTAGACTGCTGTTACAAATTTAGAATACAGTTAGACCTTCGTTTGCTTGTAATTTTATCTAAAAACATATCGTGAAGGGTTCAGTTGAGACACTAGTTGGTACTTCATTGGGTCTACTCTGTATTTTGAGTTGCATGGAACAAATACTCAAAGCACGAGCGTTATTCACATTCCAGCTCTTCATACGTGGAAAGAGGATCACACACTTGCAATGCATGCTCTTGGATCTCAGCTAGGTGCATCTTCGTCATCTCATGAGAAGGCCCGCATACTGAGTGGTTCAAGCTGGCAACCGTATGGTATTTAATGTGTTACAAAGGGCGGTTTCTTCTTTGAGTAACTCCAGTGATCCCCCGTCTATTGAATTTATAGAAGGAAAAAATATTGTGGCCCAATTCTTTATTGATGACATCCGAGTAATGGTCATTGTAATTGAGGTACTCCCAGAACCGTGGGAGACTAAACTCTACATTCTTAGGAGAGTTGAGATAGCATGCATATAGTTGTCTTATGTTTTGATCAAATGCTTCTTTAATGGTCTGAACCTGCAGCAGAAAACACAAAACTTGTGTTACAGGTCTGATTAACGGCTGAGAGATGTATGGTTGAAGACCTTAAACATGTAATCAAGAATACTATGCTAATTTAATTGAATAGTGCACAGTAACTTTTTGCTAGCATAAGTTATCTAATAACTCAAATCTAATTAATTTTAAGCGTAAAACTGACCTGAGCAACGTTCAGTAGACTTCCATCCTGTCCAGCCGAAGTCATGTTGGGCACAACAACTGATCTGAAGTCCAATGCACATTGCAAAATGCTTTGAATAATCTTGGCTACTTGTTTCATATCATTTGATAAAAAACATCTGCAAATAAGATAGAAACCAATATTTATAAGCAATGTGAATCATTGAGATATTCCAATCTCTATTTGGAGAGAAATTCAAACCTCAAGCAGAAAGAGGAAAGAACTTACATGCATTGTGAATCATGAAGATAATCCATATGCACAATGTCAAGATCAGTCAAATCCTTAACCTAATGTAACAGAAATCAACGCATACCAAATTAGAAGATACATGAGTCACAAATACTTATTGGTTGTACAGTAATGTGCTAGACACAAACAAAAGATCCTTATTGCCTCAAAATCAAACTTCACACTATAAAAGCAAGAACAGGCAGAAAATTTCCCCCTTTCTAATAATAGAGAACTATATACAATCGCTATATTTACCATGTTGGTACCCCCCCCCCCTTTCCCAACTTTATTATTGGGATGTAAACTCCATAGCCTGAATTTGGGAGCAGAATAACCAAAAGGATTCACTAGCCTCGTTTGGAATTCAAGATCGTGAAGCCTATGTCACATATTTTGACCATGAGCTAACTAATCCATACACTTAGTATCATTATAGTAAACGCGTAAGTGAAGATCAAGGAGATACGACGACCTATAAAATTTAGAACCTTCTAAAATCAATACAGAAAGAGCAGGAGGTACCAGTATTACTACTCGATAAGAGAAAACAAACCATTCTTTATAATCTGAATATATTTTTTTTACGTAACAAATCTCCCTGTGGAAAACTAGAAGGGGGGGTCGAATAGTTTTACGTCTTTTTAATTTTAGTTTATTTTTGAAGACTTAGATTCGACTTTATGTGAACTCAACTCTTGAACAATATGAACAAATATAAGTAGATCTAAATTAACAATGCAAGTAAAGTAATGAAATGAAATGAAAGAGAGAGATGGAAAGATCTAACCGCGAGACAAAGGATTTATAGTGGTTCGGCTACAAGGACACCTTCCTTGCCCTACTCCACTCCCCGAGCACCTAACTCGAGAGTTTTCTTCACTATATCAACAAGCTCCCTTATGGCGGAGAAAACCTTACACAACTTTCGCTTACACCGGTTTAACGACACAAAGCTAAATGTCGAGTTCTAATCGTAGCTAGAACCAATCTCACAACTTCACACAACTAATTCACAACTTCTTCACACCGGCTTCACAACTTCTTCACGACGGCTTCACAACTTCTACACTACTTATGTACTCTTCTACTTCTTCACACCTTCACTACTTACACACCTTAACTTCTTCACACCTTCACTACTTACACACCTTAACTTCTTCACTACTTACACACCTTAACTTCTTCACACCTTCACTACTTACACACCTTAACTTCTTCACACCTTCACAACTTACACACTAATCTAGCCTAACCAACTATACTCACACTAATCTAACAAGTATTCACAACTTATAGAAATAAATGAATGATTTACAGTAATGATACACCAACAACTTGGATGGAAGCAATACACCAAGTTGTAATACTTCTTGTCTTGAAGGATAGAAGTATTCTTCTTTTGCACTTGAGAAGTTGAAGCTTTGGATCACTTGAAACAAAAGCTTAAGACAATATGATCAAAGGATTTAGAGAGATAGAAGAAGAGATTTAGAACAGAAAGTTTGAGGTGCAAAAGGTGAGGAAAATGTCCAGAGATAAACCAGTATTTATAGGCAAAAACTGGGAAGCTACTGGAGCGGGGCGGTCCCCTTAAATAGGGGGCCGGTCCCCTTAATTTTAAGGGGGCCGCCTTTATGAATTAAGGGGGTCGCCCCTGCTGAACGTTGCCCAGTTTTGTCCTTTTGTGGGGAAGGTTTTTCTGGGACATTTTTGCCATTTTTGGTTGAAAATTTGAATTCATATATTTATAATAGATTAAACATATTTATTTAATACCAAAAATGTTTTTCAAAAATATATAAAATGTTTTTGACATTTTATAAAAAGTTTAGAGATTAAGAAAAAGTTCCTTTGATCATATAATGCATTAAGCATTTGTTTATTCATACCTTAAGTGATTGAGTTGTTAAAATAGATATTTACAACTAAATACTTGTTTACGTCATAACTTTTCGTTTAATGATTTTACATTTTGTGATTATCAAAACGTAGAGATATCGAAAAATATTAATAACGTGTTTAGGCATTATTTATATCAACACTCCCTTATGTGAATTTAGCAATAAAGTTATTCCTCGATACATAGAAAATCTAAGTTACAATCCAAATATTAGCAAAAAGGTGGCTCTATTAATCCAAATTTTCGTATAAAGCAGCTACTAGTCTGCTCAAGCAAAAATATAGACACAATTCTAGTCCACTATTTACTGAAAATGCAACCTTTTAACATCCACTAAAGTATGATATTGGAGTGTTTCAAACATTATGCTTGAGAGACTGTAGAAATCTGCACCATGATACATGTGATAGCTGAGACTGCACATATTGCTGCAATGTGGATACAAAATGAAAAATCTGGTGCCTGGAAAACAGATGCAATAGATTTATAACTGAATTGTACAGCACATAACATTATTAAATCACGAAAAGCTAACAGCAACTATTCTTTTACATCATTCACAGAAGAAACACTATATGGTATCATCACAACAAAATCTTCAGTTCTATTTTCACATCTATATTACTCCATCATTGTAATCTATCTACTACTTGCAATTTTAGAGAAACTAAGAACTTGGGAAAAGTATTCAGTTTTCATGATATATTGATGCATTGATGCTGACATACATTTCGAAGAACTTAACTGATTGAGAACTTCTAATTTAAATATAAAGTTTAGCGTCCAGAGCAGAAGAGAATGAGATGTACAACATTTGGGTGTGCAAAAAATTTGAGAGAATAGGACAAAACTAGCTGTGATGGAATTGCAATAAGTTTCACCCAACCTAAACACCATAACCTAGTAATCCACAAAACATTAGTATCAGATAATCGCTTTCAAAACGCAACAACAAACCACGATAAGAAACAACCAAAACACTACTAAACAAACATCATAACAAACCACAAATTTATAAAACTTCATAAATTTAATTAAAAAATAAATAAATAAAAAAATACCATAACGAGCCTTTCGGGTAACTGCATAAAAAACGAGCAATTAAAACTCCCACTCAACAGCTTCAACACATCACTACCACCCCCACCACCATTTTTCGAATACATTGAATCTGACCTAGATCTCGAACCACCGTTAAACGACGTCGTTGAAGAGGATTTAGGAAGCAATTGTTTAAATGACGATGACTTGAAGGTTATGATTATGATGATGATGATGATGATGAGAGGCTTGATGAAGGTTATGATTATGATGATGATGATGATGATGAGAGGCTCTATTAGATGATGAGTGAGATATGAGAGATTGAAGTGTGTGTGTGATGTTTGGTAATCAAAACGGGGAGGAAAGTGAAGAAATATATGAATCTTAACTAAAAAAAAAAAAAAAAAAAAAAAAAAAAAAAAACAGCAAATAAGGGTGTTGACCAACAAAAACGGGTTAGGGCACGCAATCGGCCTCAAAAACTTGAAAAAAGAACGCACGACGACAAAAATGCCAAATTTTGTCCTCAGACGATGTTTTTGGGAAAGTTTAGGGACCAACGGTGTATTTTTGTCTTTAATTTATTTGCAATTAAATCGAAAATTATCTGAATGGTCTCTAGATTGGTTTGATAAATGGGCTTCGAGTGTGCACTAATAAAGTCGCTCGGATGGGTTTATTCTTCAGGCTATTCCAAAAAAGCTCAAAATCTCGCACTTTTGCTCCAATGTCCATGTCTCGTACCTACAATAAATAAATAACAACTTTAAGAGTATTTGCAATTAAAACACATAGATTCGTTATTATTTAAGGTGTAAATGAGGGAATTTCGATATAAAATATATGTGTAATTTAATAGATATCACCTGTCAAAACGAGCATATTCAAAACGAAGATCGCTTGTGAAGTATTATAAGTGAGTTTCACGAGTAAAACGTGTAAGGACACAAATAGCCCACTTCCAACGAACAAACTAACACCACCGACACGTCATAACTCGTGAACAATTTTAAGTGGGTTACACGAGTTTGCCTTGGGAAAGATGAAGTATCACGAGTTACATTAATGCATGTTTTGGGAAAGAGGAAAATCGTTATGAATGACCAGAAAATCTATAGGAATGACAATTCAATCAGAAATTTAGTATATACACGACTGGAGCAGCATGTATTCGTCACAATATCAAGCTCGCCAATATCATCTCATCTTTAAAAAGCATATCAAGATTCATAAGTTTTTATACTTGGTGGTGTTGTGGTGGTGGCTTTTTATTAACATTTGGTGGTGGTGGTGGTAAAAAAACCAAGTGTTGTGGTAGTGGCGGCTATTGGTGGTGATATTCGGTGTCGATTTTATTATTGCCAAGTATATATGCCCAAATGCTAACTTGGCATAAATGATGAGTTATGTGATAACAGACTACACAAGTCACAGTGAAGACAATAAAAAAGAGATAACACAATTTGATTACACTTTTGATCAAATGGTTGAATGGGCGGAACAAGATCACCTTGAGAACGAGGATGCTAAAGAAGTTGAACGTCATAAAGCGATATGGAAGAATCGTATGTATTAACAATGATATCACTCAATATGTGTCATGTATGCTTTAAGATTGTGTTCATTATGATAAATGTAAACAACATTTGAATGAATTTTGTGTTATTATGTTTAATCTAACCAAATAACAACATAATATGTAATCAAGCACCACATAAGAAAGACACGCTAATGTCGGCTTTTGGGACCCACCTTTTTATTTCCATTATTTCAAACATACCTAATTTCATTCATTCAATTAAAATACAAGGTACATTATGAAAAATAAAAAAAAACATACGAAACTAATATCGTAATCTTTTCAGCCTTCATCTTCAAAAAACTTGTCAATCACAGCACATTTTTCTTGCGGAATGTATTTGCATTCCTCATATGCTTTCCTCAGATCTTCTTTAGCCGCCCTTGCTTGCTCAAACAGCTTGGTTACTTTAATAACAGCTTGCTGACGAGCGGCATCCTCTTCTTCACATTGTTTTTGAACATACTCTTCGATTTCTTCGACGGTATGTGAGAGAGACAAGCCATTAGATTTATGGGTATAGAGAATGTGGTTTTGATAAACTAAGTTTTTTTGTAGAAAAAGTTGTGTGAGAATTGGATTAAAACGGGGTAATATTTATAGTGTGTAAAAAAATTAAAACAATTTACACAAAATATAGAAAGGACAAGTCTATGACAATTCATTTTTAAGTATTGACATAGATATGACTACACAATGACAATTACGTGAAAGATTAAAATTTTACACGAAATATGACATGATTAGACAAATCATTTGCTTTTTACTAACATTGATATAACTACTCAATGACAATGTCGTGAAAGCTTAAAATTTTACACGGAATATGACATGATTTGACAAATCATTTGTTATTTACTGACATTGATATGACTACTAAATAACATGGTATTTTTTTTAATATAAACAACTGATCTTATCCTCACAAACACATACACACTCTTACCCTCAGAAAAACCCACCAACAAATTACACACTCTTATCCTCACAACCACCACCACATTCACCACCACCTCAATCACCCGCCACCAAATGGAGCGATATGATCAACCTTTTATGTGACATTGTGAAAAAGGATATACAATGCTACGAACATCATGTAAACCTCAAAGTTATGGTAGACAATACTATGCATGTCCTTGTTCAAAGGTGAACTATCAAAACCTTTTTTTTATTTATGTAATATATAAATAATTTGCTTGTCAAAAATACATTTCTTATGTTTTCCTTACTATGTAACAGCCAGGCCCTGAAGATCATGGATGTGGATTTTTTATGTGGAAGGATGACATCAGGCTCCATCTAAATTCTTCTCCTGTACCTTCAACACCTCCAAGTTCTTCTCCGGGAGCTTTTGGATCTGCACCGACTCTTGCAAAGGAAAAGTGCTTAATTGTAAGTTCTTGGCTAAAAAGATAAAGACACTAGAGGCAAAGATACACATACTAGAGGCAACATTAGAGATGAAAAGGCATCCCAAGAACCACACAGTTAAGGTCATCTGCAATGCTTCACGAGCTTTATAATGACATGAATAAACTTGGTTTAGAGTAGTTTAAATCAGTTTGGCATTTTCGAATGTAATTCCTGTAACACACCCAATTTTGTGGACGCAGCGGAATTCAAACTGGGTGTTACTTCATGGCATAACAGTTATAACAATAGAGAACGAACTCTAATTGAGTCGTTTTAAAATATTTATCATTCGAATTATATAAGTATCATAGTTTACAAAATGAGGTCCTAGTAGTTTCACGGTTTACAAATTACATCAAATGAGTTTTCGAATGATAGTTAAATTTATAGCCCTCTTGAGTATCTGTGCTCCTCTGTGCCAGCCTCGGTCATTATGGACCTGAGATAAACATGTTAAAAGTGTCAACACAAAGGTTAGTGAGTTCATAGAGTTTGTTGAAATAATTGTGAAAACTTTGTAAAAATCATCGTGACAAGCATATGTAAATACTAAATGTAGTTTATAAAACTTTCGAGTGTATGACCATTGTACATAATTACAATTACAACATAGAGATAATGTTTTCGTTGTCCTAAGTTACTTGCACCGAAGTCTTAAGTTTTCTAGTTTCTCGTTTCTGGTTTCTACTTAGTTCATGATTGTACTAAGTCCGTTGAATCGTAATTTTATCAAGTTTGTTGAATCGTGGGTTACGTTGTTTGATCCGTGTTAAAGTGTATATATAAATAATATCAGACGGATACACGTGAATAAAGACAAATCAACCCTTTAGGAAAAAGGCTAACTTGCAAAAACTCACGTTTGTGATATGTGTGATACTAGGTAAGTAATTACCCGGGTCGTGTCCCAACGAGGTGTGAATGGGCGATATCGTTTAAGGTTTGGAATTAGAGTGACTAATGTTTGGAATATGGAATTTTGATTTTTTTATTCTAATTAACAAATGAAAAACAAATTCTCACAAGAAAATTAAGATTAACACAATTTATATAAAAAACGCGAAACGGAAATTCTAAAAACGGGATTAAAAAGTGAAATCTCTAAAATTTAATCTTACAAGTACTAAATTATTTTTCCTAAGTTATAAATGACAAAAGAAAATTTTAGAAAAAAGATTTATATTTTTCTGACTTTTATATTTTTTATTATGAATTAAAAACTGTTTTAAAAAGAAAAATGCATAAAAAATATTAAAACTATTCTAAAAATTCTGGAAATTTTTGTGAAATTACTTAATGCTATAACAAGCCTAGGAAAAATATAAAAAGGGATCCAGCTTATTGTAATAAGCTGTAAATAAGCTAAATGGTTCGAATAGCTTAAAAGAGAAAAGTGGGTTAAATAAAAAAGGTGTGGAGTCTTAACTGAAAAAGACCCAAGGGCAGTTGGTAAGGTGTGTGTGTGGTGAGCTGGGTGGCCAGGGTTCGAATCCCAGCAATGCCTTTTTGCTTTTTATTTTATTTTTTGAAATTTTATTGTTGAAACTGATTAAGCACAATGAGATAAGCAAATTTCACAGCTAACACTTTTTATGAAAATCACAAATAAGCCCAGAAAAAGCCAATGATTGCTGATCAGTTTGGCTATTAAGAGGAATAGCCCAAGGCTTTGGTCACAATAAGCTATTAAGCTAATATTAAGCTAAAGTAAACTTAAAATAAGCTAAGCAACCAATAATAAGCTAGAATGAAACTGAAAAAGCAACAAGAAAAGAAAAATAAACACTGATCAAAGCTAATAAGCAAACCAAAGGGCTGCTATGCACAGGGCAACTTTTAGAATTCTAGGCAATTTCAAGCTTAATTTTAAGTACTTAAATGATTACTAAACTCCACAAAAGCTGATGATTCTTAAAATTCACCTATTGAGGATCACATAAAACCAAAAATCAGACCAAGAGTAACTTATTTGTTGCTTAAAAATAAGCTGAGAAAGTAGCTAGTCCAGACAAGTGTACACTGATTGCTCAGTGTATGCTTGTGTGGATAAGAGACTTTTGAGCTTGATTTAAAGCTTGAATAAGCTATGCTAAGGATCTGGGAATGGAAATAAGCAAAGATCAACTGGCAAGCTATTTGAGAAATCCAAAATTTAAGCTTAAACTAACACAGATAAGCACTTTAATGGATCTAGAAAAATTGTGCAGGTTGCATTTTTGGTTCTGTGATCAGGGTATGTGCAGATGTGCACAAACCAATTGATACTCAACCAACTCTTGTGTAACTACTTAAATGACTCAAAGGACCATAGAAATGCAAAAAGAAAAGTTCTAAACTGCTTATTACTATAAATGGCTTATTTGACCAATTTAGGCTTTAGGACTGCACTAGCAGACTTAAGTCCTTCAAATCTTTGAAAATATGTAACAAGCTTACACTCACAACTCCTAAATGCTGAGTTATACAAGATCAAACTTAAGATGAGTGTCAATGAACAGTAGAGATAAAATTTTACCCGTTTGACTTTTAAAGCCAAACACTACTTTATGTCACTGATTTTAAGATTAACACTAGGGATGACCAAAATAGCTTATGATTCTGACTATTTAGTGAATAACTAACTTAACTAAGATGAAATAAGCAGATTTCAAATAAAGATAAGCACTAAATAAGCTAAGAGCTTAATTTGACTTAGTTGACTGATGTAGAGTTATTAAGGGAAAATGAGACTGAGGCTATACTAATTATCAAACTAGGCTACATTTACTTCAAGCAGAACATATAAACTGAGAAAATGACAATAAGCAATAAAATAAGCTATGGAACAGTAACTTAGAAAATAATGCAAAATATTTAGAAAATGCTTACAACTGAACTGGCTATGAAACAGTGGAACTATGAACAGAACACAACTAGCTTGTCAATGACAAGCTAGAAAACCCAATTTAGCTTTTCTTAATGGCTTATTTCACCAGAACTGCTTATTTGGTCCTTTTTTGACTTTTATTGACTTTCTTCATCTTTTGAATTTAGAACAGCTGGTGACTAATATAAGCTTACAAAAAGCTATTATAAGCTTGTATAAGCTTATAGCAAGGGTAAGGAGTGTTTATGATTGTTTCTTAATAGGTCTAGAGCTTAACTTGAATTAACAGACAACTTGAAATCTAGCATAACTGACAATGAATATAAGATTACTTGAAATTAGAATAATATGACTGAATTTAACTTGAATTAACAACTGGAAGCTTGAAATTACAAAATTACAATGATTGAATATGAAATACGATTACTGCTAAATTAACTACTTCTTTTAATAGGCTACATTGGCTCTTATTTATACTACAATAAAGTGGGATGTGTCTCATCTTCTTCTCTGATCATTTCTGCACCATTGGATAAGCTTGAATCAATCTCAGCCCTTGAAAACCACTTTTGGCGCCAAAAATGTGATAGTGGAAAAATACCACTTGGTCTGGTAACTTGTGTTGGGGAAGAAGCATTAAATGCTTTTGGCTTGTTAGGTGGAGTGGGAGAGGAGGAGGGGGTGGGTGTGTCAGGGATAAGGCGGTGGATGGTGGTGATTTCTGGTATGGTTTTGGGCGGTAAATGGTTTTGAGGGAAGGTTTGACCGAAGTCAAACGGTTTGGGTTATCTCAAAAGAAATAAGGTGGGTCGGGTTTTAGGTTATTGTTTGGGCTTGGGAAATTTAGTGAGTGGGCTGGGTTTAGTTTAGGGATTGGGTTGGATTTAGTTAGAAATGGGTTAAGGTAGTTTAGGATTAGATTTGGATTTTAGTTAAACTTTGAGGACCAATGTTGTACAATTCTGAAAATCCAAGGACTAATCATGCCAATTCTGAAAATTATCTTTAAGGGCCAGTTGTGTCATTTTGGTATTTTTGGAGGTTGACTTGGACTTTGACTTTGACTTTTGCTTCACTAGATCAAATACACAATTGTTGTCGAGTCGATCCAAAAAATGCTCGTTTTTGTTCCGTTTTCAATACTTCAGTACCTGAAACACATAAAACACAAACCAAGGATATCTGCAATATATATTGGGTGTTTTAGGTCATTTTAGTGTCTATTATGGGTATAAAATGATGAGTATTTACACACTCATCAATCCCCCACACTAAGCTATTGCTAGTCCCTAGCAATCCGATCATATAAAGTAATGAAATGATCAAAAGAATACCAAGTATACCCCGATTTGATTTTTTCTATATAATGCAAGAAAATTAAACTTAGAACAAAATATATAACACGCTTGATTTCCAAAAATGGTATCATGGAACGGGATTCACACAAAATGGGTGTCTCCAGGGAATTGTAATCGTCATCCTCTTTTTTATACTCCCAACTAAGCTTAAACTCAATGTGCAAATGCTTTTGTAAAAATGCTAACACTACTTATATCAATAATCTATGTAAGTCGAAACTTAACTTTTCACTCCCGCATATATTCAAGTTTAGGTGACAGTGCTTGATTTTCAAAATTTGATAACAAAAATCGACGTTTTTATAAAACTTTGACTAATACCAGTTGAAAGATAGATTTAAAATTCACAACAAGCAAGCTTCAAAATTTATTGCATTTTGCAATATCATTCCATTTTATTTCCTCTTTATTTTCTTATTTTTTCATTTCATTTTTTTTTCATTTTTTTTTTAAACTTAACTTTGTGCAATATAAACTAACGGAGTTTCACGGGAACCAAGACCTTACACCTTCCTGGAATAAAGGATCCAAGGGCCGTTACAACGGAGAGTTCCAAGACCTTAACGCCTTTCAGAATTAAGGGTCCAAGGGCCAGTGTAAGAGGGTAGCCAAGACCTAAACGCCTTCCGGAAATAAGAATCCAAGGGCCGATCTTGAACCTTAGCTTTTTAGCACATACATTTATTACTTAACTTTTACATTATTATGACATATGCTTGTTCCGAAGTTTAAATAAAGCTTTGAATTAGTATTTTTCAAAATCGTAAAGAAAAATGATTTTGTGTGTTCAAAAGTTTGAAAATAAGCACTAATTAAGTCAGATTAGTTATCTCCTGGGAGGAAAAGCCATAGATTACTTATATAAGCTCTAAAGAAAACCAACTATTCTACGCTTAGCATTTTCATTTGCACAAATCGTAAAACCTTAGTCTAATCGTTAAGGAAGCAGCCAGATCAATACTCTGGCAGAGTCGGGATTCCCTTTGTTCTAACCTAATCAAGACTAAACACTTCTTTTTTATTGCAATTTCTTATCTAAAAACGAAAAAAATTTAAAATTTTGGCCAAAACGGGGGTACTAGGGCACTAGAAGGTACATAAGTGACAAAATTCGAGAGAATTCCCCCCCCACACTTAGAATTGAATATTGCCCTCAATATTCAAAGTACCGGCTATTATGCCGACACTTAGAACGTAAAAAGGTAATACTAATAGCCAAGTGTGTGAAAGAAATCTCTATTTTCACAAACAGGATTAAAAAGATATCCCTAGATAATCGTTAGCAAAAGGATAGGATATTGGGCGGCTGGATTGAAAACAGGCGCGGCAATCATCACAATCCAAGGGAAACCTGAAAACAGAGCAAACAACACAAAAAATGCACAGCACAGTGGGATTCCCTCACACTTAGTGTCAGAAAATAGAAAGAAGTCAGAAACATGGGTTATCACCCATGCAATGCTAATGTTTTTGTTAACCGAGTCACTAGCTTGACTCGACCCCAAATTCATTGGTTCTTGGGGAGCATGTGGAAGAGAAAATCTCCATCGGACTTTCATTCAATGTGTTTAGATAAACATTTGAACATAAGAAAGTTCCACACCGACGAGATACATCCGGCTTAAAAGAATGATAAACTGAGATGCCGGGGTCAAAAACTTTGTCCTCATTTCCGTAAGGAAATGAGAGTAAAGTTTCAGTCAGATTTAACTCTATGCAAAATAGGAGTTCACCATTAAGATATGACAGAGGGGGATCACTTTTCTCCAGAATTAAAAGTTCCTCAAACCAGGTTTGTAACTTTAAATTCTTATCGGGAGTCAATTTCATCATTGAATGATTTTTACTACCATCGAGTATGCCTGGATTAAACACTTTGTCTTCACAAGAAAACTCAACAGGATACTCGATGGAAGACTCAACAGAGAAAAGAGAATCACCCTCGGGTGATTGAGGAGATAAGTCATTTGAAACAATTGTAGGTTCCTCAGTTACGGTTTTCATTCTTTGGTTTTTATCTCCAAAAGTTTTATCACCAGAAGATTCTCCATATAAAAGTTGTTTCAATTCATTTTTATCAGATCCAAAGTCGAAAAGATCATCATCACTTTGTGAATCACTATACTCGGTATAAGGGTAGGAATCGAGTGATGGATCACGATATAAAAGATATTCAATTTCTCTCAGATCTGATTCGAAATCAAAGTCATCATCTTCATCCCCCGGTGGGATTGGATCGATGTGAGCGAGTTCATCGGCGAACTCCTCAAGAAGATAATCACTTTTAGACATTTTAATTTCCTTCGGAGGGAGAGAAGGTGGATCATCATTAAGCAACTTTTCAATTAGAAGAATGTCTCCCTCCGGGTCAAACACACCATCATCCATTCCAGATGGAATTGAATCACAAGATAAACAAGCCTCAATCTCTTCCAAGATGAAGTCACCTCCCTCAAATGGAGTGAGAGAGGGGGAAGAGAGAGCAATGGTAGGATCAGATGAAGTGGGATTTTAGTTTCATCCACAGAATCAACAATTTCAACACGATAAACCGATTCTGGAGGTGGGACAAGTGGTGTGCTCTTAGAGCTAGCAATTTTCACCACTTCCGATGTGATCTCCGATTCTTGTTCATCATAGTAAAAAACACTCTTAACTTCTGTAGCACAACTTTCAAACCATTTGCTTGAACCAGGGGTAATTTTCATCGCTTTGAGCTCATCACGTTTTTTTGAAGGACTCTTAACCGTGAATCTTGAAAGCATCGAATCACTTCTTTTGGAAGCAATTACGGAATCAGATTTTTGATCAACTGATGAACTCAAATAAGTATATTTTATTACTATCATTTATCCTATTAATTTGACTTGTTTTACTATATTATGTATGAGGATTGATACTTAATAGTTTACTTTTGTAATTCTCAGGTAAAAACAAGCATTTGGTGAAACTTAGCGATTTTGGACTAATAATGGAGCAAAACGTGCATAAAGTGAAAGTCTACTGACATGGATAAGATTAAGTCAATTCTGCTCCAGATGCGCCGCATCTCACTCTCAACATGCGCCGCATCTCTATCAAGATATCACCAGATACGATCCAAGATACAAGAGGACATGCGCCGCATCTAATCATGGAGTTACGCCGCATCTTCTGGCGGTGTACGAATATTCCTGAATATTATAATCTTGGACCCCACGCGAAGTTAAGTACATGCGCCGCATCTAATTAGTAGATGCGCCGCATCTTCCCTCAGACAGAAACTATAAATACCCCGTAGACCAGACGAATTAGAAGTTCCGAAAACCCTAAAACCGAAGACCAAACAGGAGGAACAAAGGACGAATTCAGTCAAGGAGGCAGCACAAGACACACCCAAATCAAAGATACAAGAGCTGTAAGAAGGTGCTGCATGTGTTTAATTCATTAAGTAGTTTTGTTTTATTGTGTTAGCAAACTTTAATTCATCAGGATTGGTGGCTTGTGTAATGTGACAACGAAAGATTGCACTCCCTTTAATACTTGCTTTCCCATCAATTAAAGTTTATATGTTGATGTCTTTGGTTACTACTTATTAGTGCATTGATAACCTCTGTGTTTATTAGTGGCTTGCGGGCATTTGACTGCGGGACATAATGTGGCTCCCACGGTTGTTTCTAAATTGATCACTTAGGAATAACTTTTAGACATAAGTAATCATTAAGGGTTTACTCGCCGATAAGATTAGGACCAACGAGAAAGGGTTAACTACATACACTTCATATAAAGCTATCAATAAAACAAGTGACAATCTACTTAATCATAAGGACAGCCCTCTTATTGTCTCAAGTATTTATCTGTGTACGTGTGTGCTACTTGCTGATTCGTGCCTATTGTTTTATTTTATTATTTAATTGCAACAAATCGTGCCAGTCTCTCAGGCTGAAACCCCCTTGCGTTAGGATATTAAAATACTGATTAGAATAACGAGATAATACGTTCCACTCTTAGTGATCGACACTCTACTTACCATTATCTTCATACTGACCGGGTACACTGCTCGTTAAGTGTGTGTGTTATTGATAAGTCGGCTAAATATAAATTTAAAACTTGAGTAGGCATTAAAACTGCTAAACCGCAACGACACATCACACGCATCAAGTTTTTGGCGCCGCTGCCGGGGACTGAATTGTTATTATCTGTTAATTTGATTAGTATTTTAATTAGGTTTTTCTTTTTATTAGATTAATTGCATCATTGTACTATTTTGCATATTTGTTGTATTGTGTGTTAATTGTTTTCTTTTTATTTTTGTGTGTTTATTTTTGTTTTCGTTTGTGTGTTTAATTTTTGTTTTTATTTTTCGTATTTTTCTGTTCTGCTATCGTTGTACTGTGCTAAATCAAACGATACGGCGCATCTGATCTCTCAGATACGGCGTATTGCGTTTAATTTTTTTTTAATACAACGCGTTTAATTAATTCGATACGACGCATCTTTTCCCCAAGATACAGCGTATCTGTTTTTAATAAGAAAATTTTTCTAAGCGATAAAGTAATACGACGCATCTGCATTTGCAGATACGGCGTATCTGTTTTTAATAAAAAAAATTTCTAAACGTTAACGCCATACGACGCATCTGCTTTTGCAGACACGGCGTATCTATTATTTTAATTAAAAACAGTTTGCGAATTATTAAACAGATACGGCGTATCGATCTCTGACGATACGGCGCATCTTACTGAATCAAAAATCTTTTATTTTTAAACGTAACGAAAATACGGCGCATTAACTTTCGTTAATACGACGCATTTAATTTTAATTAGATAAGTTGATTTTTGATTAATTAATTCGATACGGCGCATTCTTAAATTCTAAAGCGGCGTATCTATTTTCTGGATAAAGTCTGATTAAATTTTAACGATTATAAGATACGGCGTATCCAACTTTTTGGATACGGCGCATCGTCTGCAGTTATCAGCAACTTTTATTCTTTTCTAATTTCCGAACGGAAAATATTCTGACTTACCCTTATACTAGGAAACTTTTACTTTGAAATCTTCTTGTTCTTAATTTTCAGGAACAATGTTCAATATTTTCCCAAACTGGTTCGGAAGACCCCAAAGAAACCTTACTATGGAAGAGTTTGCACTACTAATCGCTCAAGCCAATGAACAGGAACATCATGAAGCAAGGAACTTTATCACTGAATTCAAAGGCAGTCATGAGCTGTTGCTAAAGGAACAAAACAATATGATCAATGGTTTGGCAATTGAAGTGCACCAATTGTCAACAGTGCTTAACAAGGTTCTTTTGGTGAGGCACGATCTGAAAGGAATTACAACTAGAGGCGGAAAGTCAACCTTTCAAATCGGAGAAACACCCGAGGATGACAATTCAAACAAAATTTCCCCTGAATCTTTACCACCCGAGCAGGAGCAACCAAAAGAGACTGATCCAGAACCTGTGATTAGAGAAGAACCTTCTGTCGAACCTAAACGATCAACATTACCTTTCCCACATAGGGTAAAGAAAGAGAAAGAAGATGCCTATCAAAAGAAGTTCCTGGAGAATCTCAAGCAGCTGCAGCTAAGCATACCATTTATGGAAGCCCTAGTGCAAATGCCGAAATATGCTAAATATCTGAAAAGCTTGCTTACAAACAAGTCTAAACTCGAAGAGGCTTGCACCATAACAATGGGGAAAAGAAGCTCAGCAGCATTGCTCAACAAACTTCCGTCTAAAGAAAAAGATCCAGGGAGTTTCACTATTCCTTGTCAAATTAAAAATTTGCATATTGAAAATGCCTTAGCCGACCTAGGAGCTAGTATAAGTCTTATGCCCTCTTCTATGTATGATAAATTAGGTCTTGGTGAACCAAAACCTACTAGGATGTGCTTAGAACTAGCTGATAGGTCCATACAATACCCATTAGGAATAGCGGAAAATATATTAATAAAAGTTGATAAATTTGAATTACCTATCGACTTCGTTATCCTTGATATGCCTGAAAATTCTAGAACTCCTATAATATTAGGAAGACCATTTTTAGCCACTGCTAGGGCCATGATTGATGTTTTTAATAAAAAGATAACTCTTACCATAGGAAAAGATGAGGTTGAGTTTAACATGGAACAATCTATGAGTAAAGATAATTCCGATGATGATGAATGTTATAATATCGATGTTTCTGATGACACGATTAATCAATTTACTCAGAAATTGTTAAAAAGTAATTTGCTTGATTCTTTCCTGCTTAAAAATTTGGAAAACACAATTGCTATAGAAGATCAAGTTGATGAGAATACTATTGATTATAATTTAGCTGCTGATTCTGCTGTATGTAACGAGATACGGCGCATCGAAAACCTCGATGCGGCGCATCTATCTGATGACAGCAGCGATATGATTAAAGAACAGGTTTATTCCGCTAGTGCTACTGAAATTGATAATGTTAAACCTGTGCTTAAGGATCTTCCTTCTACTTTGGAATATGCTTATTTAAACGGAAATACTAATTCACCCGTTATTATTGCATCTGACTTAACGCCAAAAGAAAAAGAGTCTCTTTTGCAGGTACTATATAAACGAAGAGGAGCATTAGCGTGGAGTATGTCTGATATTAAGGGAATTAGCCCGTCATTTTGTACACATAAAATCCTTATGGAGGATGAATTCAAACCAACTATCCAACCTCAAAGGCGTTTGAATCCAAAAGTCCAAGATGTGGTGAAAAATGAAATCGTAAAGTTACTTGACTCCGGACTTATCTACCCAATTTCCGACAGCTCGTGGGTCAGTCCCATCCACGTTGTACCAAAAAAGGGAGGAATGACGGTAGTACTCAATGACGACAATGAGCTAATCCCTTCAAGAACTGTTACCGGATGGAAAGTTTGCATCGACTACCGCAAATCAATGATGCTACGCGAAAAGATCACTTCCCTCTTCCATTTATTGATCAAATGTTAGAAAGACTATCAGGATATGATTATTATTGTTTTTTGGATGGTTTTTCAGGTTTCTTCCAAATACCCATTGCCCCCGAGGATCAAGAGAAGACAACTTTCACCTGCCCTTATGGAACCTTCGCCTATAGAAGAATGCCGTTCGGACTATGCAACGCCCCTGCTACTTTCCAACGTTGTATGACGGCTATCTTCCATGATATGGTAGAAGACTTTATGGAAGTTTTCATGGACGACTTCTCGGTGTTCGGTAACTCATTTAGTGATTGTCTCTTTAAACTTGATAAAATGCTTGCTAGGTGTGAAGAAACTAACCTTGTTCTTAATTGGGAAAAATGTCACTTTATGGTTAGAGAGGGAATTGTGTTAGGGCATAAGATTTCTGGGAAAGGTATAGAAGTCGATAAAGCTAAAATTGATGTAATTGCTAAACTACCTTACCCCACTAACGTAAAAGGCGTTAGAAGTTTTTTAGGGCACGCTGGATTTTATCGTAGATTCATAAAGGATTTTTCAAAAATATCTAGGCCTATGACCCAATTGTTGCTAAAGGATGCAAAGTTTGACTTTTCTGAAGATTGCAAAAAGGCATTTAATATACTTAAAGAAAAACTGACTTCTGCACCCATTATAATTTCGCCTGATTGGAATCTGCCTTTTGAACTAATGTGTGATGCTAGTGATTATGCTGTTGGAGCCGTACTTGGACAAAAGATAGATAAGAAATTTAAGCCAATTTATTATGCTAGCAAAACATTGAATAATGCCCAAGAACACTACACCACCACGGAAAAAGAACTTTTAGCAGTAGTTTTTGCATTCGATAAATTTAGATCATATCTTATATTGTCAAAAACTATGGTTTACACTGACCATTCTGTTTTGAAGTATTTGTTCAATAAACAGGATGCCAAGCCAAGGCTTATTAGGTGGGTTTTTATTGCTCCAAGGATTCGATATTGAAATTAAAGATAAAAAGGGTGCCGAGAATCTAGCTGCTGACCACTTATCTAGACTTGAAAACCCTGATATGGAAGTGCTCGACGAGAGGGAAATAGCTGATGACTTTCCTGATGAACACCTTATGATGGTAGGAATTAAGAGCAATAATAATGGACCATGGTATGCCGACTTTATAAACTTTATTGTTGCAAATGAAATTCCAAAAGGGCTAACATCCGATGAGAAAAGAAGGTTTATAACTCGCGCTAACGAGTATATTTGGGATGAACCTTATGCCTTTAAATTATGTCCTGACAATATTATACGAAGATGCGTAGACGGTAATGACATCGCAGCAATATTGGCACATTGCCATTCAGGGCCAACAGGGGGACATCACGGTCCAGTCATCACAAGAAGAAAGATCCTGGATGCGGGATTTTATTGGCCCACTATGTTGGAGGATGCGAAAGATTATATAAAAGGATGTGATGCGTGTCAACGATCCGGAAATATTACATCAAGAAACGAAATGCCGCAAAACTATATCCATGTATGTGAAGTTTTCGACATATGGGGATTAGACTTCATGGGACCGTTTCCTGAATCTAAAGGTAATAAATATATTTTAGTTGCTGTTGATTACGTATCAAAATGGGTCGAAGCGCAAGCATCTCCAACAAACGACAGTAAGGTAGTACTTAAATTTCTGCAAGGTTTATTCTCTAGGTTTGGAATTCCTAAAGCATTGATTAGTGATAAGGGAACACACTTTTGTAATCACCATCTGGGAAGAGCCTTGCAAAAATATGGAGTATATCATAGGGTTTCCACCGCATACCATCCTCAATCAAATGGTCAAACTGAAGTAACCAATAGAGCTATAAAAAGAATTCTTGAAAAAACGACTGGATATAATCCTAAAGGGTGGTCTGACAAGCTAAATGATGCTTTATGGGCATTCCGTACAGCCTTTAAGACACCGACGGGATGCACTCCATTTCGTCTTGTATACGGAAAAGCATGCCACCTACCGGTCGAAGTTGAACAAAGTGCAAATTGGGCTTTGACGAATTGTAATATGGATATGGAAGCTGCAACGAAGAACCGTTTCATGGAACTTAATAAACTCTATGAACTAAGAGATGAGGCCTACAAAAATACTAAGATCTACAAAGAAAGAACTAAAAGATGGCATGACTCGAGGTTACGTGGGGATAAAACGTTTACTATTGGAGAGAAAGTGCTACTGTTTAATTCCAGATTAAAGATGTATCCAGGTAAACTTAAATCAAGATGGACGGGACCGTTCGTTGTCAAGAAAGTGTATCCATATGGAACTATTGAAATATGCGATAAAAATGGTTATATATTCAAAGTGAACGGGCAACGTGTGAAGAAATACTTTGATAATAAAATCGAGGATAATGAGAACGAGGTAGTGGAGTTTGAACCTGAAGTATTGGAGTAAAGAGCTGAACGTGAGTCTAACTTGAAGACTCTGGAATAAAGACAAGTGCTTACCGGGAGACAACCCGGATTTATCTTTTATTATTCTGTTTTCTGTGTCGAGTCAGTCCAGGCCGCATGAGGATACGGCGCATCTCAATTCTGAGATGCGACGCATCTCAATTCTGAGATGCGACGCATCTCCTGCAATGGTCATATCTTATTTTATTTTTCTGCATTTTTATTTTCAACTTTAAAACTATTTATCAGTTTATTTTAATGCGGCGCATCCCTGGTTAAGGATGCGGCGCATCTTTATTCTGATCCGTATTAATTCCAGGCTCGATACGGCGTATCTTCTTCAATAAGATACGGCGCATCGACTGACCTGATGATTTTCAGTTTTAATTTTTAAGTTTTATTTTTATCTAACTACTAATGTATTATGCAAGTTTGAACCTTTCTTATCTTAGGTGTGTTTTAAAGTGTTGGTGGTATTATAGTTTCCTGGATTTCCTGTGGATACATCAAGTATGAAGCTTTAACGTTCTAATCCACAAGAAGTTGATTTTTGCTCTTATACAAATGGAGGATCATACCGAGCAAATCTCAGGGGAGTTTTTCTATTCTAATTCTTTTAATTTCCAGTTTTTAACCTTTTATACAAACAACGAGGACGTTGTTTAACTTAAGTGGGGGGATTGGAGAATTAGAACACTTAACAATTACTTGTCCTAAACTTTTTCAAAAATTATGCTTAAAATGTGCTTAATATATCAAACTTAAATTTTTTTTTAGCATGTTTTTGTTTAAGATCTAAGTTGCATAACTGCACACATGACGTTATTTTCAAAAATTGTGATTTTCCAAAATTCACAAATCTATGAGTGTGCCGGTGACTTGTAAACTTTAGAACTTGGCTTGTATACTATTCGAGACCACCATAATGAGTATTATTTTATATAATTGGAATGACTTGTCTAACTTGGTAAAATTCTAGGATTACACCCAAATAGCCTTTATATGTTATGTGTTATTAGCTAACTACACTGGTTAGTTAACCCCCGTATAAACCCTTTTGTTACTCTCATTTTTAGAGTAAGATACCCCTAGAAAAACCCTCAGAGCCATTCCTTTCGTTTCTTACACCTATGTTTAAAATGTTTCGTTACACCCTTACACCTTAGCCTACCCTGTAGATTAGAATCCGTGGTTGGTTAATTGCTATAGGCAAAGTGTGTTTCCTTACATTTCCTGTGTTCGTGTGCGTAATTCATTATCTTTGGTTAGGTCGGGAAATTGCACAATGCAATTGGAGTGAAAGTAAATATTGTATATTTTGGAGTTTATTTTTCGTGTGTTTACTACTTTCACTATTACCGTTATTTCTGAAAGTATGAAAAGTATGAATAAAAATTATTCGGAAAGAAAGTTATAGTGATGTGGTAAAATTTTACACATCTTTGTTTATGTTTAAGGTTTAAAAAAAAAAAAAAAAAAAAAAAAAAAAAAAAATCGAAAAAATAAGAAAAGAAAAAGAAAGAAAGAAGAGTTGGATGTTTGTTTTAACCAACTTATGTAAAGTTATGTAAGTGGTCGATATCACCACTATTTGTTGTACTATATCTATGGATTGAATGGGAATTGGCAGTTATGGGAACGCCAATTAAGGTTTATTCTTTGATTAAGATCTTGTTGAGTATAATTCGTGTCTACCTAAAGCGTGTGTTTCAAGTGTTAAAGCGTGAGTTATTCGATGATATGAGTCTTATTCATGGGATGGTTGGGATAGTGATTAACCACACTTAGGATTTTAATTTATTTGTTTTGTTTATTTTTATTTTTACACCAGTTTATATCCCAAATGTTATCCATGCCCTTTATTATTCTTTATCCAACCAAACATTTGATTTATTGAGATTAGGGATTTGAGCAATCTTAAGTATCGTAGTCGTGGATTCGGCTATGTATTTATGATTTTGTCGCCCTTTTTGATATATTATTATTGGTGAAGTTTGGACCTATCTTTAGCCTATTCGAGTTAAGGATTTGAGCAATTGCAAGTATCGTGTTCGTGGATTCGATCATGTATTTGTGATTTTGTCGCCTTTTCTGGAATTTGAGATCGATAGTGAAAGAGAATAATTAACCCTTAAGCCTAAAAACCCTTTTTACCGCTTTAGACTTGTTACTCCTTAGCTTTAGTGGTGGAGATGTGTATACTTGCCAAGCTTATGATAGAATATTCGTCGCGACTGGACAGTTAAACGATTAGATTTGCTTTTATCGACTTATTTTATTTTACTTCTAATTCGTTAAGTGTTTAGTTGTGTGATTATGAAATAAACGAATACATGCTTAAATATAAAAATAAATCCTAACATCTTTTAGGATACATTTTCATAAAAGAAATTCTAAGGTTTACTTGGGGACAAGTAAAGTTCAAGTGGGGGGATATTTGATGAACTCAAATAAGTACATTTTATTACTATCATTTATCCTATTAATTTGACTTGTTTTACTATATTATGTATGAGGATTGATATTTAATCGTTTACTTTTGTAATTCTCAGGTAAAAATAAGCATTTGGTGAAACTTAGCGATTTTGGACTAATAATGGAGCAAAACGTGCATAAAGTGAAAGTCTACTGACATGGATAAGATTAAGTCAATTCTGCTCCAGATGCGCCGCATCTCACTCTCAACATGCGCCGCATCTCTATCAAGATATCACCAGATACGATCCAAGATACAAGAGGACATGCGCCGCATCTAATCATGGAGTTACGCCGCATCTTCTGGCGGTGTACGAATATTCCTGAATATTATAATCTTGGACCCCACGCGAAGTTAAGTACATGCGCCGCATCTAATTAGTAGATGCGCCGCATCTTCCCTCAGACAGAAACTATAAATACCCCGTAGACCAGACGAATTAGAAGTTCCGAAAACCCTAAAACCGAAGACCAAACAGGAGGAACAAAGGACGAATTCAGTCAAGGAGGCAGCACAAGACACACCCAAATCAAAGATACAAGAGCTGTAAGAAGGTGCTGCATGTGTTTAATTCATTAAGTAGTTTTGTTTTATTGTGTTAGCAAACTTTAATTCATCAGGATTGGTGGCTTGTGTAATGTGACAACGAAAGATTGCACTCCCTTTAATACTTGCTTTCCCATCAATTAAAGTTTATATGTTGATGTCTTTGGTTACTACTTATTAGTGCATTGATAACCTCTGTGTTTATTAGTGGCTTGCGGGCATTTGACTGCGGGACATAATGTGGCTCCCACGGTTGTTTCTAAATTGATCACTTAGGAATAACTTTTAGACATAAGTAATCATTAAGGGTTTACTCGCCGATAAGATTAGGACCAACGAGAAAGGGTTAACTACATACACTTCATATAAAGCTATCAATAAAACAAGTGACAATCTACTTAATCATAAGGACAGCCCTCTTATTGTCTCAAGTATTTATCTGTGTACGTGTGTGCTACTTGCTGATTCGTGCCTATTGTTTTATTTTATTATTTAATTGCAACAAATCGTGCCAGTCTCTCAGGCTGAAACCCCCTTGCGTTAGGATATTAAAATACTGATTAGAATAACGAGATAATACGTTCCACTCTTAGTGATCGACACTCTACTTACCATTATCTTCATACTGACCGGGTACACTGCTCGTTAAGTGTGTGTGTTATTGATAAGTCGGCTAAATATAAATTTAAAACTTGAGTAGGCATTAAAACTGCTAAACCGCAACGACACATCACGCGCATCATCAACCGTAGCAACGTTGCATATGGTGGTTAGAGATTTAGAGCCCTGATTAATGTTAAACGTGATGGCTTCATTATCAACTCGAATGGTTAATTCTTCGGCATATACATCAATGACAGCACGACTCATTCTTAAGAAAGCTCTCCCCAGTATGAGTGGAACTCGAGGATCGGCATCAAAGTCTACCACAACGAAATCAGTAGGAAAATGGAACTTTCCTACTTTTACAACGACATCCTCGGCTATTCCAAGTAGACGTTTTATAGTACGGTCCGCTAGCTCGAGAGTCATGCAAGTATATGTAAGCTTCGGGAGAGATAATTTCTCCCATACTGAGAGTGGCATAAGGTTAATGCTTGCGCCAAGATCGGCCAAGGCTGAGCACTGAACCATCCCCAAGAAATCACATGGGATTAAAAACTTGCCGGGGTCTCCGAGCTTTTTTGGAAGCTTTTTGAGGAGAACCGCCGAGCACTGTTCGTTTAGTGGGGTCTTTGCCATCTCGGATAACTTATCCTTGTTGCTTAGCAAACTTTTGAGTGTAGATGCAAATTTGGGCATAAGAATGAGAGCATCTGCGAAGCTTATGTCAAAGTGCAAATCACTGAAGATTTTAAAGAATTTCTCCATCTGTTGATTCGTTTTGTCTTTAAGCTTCTGATCATTAAGCCTCGAAGGATATGGAATTGAAGGCTTAGGATTGGTCTTCGGAACATCGGGTTCCGGAACTTGAATTTGGACATTTGGAGGTTGGACGTGTGCGGTACTTTGTGGGCTTGAGAAATGCACCTTGTCCGTTGTTACCTCGGCATCTCGATTCACTTCCCCCGGTGGAGGGGGCATAGGAGTCGAGGGACCATTATGCGTCTTACCACTACGAGTGGTGACGGCTTTCAACTCAGCATTGGGATTAGGAATGGTATTGCTCGGAAGTTGTCCGAAAGATGAAGAAGATTGGTTCATGTTCATATTCATGAAACTGCCCATCATATTCTTCAACTCATTTGTTTGACGAGACATCGTAGTATCAATTTCCTTTCTCAACTCGACTTTCATATTATTGATTTGAGTCTGCATTGAACGCATGCTGGACTCAGTAATTTTCATGAAATCATTAGTCAAAGGAGCTTGAGGATGTTGTTGATAAACGTGTTGATTCGGAGCTTGGTAAGGCTGGTTGAAATTGTTACGGTTTTGGTTGAAATTCTGAGAATTGTTGAAATTTTGTCCTTGATTTTGAACAAAGCGATTTTGATTATTTTGATTTGGCACGGGTGGAAAACCAGGTGGTACCATAGCATTTGGTGCTCGGTAATGAGTTTCAGCATGCGGTCGGTTTTGATTGTAGTTTACTGCAGCTACGGAAGCTTGGTAAACAGAAGCATCGGTTGCTTGACAATCGTAATACGCATGCGGGCCACCACAAGTTTCACACACTTTGTTTATGGCTTTGATTTGTTCTGGTTTATGAATTTCACTCTTAATTTCTTTCACTTCCTTCATCATGCAACGAATTACGTCCGTTAGAGCGGCTAACTCTGATGAGTTACCGGATGAAGAAGCAGGAGTGATAGGAACATTCACTTTGTTTCGAGAAATAGGAACTTTTGACTTATTCTCGCAAATTTCAAGCACATCTTTAGGTCGACGATTCAAGATATTGCCACCGGCGGCAGCGTTTAGAGAATCTTGATCGTTTCCATTCAACCCATTATAAAACGTATTGATTTGTTGTAACTCCGTGAAATCATGATGCGGGCATTTTCTTAGGAGATCTTTAAATCGGTCCCATGCCTCTCCGAAGTTTTCATCGAAACCTTGACGAAATCCAGAAATTTCATTTTTCAAATTAGTCGTCTTTGAAGGAGGAAAGAAATAATTGACAAATTTCTGTACGAGATCTTCCCAAGTTTCAATGGATCGAGGGGTTCTTTTTCCAGCCAAATCCGGGCTGCCCCTTCGAGTGAAAACGGAAATAGCATCAATTTGACAACTTTTTGCGGCACATCCTTGTAATTGATGGTTGAGGTCAACTTGTTGAACCAACGGATGTATGCATACGGATTTTCTCTTTCAAACCCGTGGAATTGGTTTGTAGACACGAGTGGAATCAAATGCGTTTTCAATTCAAAATGATCATAATCGATTGGTGGTAAAACGATGGCATCTCCGTAACCCTCTGTGGGTGCTTGGAGCATCTCCGCCATTGTTCGATTGTCTGCCATATTATCAATGGGAATAGTACGAATCTCAGGTTCGACTATTCGGACAGTACGTCTACGATTACGTCTTCTCGGAATATCTACGAGTTCACGTAAAGGACTTGTCGACGTAGAAGAACGAGTGCGCATGCACTAAATAAAATAATTCAATTAAAACAAGATTGAAGCAAAACACAAGGAACTTAAACCTTAAATCAACAAGCGTACGGTAGCTCTCTGACTGAAAAACGCAC
The DNA here is from genome assembly GCA_021014915.2 of Artemisia tridentata subsp. tridentata. Classification (NCBI taxonomy): domain Eukaryota; kingdom Viridiplantae; phylum Streptophyta; class Magnoliopsida; order Asterales; family Asteraceae; genus Artemisia; species Artemisia tridentata. The sequence continues at coordinate 334,878,504 of CP139509.1, forward strand.
AGAGTGGCGGAGGAGCAAAGGTGGGCAATAAATGCTCCTTAAAAACCCGCTCCTTTCGGTTCGTCAATTTAATTCCAAACCTCCTGAAACCTCCGTTAGAGTTTGTTTATCAATCAAAGGTGAGCTGAATTCGCAAGCGACACAAAGGCAAGTTTTAATCTGATGTTTGGGAACTTATTATGATAATACTCCAAGTTGAGGAATATTATATTGATTTTGCTTTTATCTTTTTACTTATCAATAAAACGGAAAATGTTTTTGGGTTTTTATTTTTATATGATAATATATATAGAAAAGAAAAGAAAAATATTTTTGTATTTTATATGGTTTATGGGAAATAGGAACTTCACAAGGAAGGATCTCAAGTCACTAATCGTTTTAAAATCTCAACGATATTGTCGCAACACAACCTCCCCGGCAGCGGCGCCAAAATTTGATCCGTGCTAAAGTGTATATATAAATAATATCAGACGGATACACGTGAATAAAGACAAATCAACCCTTTAGGAAAAAGGCTAACTTGCAAAAACTCACGTTTGTGATATGTGTGATACTAGGTAAGTGATTACCCGGGTCGTGTCCCAACGAGGTGTGAATGGACGATATCGTTTAAGGTTTGGAATTAGAGTGACTAATGTTTGGAATATGGAATTTTGATTTTTTTATTCTAATTAACAAATGAAAAACAAATTCTCACAAGAAAATTAAGATTAACACAATTTATATAAAAAACGCGAAACGGAAATTCTAAAAACGGGATTAAAAAGTGAAATCTCTAAAATTTAATCTTACAAGTACTAAATTATTTTTCCTAAGTTATAAATGACAAAAGAAAATTTTAGAAAAAAGATTTATATTTTTCTGACTTTTATATTTTTTATTATGAATTAAAAACTGTTTTAAAAAGAAAAATGCATAAAAAATATTAAAACTATTCTAAAAATTCTGGAAATTTTTGTGAAATTAATTAATGCTATAACAAGCCTAGGAAAAATATAAAAAGGGATCCAGCTTATTGTAATAAGCTGTAAATAAGCTAAATGGTTCGAATAGCTTAAAAGAGAAAAGTGGGTTAAATAAAAAAGGTGTGGAGTCTTAACTGAAAAAGACCCAAGGGCAGTTGGTAAGGTGTGTGTGTGGTGAGCTGGGTGGCCAGGGTTCGAATCCCAGCAATGCCTTTTTGCTTTTTATTTTATTTTTTGAAATTTTATTGTTGAAACTGATTAAGCACAATGAGATAAGCAAATTTCACAGCTAACACTTTTTATGAAAATCACAAATAAGCCCAGAAAAAGCCAATGATTGCTGATCAGTTTGGCTATTAAGAGGAATAGCCCAAGGCTTTGGTCACAATAAGCTATTAAGCTAATATTAAGCTAAAGTAAACTTGAAATAAGCTAAGCAACCAATAATAAGCTAGAATGAAACTGAAAAAGCAACAAGAAAAGAAAAATAAGCACTGATCAAAGCTAATAAGCAAACCAAAGGGCTGCTATGCACAGGGCAACTTTTAGAATTCTAGGCAATTTCAAGCTTAATTTTAAGCACTTAAATGATTACTAAACTCCACAAAAGCTGATGATTCTTAAAATTCACCTACTGAGGATCACATAAAACCAAAAATCAGACCAAGAGTAACTTATTTGTTGCTTAAAAATAAGCTGAGAAAGTAGCTAGTCCAGACAAGTGTACACTGATTGCTCAGTGTATGCTTGTGTGGATAAGAGACTTTTGAGCTTGATTTAAAGCTTGAATAAGCTATGCTAAGGATCTGGGAATGGAAATAAGCAAAGATCAACTGGCAAGCTATTTGAGAAATCCAAAATTTAAGCTTAAACTAACACAGATAAGCACTTTAATGGATCTAGAAAAATTATGTAGGTTGCATTTTTGGTTCTGTGATCAGGGTATGTGCAGATGTGCACAAACCAATTGATACTCAACCAACTCTTGTGTAACTACTTAAATGACTCAAAGGACCATAGAAATGCAAAAAGAAAAGTTCTAAACTGCTTATTACTATAAATGGCTTATTTGACCAATTTAGGCTTTAGGACTGCACTAGCAGACTTAAGTCCTTCAAATCTTTGAAAATATGTAACAAGCTTACAATCACAACTCCTAAATGCTGAGTTATACAAGATCAAACTTAAGATGAGTGTCAATGAACAGTAGAGATAAAATTTTACCCGTTTGACTTTTAAAGCCAAACACTACTTTATGTCACTGATTTTAAGATTAACACTAGGGATGACCAAAATAGCTTATGATTCTGACTATTTAGTGAATAACTAACTTAAATAAGATGAAATAAGCAGATTTCAAATAAAGATAAGCACTAAATAAGCTAAGAGCTTAATTTGACTTAGTTGACTGATGTAGAGTTATTAAGGGAAAATGAGACTGTGGCTATACTAATTATCAAACTAGGCTACATTTACTTCAAGCAGAACATATAAACTGAGAAAATGACAATAAGCAATAAAATAAGCTATGGAACAGTAACTTAGAAAATAATGCAAAATATTTAGAAAATGCTTACAACTGAACTGGCTATGAAACAGTGGAACTATGAACAGAACACAACTAGCTTTTCAATGACAAGCTAGAAAACCCAATTCAGCTTTTCTTAATGGCTTATTTCACCAGAACTGCTTATTTGGTCCTTTTTTGACTTTCATTGACTTTCTTCATCTTTTGAATTTAGAACAGCTGGTGACTAATATAAGCTTACAAAAAGCTATTATAAGCTTGTATAAGCTTATAGCAAGGGTAAGGAGTGTTTATGATTGTTTCTTAATAGGTCTAGAGCTTAACTTGAATTAACAGACAACTTGAAATCTAGCATAACTGACAATGAATATAAGATTACTTGAAATTAGAATAATATGACTGAATTTAACTTGAATTAACAACTGGAAGCTTGAAATTACAAAATTACAATGACTGAATATGAAATACGATTACTGCTAAATTAACTACTTCTTTTAATAGGCTACATTGGCTCTTATTTATACTACAATAAAGTGGGATGTGTCTCATCTTCTTCTCTGATCATTTCTGCACCATTGGATAAGCTTGAATCAATCTCAGCCCTTGAAAACCACTTTTGGCGCCAAAAATGTGATAGTGGAAAAATACCACTTGGTCTGGTAACTTGTGTTGGGGAAGAAGCATTAAATGCTTTTGGCTTGTTAGGTGGAGTGGGATAGGAGGAGGGGGTGGGTGTGTCAGGGATAAGGCGGTGGATGGTGGTGATTTCTGGTATGGTTTTGGGCGGTAAATGGTTTTGAGGGAAGGTTTGACCGAAGTCAAACGGTTTGGGTTATCTCAAAAGAAATAAGGTGGGTCGGGTTTTAGGTTATTGTTTGGGCTTGGGAAATTTAGTGAGTGGGCTGGGTTTAGTTTAGGGATTGGGTTGGATTTAGTTAGAAATGGGTTAAGGTAGTTTAGGATTAGATTTGGATTTTAGTTAAACTTTGAGGACCAATGTTGTACAATTCTGAAAATCCAAGGACTAATCATGCCAATTCTGAAAATTATCTTTAAGGGCCAGTTGTGTCATTTTGGTATTTTTGGAGGTTGACTTGGACTTTGACTTTGACTTTTGCTTCACTAGATCAAATACACAATTGTTGTCGAGTCGATCCAAAAAATGCTCATTTTTGTTCCGTTTTCAATACTTCAGTACCTGAAACACATAAAACACAAACCAAGGATATCTGCAATATATATTGGGTGTTTTAGGTCATTTTAGTGTCTATTATTGGTATAAAATGATGAGTATTTACACACTCATCATTTTTATACACCCATAGTCGTCTCATCCCATTCTTGTAGATGTCGATAACCTCGAAGATCTACTCAGTAGGGGGCCACCAATCGTTCTGGTTAATCTTTAACCTCATACCAATAAAAATTGGCATATTAGTAACATCGTTCTGGTTAACCTAAAGGTACTAGGTTAACCTCGTGGCATAATCGTTCTGGTTAACCTAAAGGTACTAGGTTAACCAATAGAATTTGGCATAATTTGTTGCAATCATAGCCTAATAGGTAATCTGTTGTTATACCTAGTTTTCTCAAATGTTTGTTGCGTTTGTTTACTCTAACTGAGTCAACTTAATGGTTACATTAATCCCAATAGATCTAACCATAGTATTCGTGTTCACTACGCATAGTGCTTAATGGTTCATGATATAAAAACTTTAAAAACCCCAATAACATGGCGACCACCATCATGAACAGCTTTTGAGATCTCTCCCATTAAGCCAATGCTACCTCCTCCATACACTAGATCAATGTTTCTTGAAACCAATTCTTTGCCAAGCTCAATAGCAACACCTTTATAGTTGATGTTCTTGCCTTGACTACTTCCACAAAAAACACAAATCCTTTTGAACTTTGATTCCTCCATTTCTTGAAAAATAGTTGGTTGCTAATAAAGATTAGAAAACAAGCAACTTGAGTTGAGAATTATGTTTTTGGAAGTGACAGAGAATATGTGGGATTAGTATAAAATGACAAACAAATATTTTTTGGAACGGTCTAATCAATCACAATTTGTACCCATACCCTAATTGAGTATATGGGCCCACATGGAGGGTTCACAAGAAAAAAAGATAGTTCTCTTGTTTGACAATAGTTTTTTTTTTTTTTTTTTTTCCTTCCGAACAGCTTTTGACAATAGGTAGACTTTCGGGTTAAGTGCGACGGAATGTAACTAATTATGACCAAATGTCTATAGTAGGAACGAACTAAGGTTTTGGACATTGTATGTTGACAACTTGGTAAAAATGTTCAAATCATGTAACCGACCAATCAAAAACTTGCACGTGGCAGCTCATATGGGTTGCCACGTATACTATGTTACATGATTTGGATAATTTACCAAGTTGTCAATATACAATGTCCAAAACCTTAGTTCGTTCCTATTATAGATATTTGATCATAGTTAGTTACATTACGAGGTATTAATCCCGTAGACTTTCTGGATTAGTATGTTTACACAAGGAAAAGTACACATATTTTTTTATTATCTAGAAAGTAACGCCGAATGCCGGATTTCACAGGTTTTGGGTCCCAATATCGTCTTCGACGGTATATGGGGGAGGTTAAGATGTAGACAACCTTACCCCTAACTAAGGTAGAGAGGCTGCTTCCAGGTTTTATCAAAGGTAGAAAAGGACCTCCATTCTTGTTGGTCATGAGGATCGAACCCTATAATACGTATTAAAGGGGGAGCCCCCTTTTTTTTTTTTTTTTTTCCTATAGGTGACTTTTGAAAAGTCTATTTTGCCCTCACCTCTAAATATCATTCTACCATCACATTTATGATTTATCTAAACTACCCTTAATAAAATGTGTTACAATATAGATCCTCTAACCTTTAAAATAACTACACTACCCCCTTTTACATAAATTACTTTTAAATTAATAAGCACACCACCACTGTCACCACCACCGCCGTTGCCGCCAACTCCATCACCACTCGCCGCCACCACCTCCGCCGCCACCACTACCGCCGCTGCCACCACATGTCGTCACCACCACCGGCGTCGCCACCAACGTTGCCAGCCGCCGCGCCGCCACCCACCTTTACCACCGCCACCATTACCACATCGCAACCGTTACCACCATCGCCGCTGCATCGCGTGGGCATACGTCTAAGGATTATAATTTATGTTTATATTTTATTTAAAAGTTTTAAACAGATACAGACTTAATAAAAATTTCACTAATTAAATTTCGATGAAAACAGTGGGTTGACCCGCACCCGACCCGACCCGCATTGACCCTTACCCGTTTGACCCGCTTTCCTCAAATGACCCGTTTTGACCCGCACCCGCTTTGAACTGTTACCCAAACCCGCCGGACCCACCCCTTTTTCCAGGCCTAATTATCATGCATCAAAGTTCAAACATTACCACCCATAAAAACAAAAATTACATATGAAAGTTCAAACATTATGTTGGGTCCGTCAGTACCCAAGGATCCTGAAAACAAGATTTGAATACAAATTACGCTAAGTGCTAATCAACCGAAAACATACTTAAGTCACTGAGTGAACAGTCACTCAGTGAGTTACCTTCAAGATGCTCAGGACGAGTCTAAGAAGAAAGACTCACCACTCAGTGAGGCGTAGCTCCCTGATTGTTACTTGAGACAAAGAAGAAGGTAATGGGTTCAGTGAGTGTTGGACAAGAACTCACTAAACCCCAGTCTCCTCAACAACAATAAGTGATTAAAGACTAAAGAATGAAGACAAAGACTGAAGAACCTGAAGCCTGAAAGAAAGGCAGGAATTGGCGGAAAGTGTTTGAGAAGATAAGATGAAATCTTATCTGACCAAAAACAAACCTTACCTAATACGGCTTAAAGTCAAGATGTGTCATAACTGACACTTGAGAAGACGATTAGCCTATTCCTATTAGTTCTTGGAAATGACAATTACTGTTGTAGTTGTCAGACAAGCTTGCTTATTCTTTTTGAATTTTAATCATCAGTACTCTTTCCTTTTGTGTATAAATAGGAACGGATAGGAAAAAAGTGGGTTAAGTTTTGTGCATTAAAAGCTTAGACTTTCACAAAACCCCTTTTCTCCTACAAAGAGTAACCAATCCCTGAGATAGCTCAGTGGGTCGATATTGTTACCATTTAAGCATAGCTTGAGTTTAGATAGGAGACACACCATACCTTGTCTATTCAATCCCAAGTGTTTGTTCCGCAGAACACTTGGGTAATAGATTCTTTGATTGATTTCTAATAAGAATTTAAACGTTGAAAAACTTGTGTTTTTATATTTGCGTTTTACTCATTAATTATAATCAATCATTACATTAATCACAGTCATAACACAATTAGATTAACTTCGTAATTACTTTTAAGCGTGTAAAGGGAACAACACATTCACACCCACAAAAACAAAAATTACAGTATCTTGCGGAAGAGAAACTCGAAAAGTGTTGTTAGGCAAAGGAACCATAGGACTTCTTCGACCATTTCCTCACAAATAACATCTGAGAGAAAATTAACGTCTATGGGTATGCCCTCAAGTACATCATCATCATCATATCCCAACTCTGAAGCGACGGGTATGCTCTCAAGTACCACATCATCATCATCATCAGCAACAACATCAAACCCTTTCATCTTCATCTTTATATGCTCAACCCATTTAGCCACATAAAATGGAATGATAGGCGATGATGCTATAAGGCAGCCGAAGAGGTCCATTTTCCGATCAAGGTGTATAGGGGGTGATTTATGTAGTTTAGCTCTAAAGATACATGCTTAGTGAGAATGATGAAGCGAAAAGTGTACCGCTTTTAGGGGGTCATTTAAGCCCTAAATCGTATTTATTTGATCAAATATTGCCCTAAATCGTTCCTTTTGTCATTTTAGGTACTTTGGAGAAGAAATCTGGAAAAGGAAGCATTTTGGACGTTTTTGGAGCATAAAAGTGAAGAAAACGACAAAGTCTTCAAAGTTGCTGGAAAAGTACACTTGACGGCGTCAAGTATTGCTCTTGACGGCGTCATGGCTTGGCAAAAGAGGTGGATATGAAAAATACACGTGACGCGCCAGAGAGTTTTGCAATGGAAAGTCTGACGGCGTCACCCTTTAAGGTGATCAAGGCCATCACGGTTTAAGCTAAAGAGAGACGGCGTCAAGCTCTATTCTGACGGCGTCAGCCCTTGATAGGCCAGAGCGGATTTTGGAGGATTAAAGAGGGACGGCGTCAGGAAGACCATCCGGGAACCCTAGCCACGGCGAGGTGACGGCGTCAAGATCTACAACGTGACGCCGTCAGCTACTAAGTTCTATATATAGTTTTGCAATTTTTGTCATTAGTGTGCAACTTTGTGAGGAGAAACCCTAAGACGAATTTCTGCCATTTTTAAGGGTTTTTATACCCTTGGATCTCCCATGTTTAATTGAAGATAAGTTATCATTTAATCATTCAATATGTCTATGTGTTGTTTGATTATATCTTGTTCTTGTCTTTTGATTAACATGCTAGGCTAGATTTATCTTGTGTTTGCTTAGATCTAATGAAACCTAACTATTGATTATTGGTTATTAGTGTGTTATTAATTGTATTGGATGATTGTTTATCGATGTTAGGCTTAAGAAAACTGGCTAACTTCCTATACGGTAACTTGCTTGAACCTCTTAAGAAACATGAACCAATGCGTACTAAGGTTTTTATGGTTGTATTTAATGCATGAGCGAATTCTAGTGATCCCATGTTAGGAGCTTCTTAGCCGGCTCGACATAGGAGTGAAGTAGGAGCTTGTAGAGTTGGGGAAGTACGTACGCCATCCCACAATTGGTATTAAGGAATACACCCGTCATCCACGCAATTAATACACACTAATCAACCGGTAAAAGATAGTTAGGGAGTAAGGAAATCTAAGTAAACACATTTCTCTCCATATAAGTTTCACAACCTTTTCATTTTCAGTTATTTTATTTTATTTGCATTTGTAGTTATTTGGGTTAGTTGACTAGCAACTAATTCCGCCCACTCCTTCAAACCCGAGATTTTACTTGCTTTTATAAAAAATTATAAAAATACAAAAAGAATCTTCCCTCACCCTTAGACCTATTAGAGTAGTTTTTCAATCCTAACGACACTATTCCCCTAGAGAACGATCAATCCCCCGGTACTTGCCACTTCACTATACTACATCGGTCAGGTACACTGCCTGGTGGGGATTGCAAGCCTCTTGAGATCCCTCGAGAGGTAAAACCTGTTGTAAGGTCGCAAAACCACGCATCAAGTTTTTGGCGCCGTTTCCGGGGAATAGTTATTGTTTAGGTTGAATTTTTATTTTATTAGGTCTACTCACTAGATTCCTTTCTAGTGAGATTTTTATTTTATTTTTCTAGGATTTCTTTAGTCTATCTTATTTCTTTGTACTTTTGTTTGTGACACCTTCCACCTACCTCATGAGTAATAGTGATCGTTTGATCCCTGTTATTCGTATTTTCCGCCGTGCAAACTTCCAACTACCCGTTCCCCCGCCCCCATCGTAGAAAACAACAACCTTTCACCCGACCACCACTTTGGTAACAATTCTGAGATGGAGGAGTCTGACCGTGAGAATGACTATGTTAGTCCATTTTACGACTCAGACTCCGATGAGGATGCTGGTAATGGAGAAGTAGTTAACGAGGAATGGGGAAAAGAGGAAATTGATCCCTTTAAGTATGTTGACCCTAAAACTAAGATCGAAAAGGATAGCCTCTTTAACATGCAATTTCCATGTAAAATTGGTAATCATAGTTTTCATGCTTATCTTAACTCATCGTTGCCTATGAACATTATCTCTCGCGCTAATTATAATAAAATCATAGTAGATGAGCTAGAATATCAAGGAGATAACATTGTTGCTAGGATTAAGCCACTACACGTATTCGTAGGAAGTTTTGTGTATTTGGTGGATTTTATGGTTATGGAGAACTTAGGAGAATTTATTGATAACAAATTAACCCAAGTCATTTTTGGAGAACCCTTCAAAAGGTTGACCAACCTTGACGAAAAACTTGTGGACGGGTTAATTACATTCTCGGATGGGGATGAAGATTTTGTTTACCAAATGCCCTGATCACATCCTAGGTTTAAGAACTTCTCCATTGAATCTTGCAATAGACTTGTGCCTATTGACTTGTTAAGTGAGAATGATAAGAGAAAGGGGCTCAAATATCCACATGAGAAAAATAAGAGATATTATCATGGATGTCTGGAGCTGAATGATGAATACAAGAAGGATGAGGCAACAATTAGATGGCTCACACTAGGATACGTGAGCATAAGCGACACTAAATGAGCGTGACTTTGAGTCTAGCTACAAGACTCGTTAATAAAGAAAAGCGCTTCTTGGGAGGCAACCCAAGCTTTATTTGCTTTGTTTGTTTATTTGTTTGGTTGTTTGATTTTATTTGCTTCCGTATGTGTGTTTAATTTTTATTATTATTGACTCATGTTCAAAACTAAATTGTGAAAATGCTTTATCTTGTTTTTAACTTCGTCTTAACTACATATAAAGGTATTTTGCAAAAGTTAAGTGTAAGGGAAATCCAAATCGGTTTATTAGAACAAATGAACATGAATCGTAATAATATTAAATTAACATACATATTACTAATTGTTTGAGTCAAATGCTTGTATCGAGTCATAATGATATTTTGCAGGAATTCCAGGAAGTAAGGTATAGGTTTTTCCAGAAATTTTCCGGAAACTTAACATGAGAATTCTGTCAGATCATTTCTGACGGCGTCAGGCCTTACAACCTGACGGCGTCAGGTTTTAATTTTCTGAAATTTTTGAAAGTTTTGTTTTCATAAAAAGTTTTTATTAAATCTCTAACTTATAAACTCCAGGAATCTGCAAAATTATCATTCCACAAGCATTATATCTTTATATAGAATTTATCCCGCCGATGTTATGCAGGTTTTCGTGTTTGTTTTCTCAGGTTTAACAGGTTATTTTGGACAAGGAGATGTATGTGGAATCAAGCTTTTGGCGATGCTCTAGTCTTGAAACTTCTACTTTCTCTTGGAAGAAGATCTAACCATGTTACCTCTTTATCCACCAAACGAATCAGGGGAGTATTTGATTTCATTCTTTTACCTTATTTACTTTTACATCTTGTTATTTGAACATTGGGGACAATGTTCATCTTAAGTGTAAGAGGGGGGGGGGGGGTAAAAGTACGATACTTTAGAGAATACAATTGCACTTGATTTTTGTTTGTTTAATGTTAGATGTGTAATAAAACTGAGATAAATACCTGTTAGGGCAATTTTAGTGCCAAATTTAATTTTTTTTACAACATATAGGAGTGAAACTTTGATTTTAATAAGCGTCTCATGGATAGGAGTTATATGACTAGCACAAAAAAACCGTACCACTAAATTTTTTTTTCCACCCCCAAATATGTGAGGTTCGCCCCTAGAATTGGTAGGAAAAGCATTTATGCTATGATGTGTGTACCGGTAGCACTTAGATTCTAGAACTTGCGTTAGGACCATTCCGAGGCCACAAGTGAGACTACATTCGTGTAGTTAGATTTACTACATGATAAGAGGCATTAGGATTAACCCATTGTTTTACACCTATGTTTTTGTTATAATTACATTGGCTACATTGGTCAAGTAATTCTCCCACACCCTTTGCGTTGTACTCATTTTTAGTACACGATACCCCTAGTACACCCCTCAGAGCCTATCTTTTCGTTTCGACCTTTAAGCATTTTACTTAAAGGAAGAATTTGTTACACCCCACTTAAATGTACACCCAAATCGCCTTAGCCTACCTTGTATGCACTCATTTTTAGTGCATTATTGTGACAACATTTGTTTAAACCCCAAGTTAATTATCTAATTGATTACATGGTTGCTAAGTCGAGTCATATCCTTGTACATATTGTTTTGGGACGATTGGGACTCATGGGTAAAGTACTAGTGTAATGGAGTAATGGGGAAGAACAACATTATTACCCCCATATGTGCTAAATATTTTAAAAGTACTCCAAGTGTTTCGATTATCTTAATTCGAGTCATTAGAATAGTTAATTGTAAAGTTATGTAAAAGTTCAAGTGTAAGGGGGATACAACCCCCCCTGCGATGTATTATTTTGGATGGTAGGGCAAGAGTGTATGAAAAAAAAAATCAAGAAAAATACAAAAAAATGAGAAAAAGAAAAGTAAAAAAAAAAAAAAAAACATACGGACTACCATCCCGTTTCATTTTATGTTTATTTTATATTTTTGTTATTTTGTTTTTAGCTTAAGTCGAGTCTAGTCTTGGCTTAGCAACGCCTCATTTTACATGTAATTGACTAAGATCTTTAACTCGCCACCAGTAAAATATCCCTTATCCAACAAATCCGTGTTTATCATATCCCTACACCTAACGTTATAACCCATGTAAAAGCCCTCTTTGATAGTTTATCTTAGGTGCTTACGCCTAGTGGAGAAGGTTTTCGATCCTTTCCCAAGCCTATGGTAATCTATTTGCTATGACAGGTAGTGAGAGATATTATCCGTTTTCATTTATGAGATTTATTTTGATGACACCTGAGAGATGTGAGTATCTAAACACTACTTGTGAGGTGCTAGTTTGTAATCTCCGTGCTTATTATGATTAAAGTGGAACGACTATTTGTTGTAATTACTTTTATATTAGCATTAAATGACCCCTAACTTGTATTTTGATTAGAATAAAAGCGCATTTGCTTGAGGACAAGCAAATCTCAAGTGTAAGGGTATTTGATGAAGCGAAAAGTGTACCGCTTTTAGGGGGTCATTTAAGCCCTAAATCGTATTTATTTGATCAAATATTGCCCTAAATCGTTCCTTTTGTCATTTTAGGTACTTTGGAGAAGAAATCTGGAAAAGGAAGCATTTTGGACGTTTTTGGAGCATAAAAGTGAAGAAAACGACAAAGTCTTCAAAGTTGCTGGAAAAGTACACTTGACGGCGTCAAGTATTGCTCTTGACGGCGTCATGGCTTGGCAAAAGAGGTGGATATGAAAAATACACGTGACGCGCCAGAGAGTTTTGCAATGGAAAGTCTGACGGCGTCACCCTTTAAGGTGATCAAGGCCATCACGGTTTAAGCTAAAGAGAGACGGCGTCAAGCTCTATTCTGACGGCGTCAGGAAGACCATCCGGGAACCCTAGCCACGGCGAGGTGACGGCGTCAAGATCTATAACGTGACGCCGTCAGCCACTAAGTTCTATATATAGTTTTGCAATTTTTGTCATTAGTGTGCAACTTTGTGAGGAGAAACCCTAAGACGAATTTCTGCCATTTTTAAGGGTTTTCATACCCTTGGATCTCCCATGTTTAATTGAAGATAAGTAATCATTTAATCAATCAATATGTCTATGTGTTGTTTGATTATATCTTGTTCTTGTCTTTTAATTAACATGCTAGGCTAGATTTATCTTGTGTTTGCTTAGATCTAATGAAACCTAACTATTGATTAATTGTATTGGATGATTGTTTATCGATGTTAGGCTTAAGAAAACTGGCTAACTTCCTATACGGTAACTTGCTTGAACGTCTTAAGAAACATGAACCAATGCGTACTAAGGTTTTTATGGTTGTATTTAATGCATGAGCGAATTCTAGTGATCCCATGTTAGGAGCTTCTTAGCCGGCTCGACATAGGAGTGAAGTAGGAGCTTGTAGAGTTGGGGAAGTACGTACGCCACCCCACGATTGGTATTAAGGAATACACCCGTCATCCACGCAATTAATACACACTAATCAACCGGTAAAAGATAGTTAGGGAGTAAGGAAATCTAAGTAAACACATTTCTCTCCATATAAGTTTCACAACCTTTTCATTTTCAGTTATTTTATTTTATTTGCATTTGTAGTTATTTGGGTTAGTTGACTAGCAACTAATTCCGCCCACTCTTTCAAACCCGAGATTTTACTTGCTTTTATAAAAAATTATAAAAATACAAAAAGAATCTTCCCTCACCCTTAGACCTATTAGAGTAGTTTTTCAATCCTAACGACACTATTCCCCTAGAGAACGATCAATCCCCCGGTACTTGACACTTCACTATACTACATCGGTCAGGTACACTGCCTGGTGGGGATTGCAAGCCTCTTGAGATCCCTCGAGAGGTAAAACCTGTTGTAAGGTCGCAAAACCACGCATCAGAGAACATGACTTTTTTTTGCATATATTTTTTGATGAGTGATGAGGTTTAGTGGGAGTGTTTTTTTATAAGGATTTTGGCTGTCTTTTAGCCGTCGATTAATGTGGATAGCCGTCGATTAACTTCTGCTATGTATGACCCTCTTTTAAAAAGAAGTTTTTTATTTTTGTTATATCAATTATCTTTTTAAATAAATAATGTTTTTTCTAGTTTAATTTATTTACATGTTTTGTTCTAGTTTTTATTTAACTGTCTCATATTTTATATAAAAAGATGATATGATGTGATTATTGTTACGGATATGCCGATATGGCGCCAATATGTCACACCACCGGGTGTGATAGTGTGAATTATTACTAATGCTCTTATGGGTGTTGAATCCGGTGAATGGTGATGGTGATAGTCTTCCATTCACCGGATTCAACACCCATTTCTCATCAAAAACCCATTTTCATACATTTTTAAATTTAAAATAGAAATCAAAATAATTTAAAAAAATTAGTGGAGTGGAATAACAAAATGCTTCGATCTAATATTGACTATCAAAAGTAAAGAAAGCACAAGATTTGATCATTGTCGTCCCACCACCATCATCTTCTTTATATCTCTACATATGATCCATCACAATCATCATCTTCCCTATATCTCTACATACAATCCCTCATCATCATCATCTGAGAAGAGGGACGACCCATGATCCGGATCCAGACTCTCCGTCCAACCCGGGTCACCAATTAGCCCATTTCGAAGTTGTTGCTTCAAGGGTGTGGAGCTATCTTCTGCGGGTAGATAATATGGGAACCGAAGTGCTTACAGCATGAAGTGTTGGGTCGAGTTAACCCGTCGTTTGTCCGCACACCAATTTGCTTTTCTATTGGGTCGCCATTAACGTACTACTTATCAGATTCATATATTCATTTATTATATGATAAATGTTTTTCATTTTCAACATTTTTTGATCCTACTAAAAAAAATATTAATTTATAACAAGGATAATAATAGTTATTTTATAATATGTATGGTTTGATACCTAAGTATGAACAAATTTACTATATACCAATTAAGGTTTCATTATAATATAGTGAACCAGTATGCATTCCTACCAACCAATGTCTAATAGAAGTAGGAGAAAACCATAAATCGCCAATCTAAAATGTACGTTAGTGGGTCAGCTTCATATTTACATATAAGATTTTTTTTGAACGAATAGATAAAATAACTCATTTTTTAATCTATGAAATAGTCAAATCCAAAACTAAAAAATATATCATCCTAAGGCCGGAGGGAGTGGAGTCGGGTTGGGATCGGGTATTCGACAACACCGCCGCCGCTACTTCGGTAGAGGAAATCGGGTACACGATCAAGTAAATAACCCGAGAAGAGAGAGGAAGATTAGCGTGTGATGATGATGTAACGGCTATTTATTTGGCCGTTGGCTAATTTTTCCAATCGATTTACACACACACACACATATATATATATATATATGTGTGTATATATATATATATATATACACACACACATATATATATATATATATATATATATATATATATATATATCTACATAGTATATAACAGGAGGCGTTACACGTAGATTAATCAAGATATGTCCACCTCATTGCCATGTAATCATGATTTACAGCCATGTCATCAGTATTGTCCACGTTGGCAATATGTTTTAATAAATTTCGTGTGCTTTTTGTATTTAAAAAAAATACACTGTTGGGATTCGAACACATAACCTTATAGATGTTATGTGGTATCTTAACCACTGAACCACCACATTTTTTTGGAATATATTCTACAACTTCTAATCTATAAACCCTCCAACTAGAATTTGACTAAAAAAACCCTAAGCCCATGAAAAACAATACACGATCATACAATCAGAACACCTACACGATATACATCACACCCCGCCATTCTTCTTCCTTACTCTCAGAAAAAACCTAACGTGCGGTGATGTTTGTTTTTTTATACTGATGGTGTTTTTTTTTTCTTTCAATAGGTTTCTGATGCTCATGAATCGATTTAGATGATTATGTGATTTCGGTATTGCTTAAAAGTTGTTGAAATTGATTTATTCTAAGCTGCTTTTAGTGATGTAACCCTCTTTTGAATGGAAATCACCAGGTTTATCACTTTTAAAACGGGTATCTTGATTGATTTTAATGGTGTTTTTCTAGGTTTACTTGGTAATACAATGGTTGACATGTACGTTTAATGGAACGATATCATTAAACGAGGACTTTATAAACGAGACAATATCGTGGAATCTGGTTTGATGTAATCTAAAATAATAATATAGAACTTTCATATACATTGAAAATTGGCCAGTCACTTATGTCTACATGTTTTCTAAGACCCATTACTATATTTGCAGGTTACTGATTCAGGTTATTGAGCCACATACATGTGTGAAAGATGAGGATGATTCGAGAATGATGATGATGATGGTATGTTTCTTATAGATAAAGCCTATTTTTTTTATTAAAAGATTATATATCTCTTTATTTTGATTGCTTTATAGCATTACACCAAAGGTAGAATTGTTAGTTGCACTTTAGTGACTTTGAAGATGGTTTAGAAAGTATGCACAATCTATAGAAGCTATGAAAGATGGTTTAGAAAGTATGCACAATCTACAAGCTATGAAAGTGGCACCTTCAACAGATCAAACTTGCTCAAAACTTAGCCACCACCTACTAAAATAATTAGCCAACGTATGATTTGCACCATTCATTGCGTAATTGGAATTTCATTTTTTTATATCTTAGCTTTCTGCTTTCTATCATCCGTTTCACAATTTGCTTTCTATCATCCCTTGATATTTGTTCAGGTATTTGGGATATTCAAATAAATATGTGGTTACACATCAGTTTCAACCTTCAACGTGTAGAATATAACTAAATGTAAGAGTGTCTTTGGTTTGTAATATAAAATGTAGTTTATTTTTTAGTTTATGTAGTGACGGTGAACTTTGAGTTTCTAGAAAAGCTTGGAGTTGATAGGTGGTGTTTTCTTGATAGAGACACTGCCCTGATGAGCTCTTGAAGACTGCTCTTGGTGATCATGAACTCTTTAAGGTTTGTAATTTATTCTTTTTTTCATATTTCCAGATGTTTGATATAATGGTTTCAGTTATTTTCTTGGTGTAAGCAGATTGATAAGGAGCGTGTCGGTACATATTTAAAAATTTAAACATGACATACTTGACAGAATATTATGATGATGATCAGGTGAATGGTAGGATGTAAACCCGATAGACGTTATAAGAGAAGCCACAAGAACATGGGCAACTCCAAATGTTTCTGATGCATATACCATCAACTGTCAACCCGGTGATCTATATAATTGCTCATGCAAAGGTTTGCTTCTATAAAATATTATTGTTTTTATTAACTTTTTAGTACTTTACAACTTGGTATTGAAATGATTCTTGGCTTAGAGCCACTGTGTACGGTTCTATTATTATTCACCCAAAAGAAGGATATTCCTACCCATTTCCTAAGCCAAAATGTGAAGCAGTCATCGCTCTTAGTATACACTTTATTCGGATACCATTTTTACATATTTAATAAGTTAAACATGACATACATGACAAAATATTATGATGATGATTAGGTGAATGGTGGGATGCAAACCCCATAGACGTTATAGGAGAAGCCACAAGAACATGAACACCTCCAAATGTTTCTGATGCATATACCATCAATGGTCAACCCAGTGATCTATATAATTGCTCAAGCAAAGGTTTGCTTTTATAAATATTATTGTTTTTATTAACTTTTTAATACTTTACAAATTGGTATTGAAATGATGGGTTATTTTTTAAATGTAGGTACTACCATAGTACCTGTTGTATCAGGAGAAACAAACCTCCTTCGGGTGATCAACGCAGCCTTAAAGCAACAGCTTTTCGTCACCATTGCCAACCACAAACTAACTGTGGTAGGAGCTGATGCTTCCTATGTAAAACCATTCACCACTAAAGTCCTCATGCTTGGACCTGGTCAAACGAATGATGTACTCATCAAAGTAAACCAGTCACCAAGCCGATACTACATTGTTGCCCAAGCATATGCCAGTGCACAAGGTGCTCCATTTGATAATACCACAACTACTGCCATCTTGGAGTAATAGTGCCAAAGGTTCCACTTCAAAGTCCATTAACCACCCTGTACCAGCATTTAATGACACCGTAACTGCCACTGCCTTCACTACCAGCTTGCGAAGCCTTGAAGATTAATTTGATTGTTGCAGGATGGCAAGTGCCAAGGCTTTTTCAACATGTGAGTCTTTTATCAGTTTTATAATGTATCGTGGTAATTGTTTGTTGTTTTATTTTTCTAATAACATTAACTCTGAATCTCAATGTTATTATACTTAAATTGCAGTCCAATTGTTGATAAACTGAACAAATATATTGTTGGTTATCAGATTGAAGGCTTCAAGATGCACTTAGTCTATTATGATCTCTACCAAGCAATTTGTTAATTTCTTTGTAACTTTAGTATTATAATTTCTATGACTGGTTTTATGAACCATAATATGTAAGCAATTTGCAGTTATGGTCAATTCTTGAAAGCCAATGGTGAAGTACCTGTTTTGGGATGATTATGCAGATAAGTCTACAACCAATATTGGACAAAACAACTTATCATCTCAGCAACAAAGAAAGACTATCTAGGATGAAAGAGGTATTCCAATTCTAAAAATTCAAATGCTATTTTTAACACCCTTGACTTCCAAACAACTTTCTTTCTTAAATATTTTCAGTTTACCTTCCCAAGCTGCTACATCTCTTTGAATAGAGAAGATCTCAAAACTTTCAGAGCTAAACTTTATTCAGATCAGGAAGGTGAGAATCCGACATTGACATAATGGGACCGGTTTGCATATAGGGAATACATTAGGCTTTCAACGGAGGAAGATGCTTAATATGCCTCTGATGGTAGTGCAGATGTATGGGATGAATCTCTTGATGCCCTTTTTAATTGAGGTATTTTATGGAATTATGCATTTTAAATGTTTTAGATGAATACATTACCTTTTTATTTATATACAAGTGAAAGATACAATTGCTTTCCAGTCGTTGAATCTAAGGACCTATTAGTGCTATGTAACCCTTCACAATTGTCAATGTAACCTGATTTAAACAAATGGTTTATGCATGAAAATCCTCTGAACAATCTGATCGTTATTATTGTTAAATTCAGCAAGGTTATTGTTAATTGAGTAAGTAAGCTGATTTTTTTAATTTTTTTATATATCGAGATGCTCCACTAGGTTTGATTTCTCATATTGTGATTGATGTTGGACAAACACAGATAACACCAAGTGAGCCTCCGTATTCTCATCATTTCATATAAGTATTATGTTGTCTTTCAATCCCCTCTTAATACACTATTCACTATTAGCAATTCGAAAGTATCTAATTTTCTTCTATTTTCCAGATTCAAGGACTTTTTGGGTACTAAAATCCAAAGTCGAGAGAGAAAAAAACCTGTATCGTATGCTAAGGTACTAAGCAATCACTTAGTGGAAAAGGAAGTGATCGAGCGATGACAACCAAAAGGTGGGCTTGGAAGCAACCATCCTTTGAAGAAACCGTAATAGCACACTGGTCTAGCCCCATGGCACCAAAAATGTTTCAGGGTTCAAGTGATTCACCAAAGTGATGAGACGTCGAAAGCAGCTATTTCAAGTATCAGTAGGTTAAGTTGAATATATTAATGAATATGGTTCATATCATGTAGCAGGGTTAATTCTATAGCTATAAATGAAAAATAGTATTATTGCAAAAAGAATCGTGAATCTCTCAAAGAAGTTAATCGTCACAATTGGTAACCAAGTAACTATGCCGTATGTTAAGGTTGCCATTTGTAAGTTAAAAAAGTACATAAATATAGCATACAACCATACTCTATTGAAAAAGGATCCTTATGACATATGTCTCACTTTTATTTTTGGTGTTGTGTAATTCTTAACATAGGATGAAAGCTTTTATAATCCCTACATTGGTCAAACTCTAGATATGCTAAACAAAAAAGGACTGATAGTAGAACATGAAGGAGCCAAGGTGATTAAGCATATACCTAGAAGAAAGCCTCTTACTGTTGTGAACTCAGATGGAAGCTTTGACTATGCTTTAACCGATTTTGCGGTTTTATGGTTGATTTTCTTTTTCTTTTATGTACTTATACGGAGTAATTATTTTCCTATATGACCCATTTTTAGTTCAAGTTCTCTTCTTGAATGTTTAGATGTTAATTCATCTAAATAGTTGACTTTTAGCAAACTAGATCAAAAATTTGAGTTTATACCGAAATATCTCTAATTTTTAGGGGTCAAATTGTGTTTTAAACAAAAGGTTCAATCATGCTGGACATATTGGCAAACGCCTTTGCAGGTTTTAATGAACGGAAAACAAAATAAATAATACCCGGGTGAAGTAGTAAAGGGCGAGGGGTAATAGGTCAGTACAGGTTTGCTAGGACCTAATATTGATTTGGTGGGTTTTTTTTTCCTGTGATATATGCGTTGTCTGCTACTCATGTAGTCATGTTTGATTTTGGGCGAAAGTTATAATCTTTAGACCAAAGCTAGCACAGTTTGAAAGTGACAACAAAAAGGGTATACATAGGTGGATAAGGATATAATCAAGACTGGGATTATGAATAGGATAAAGTCGCTTTTTTAGCCTTTTGTACACTTTGTGAATTTGATATTTGATTGTGATAACTAACTTTTGGGTCATGCAGGAAGCTATCAGATGTGTTATGGGAAGCAGTATTCACATGTCAAGTTTTATCGTTGTATTAGGGCCTTGGAACCAAGTACTTGCAATCGTTTATTGCACAATTTGTATACTTCTATGGATATAACTACTTTAAAAGGTTGTACCAGAAGGAATATAGTACAAAATAAATTGGAACAAAAGCAAACTTACTTCTTGCTGCTTCTGCTGGAAGCCTGTACTGCCATCATAACGCATGTTAGATTATTATATCTTGTGGCATTTGTATAGTTAATTTAAGCTTATAACTACTAAAGTTATATCTAACGTTATCATCTATCATGTAGCCTCTTCATACAGCATCCTCAAGAATGCAGACAAGTGCATTCGGGAGATCAAAAGGGCTTTGGTCTGTGCTTACAGAAGGCGGTTGGAGTGAAGCATTTGATGGGCTTGGCATCTCCTTACTTCTAACTTCCAACCCTGCAATTCAGGTACGATGACTATTTATATAAATGAAATAATCAACAAAGTGGGTAAACAGTAAGGTTCAGGTCAAAATGGTTGGAATGTTTTCATTGACCCACCGAATTTCATATATATGCTATTATTAACAATCTAGAATGTTAGAGGCACTTATTTATGTCATGGGCTTTTAAAATCAGTTTGACACTTTGACCCGTTAGCACTAAGTTAAATTCCAAATCAACCCCGTTGCACATAATTACATGAAGTTCAAAGTTAGCTTGAGCCTCAACCGATTTCAGGTAAGACTAAATCCAATTTCAGTTACCACTTATTATAAATGTATTAACTTTAGTGCGACACTAACGTATACATATGCCGATTAATTGTTGAAACATTTTGCACATATGGGTAAAGGTGTGTTGGGTTTGTGAATTGACGTGTTTTAACTTCTTAATTGAATTTAGGTTTTGTTGCAGTTGTTTTTTTACGGCTGTTGCTGATGGATCATCGGTTCCTATTGTCCTAATTTGTTAATCTTCTAATTAATAAATTTTGTAAAATTTACTCCACAATGAATTGTTTTTAGCTTTATCTTGCTATATTTTATTTACTATAAAACTGTTACAATTATATAGCTGACAGGTTGATGATTCAAATATCCTCAAATTGCTTGAAGGACTTTGTTCAAATTGTGCATAGATGTTTGTATAGCCATTCTAAGCAAAAGGAATTTAAGAAAAAAAAAATGGTACGTTTTAACTATTCAATAATTAATAACGACCAACTAATTTCCATTGTTAACGCATAAATGAAAAAAAACCATTCTTTTATATCTTATTATTCATTAACTAATACCTTCAAACGATATTTATAAGTCATGCCCCTTAAATTATGACTAAAATACAATATAAATTTACACAACAAAACCAACCAAAATAATAATAAAAAAATTAACAATAATCATATTGTAAATATAATTAAATTGTATATACAAATTAATTTCCGTGACATAATACTATCCAAACAACATGACTAAATTAAAATCTAAAATTAATCTAAAAAACAAATAAATTAAAATGTATACATGCATTAAATTGTATATATGCATGTCTCTTTACCAATACATGATCAAATTAAAATGCAAAATTACAAGTCATGCCCACCCATCGGGCGGGCTTTGAAAACTAATATATATATATATATATATATATATATATATATATATATATATATATATATATATATATATATATATATATATATATATATATATATATATATATATATATATGCATGTATTGAAGTTACAGACTTACAGGAAGAAACTTGCTTGCAGAGAGGTGTTGTAGAGAGCCACGTACTACATAAATGTTTCAACTAGAAAGTGAAAAGTCAAAGATGTAAATTTACTTTAGGTCAAAAGTCAATAATGTTAATTTGCTAATTGAAAACTCATCTTTTTGCATGTAATTTTTTGGCTACTGAAAAATCTTTATATAAACAAAAGAAACATATATAAAAAGTCATAACTAGTAATTTCATGAAGTGTGTGTTTGTTCACCAAAAAAATAGAATTATATTTAAATGATGAAGCGGACCCACACTTAATTACTTGGTGTTCTTATTGGTTTTTCCTCCCATTTTTCATTCAAACTATTCATTTCCAAACACCTTGGTGTTCTTATAACGTAGTAGGGGTGCATATTCTTAACCTAAACTAACGTAGAAGGGGGCAAAAGAAACATAATAAAGCTGTCCGGCAATACATAAAAAATAAAGAGGTATATCATCAAGGGGCAATTTTTTTGTTTTGAGCATTCAAAAAGATTTTATTGATGATTTAAAGCGCGACTGTACGAGAAGCTAGTAAACATAGATAAACAATACATAGTCTGGGAGAAATATAGCAAAACAAAATCTAGAAACTAAAACTTGTCCATTTGAGCCAGAAAAGGGGCAAATGGTCATTAGAAAACAAACTAAAATCTTCCGTAATGAATTCGAGCTTCAAAACTGCAGAGTAGCCATTCAGGAGTAACAGACGTCTATAGTGTTCAAGAGAACCATACACCATATCACACTACATCACATCACATCGATATTAATTTAGTTTTTAAAATCTTAAAATTAATTTTAAATTTAAATACATTTAGTTTTTTTCTTATGTTTTTTAGAATATAACTAGTCTTTTAACCCGGACTTTGTTTCGAAAAACATAACGATACGTAAAATTTACAGTGTGTATAAGGTCAGTGATACAGATAACGATAAACATAAATTACAAAAGCGTATAATCAAGCTAAAAAAGTAGATACCGAAAAAAATAGTGCCTATTGGTCTATGATTACCCAGTCGTTGGCCGTGGGTAACAAATATTAACTATTTTTTTATTATTTAAAAGAACCTTTAATAAAACCCTTACTACTTAATATATTAATAAATGGATTAAAAAACAAATGAAAAGTAAAAGCTAGGTAAAATTATGAAAAAAAAAAGAAAAAAAAAAAGGTAAAGATAAAAAAACCAAATAGATACGCTTATAGGCAGCTGCGACCATTGGCTGAAATAACAAATATTAATTTTTTTTCTTATCTAAAAGAATTTTTATAAAAAAAGCTTACAAATTATTAAAATATTTATAAATGATCATTAAAAAAATTTGAAAAATGAACATGAGATAAAAGCATGACAAAAAAAAGCCAAAAAACATAAAATATCAAGCAGTGACGCTTAAATTCAGGTACGTAGCAACTTATCAATCACGATGATTAAAAAACGAATTAAAAAAAAAATCAAAAAAAAAAAAAACAAAAACAAGCAGGCTGGCAGGCTGCTGCGCTGCTAGCAGGCAGCCTGCTTGCTTTATTGTAGATAACACGACCTTAATTTTAATATATATAATATTGTATAAAAATTCAAACTCGAAAGTACCCGGATCAAGCTGCAAATCATAAAATATGTACAGTTTTAGCAACCCATGAACTCACATTTCGTCGATAGTCAATTCGGTGGTATTTCGATGGTATACCAGTGGTATTCCGGGTTTTGTTCCCCCACTGGTATTTTGGGTCCAGATTTCTGTCCAAATTTTGGTGGTATACCAGTTTTTCAGCTTTGTTTATGTTTATTATTATTTTTTTGTCCAAACTTAAAAACAACATAAGAAACACTAATTTTTACAAGTATTGACACTAATCTATCAAATATTGACACTTTTAAGCTTAACTTTTGATATTTAGATTAAGTATTATATATTTATAGACATTGCTTAATAATAAAATACTGAATAAAATACGAAATCCTACCGAAATTTCAAAACTTTCAAATTTCGGTCCTTGACCGAAACACTAAAATTTCGGTCCTTAAATATTAAAAATAGTTATTACAACCTTCAAAGATTGAAAGTTTTTCAGCAAAACTTTGATAAAAGCTCACCCTATTATTATTAAAAATATATCTCAACCAGCGTAAGCGGCAGGCACAATCGTCAGCAGTTATATGTTGACCTCGTGACACTTAAAGTTTACCGGCAAAACTTTTCCAATATCCAGCAGAACCATACTCGTCTCCCATAGAAGTGTCATCACGATCACGAACCTTAGCTAATAGATCAATAATTGTTCATCATGAGGATGCCAATCTTCTTCATTCATCTAACTAAGAGAGGATATGAAAGAGTTTATGCGTCACTTTTATTTAGATGACATGTAGGATTTTTGCTTACTTGTCAAATTGTTAGAACTTTTGCTTATTTATATATATACATATATATATATATATATATATATATATATATATATATATATATATATATATATATATATATATATATATATATATATATATATATATATATATATATATATTTTAAATTTTAAATTTTATATTTTAATATTTAATTCTAATATGTTGATATAAATAATGCCTAAACATGTTATTAATATTTTTCGATATCTCTACGTTTTGATAATCACAAAATGTAAAATCATTAATCGGAAAATTATGACGTAAACAAGTATTTAGTTGTAAATATCTATTTCTACAACTCCAATCACTTAAGGTATGAATGAACTAATGCTTAATGCATTATATGATCAAAGGAACATTTTCTTAATAACTAGATTTTTTATAAAACATCAAAAACATTTTATATATTTTTGAAAAACATTTTTGGTATTAAATAAAAATGTTTAATCTTTTATAAAAATATGAATTCAAATTTTTAACCAAAATCAGTTAAAATGTTCCAGAAAAACCTTCCCCACAAAAGGACAAAATTGGCCAACGGACAGAAGGGGCGGCCCCCTTAATTTTACTAGGCGGCCCCCTTAATTATTAAGGGGACCGCCCCCTATTTAAGGGGACCGCCCCCGCTCCAGTAGACTTCCAGCTGTCCAATTTTTCTCCTATAAATACCAGTCTTCTCCTGGACTTTTACTTACCTTTTGCACAAAAAAACTTTCTGTTTTAAATCACATTTCATATCTTCAAAATCCTTTGATCATATAATCTTAAGCTTTGGTTTCTAAGTGATCCAAGCTTTCACCACCAAAAGTGCAAAAGAAGAACTCTACTTCAACTAGTGAAGAAGTGTTATTACTTACCTCATTCAATTGTGTTGTTGTGTAAAGTGTTGTGTAGTTGTGATAAGTAGATCTAAGTGTAATTATGTAGTAATGTTGTAAATTAGTTGTGAAGTAGTTGTGAATAAGTAGTTGTGAAGTAGTTGTGAAGAAGTAGTCGTGAAGAACTAGTCGTGAAGCCGTTGTGAAGAAGTCGTGAAGAAGTCGTGAAGCCGTTGTGAAGAAGTCGTGAAGAAGTCGTGATTAAGTCGTGTAGAAGTTGTGTATAAGTTGTGAGATTGGTTCTAGCTACGATTAGGACTCGACATCTAGCTTTGTGTCGTTAAGCCGGTGTAAGCTAAAGTTGTGTAAGGTTTCTCCGCCATAAGGGAGTTTGTTGACATAGTGAAGAAAACTCTTGAGTAGGTGACTCGAGGAGTGGAGTAGGGCAAGGAAGGTGTCCTTGTAGCCGAACCACTATAAATCTCCGTGTTGTGGTTTGATCTTTCCATCTCTTTCTTTTATTTCATTACATTTACATTACTTGCATTACTTATCTATATTTGTTTATATATGTTCATATTGATCAAGAGTTGAATTCACATAAGATAGAATCGAAGTTTTTAAAAAGTAAACAAAAGTTTTTCATAAATTAAAAAGACGTAAAACTATTCAACCCCCCTTCTAGTTTTCCACAATTGGTATCAGAGCCAGGTTAAACAAGATTTTTAAAATTAACTGTATTTTAAAACTTGAAACGATCTATGGAATCTGAAAAATATTTAGAAGGGCAATCTATGCAAAGACCACCACTATTTGAAAGTGATGGATTTTTATATTAGAAAAATCGATTCGAAACTTATGTGAAGTCAAAAGATCTAGATCTTTGGCATGTTATTACTAATGGTGATTTTTTACCTATTCAACATAATCTTGAAACTAAAAAGGATGAAATTTTACCTTTTGAAAAACAAAGTGATGATTTAAAAAGAAAACTTTCTAAAAATAATGAGGCTAAAATGGTTATTTATAATGCGCTACCACGTAAAGAATACGAAAGAATCTTTATGTGCGAAACCGCAAAAGAAATTTGGAACTCTTTACTAATAACTCACCAAGGTAATAGTCAAGTCAAAGATAATAAAATAGATCTTCTTGTTCAACAATATGAACAATTCATGATTCCGGAAGAGGAATCAATTGATAATGCATTTGCTAGGTTTAACACAATCATCACAAGTTTAAAGGCACTTGATGAGAGTTTTTCTAGTAAGAATTTTGTCAGGAAATTTCTTAGGGATCTTCATCCAAAATGGCGGGCTAAAGTTACGGCAATTGAAGAATCAAAGAACTTGTCAACTCTTCAACTTGACGAGTTGATTGGCAACTTGAAAGTCTACGAAGCAATAATCAAGAAAGACTTCGAGATGGTCAAAGGAAAGAAAGAGCAAAGCAAGTCAATCGCGTTGAAAGCTAGGAAAGCATCAAGTGACGAGGATAGCTCAACCTCCGAAAGTGATGATGAAGAATATGCCATGGCCGTAAGAGACTTCAAGAAGTTTTTCAAAAGACGAGGAAGATTCGTTAGACAACCACATGACGAAAGGAAAACACTCCAAAGAAACAAAGACGACAAAGGTAGCAAGAGCGAGAGGAAGTGCTTCAAATGCGGTGATCTAAATCATCTCATTGGAAGATGCCCTATGATGTCAAAGGAGCAAAACCAAAAGGCGTTCATTGGAGGAGCATGGAGAGACAGTGAAGAAGACGAGAAAGAAACCACAAAAGAAGAGAAGTGTCTTATGGCTAAGACATCAAGTGAGGTACGTTCCGAAACCGAATACTTTAGTGATGAAAATTTATCATTAGATGAAAAAGACCTAGATAACGAATATAATAGGTTATGTATATTAGGCCAAAAAGTAATGACTAAAAATAAATCACTAAAACACATTAATAATCAATTAGAAAAAGAAATACTAGAATTAAAAATTAAACTACATAACTTAGAAAAGGGAAAAGAAATTCTTGAATGTAAAACATGTCAAGAAACAAAAAATGAAAATAAAATACTTAAGGAGGAAATTTGTAGGCTTAACAAATTCGAAAATAGTAGTAATTCTCTTAGGGAAATAATAAGTATTCAAAGAGTATCAAGTGATAAAACCGGATTAGGATTTAATTCAACTAAGGATTCAAATAGTCAAACTAAAAATGTAAAGTTTGAATGTGAAACTAGTGAACAAAAACCTTTAGAGTCAAAACCTAAGTATATACTTATAAAAGATAGAAAAATACCCATAGCTAGTGATGAGGAAGTAAAAACCTTTTATAAACCATCCTTAAAAAATGAAGTAAAATACTCTAAACCAAGGTTAAGGTCAAAAACACCTCCACCTAGAAGACCACCTAGTCCTCACCCTCGGCCTAAAACTCCTCAACCTAAAAGAAACCAAAATATACCAAACCGTCATAATAATAGTTACCCAATGTGGAATTACCCAAATCCACCAAGCTACAATCCTTGGGGAATACTTCCACCATATATGCATCCGAGTCAATTGCAAACCATGTTTGGGCCAAACAACTATGGACAAATGAGATCATGGGGACCAAGTGGCTAGATTACATACTCATCGGGAAAGGCGTTTTCTCTTTCGTAATTGACTTTTATAAGTTAATACGCTTTGAAGAACTTGAAGACCACATGTTGAAGACCAAAAGGTACGCCACTCTTTCATGCTCACCATTATATGCGTAGATAAATGAACTAGCCAATTGCATGCCCCATTAATCTTTTATGCTTAGTATGCTAGTTAGTAGTTTTTTTTTCCTTATACATATATACATATATATACCTATACTACTATTTATACATACTATATATATATATAATATATATATATATATATATATATATATATATATATATATATATATATATATATATATATATACGCACATAACCTAGATATGTCATTTGTTGACTATCTAGAACTAAAAGAAATTGTTCATCCTTGAACCTTTTCTTCCCCCTTTGCCTCTTTTGAACTTTAACGTTCAACACGAAAATCTTCCGTGTCCATTGTCACATAACTCATGGTGATGAAGATAAGTGAGTTAAGTGGATTAACGTAGAAGTAGCACTTTGACCGTCGAGTCAAGAAAACTATGGATGAAACAAACTCCCGTCACCGCCAGCACCTATCTCCGTCATTACCTCATCATTCCTCAAAATCTACTCAACATCCCACACTTACACATAATACTAATATATATATATATATATATATATATATATATTATATATATTATATATATATATATATATATATGCACATTTCTTCCCAATCCTTAAACCTCCTGTCGACTTGACGTCTTGAGCATTTTGTCCAAAATTATCAAGATTAAGTTTATTAACATAATGTTAATAAAATGTGTCAAGTATTCCTTCTTCGTGCCAATAAACGTATTTTTGATATATTATAAATATATACATATAAATATTTTGCCGTCAGAAACAAAAATCAAGAAATTCTAAAATTTGGCAGGCGGCCCCCTTAATGTTTAAGGGGACCGGCTAGTAAACGGGGGCGGTCCCCTTAATGTTTAAGGGGGCCGGCCTACTGTTGCTGCCAAAACGAATTTTCTCCTTGAAAACTTTGCCAAACACCCCATTTTTCAAACTCACTTCACTCCCACTCTGCTGTATACGAACTGCCATCCCAAATCCATCATCTTATCACCAATTCGGGTCAATTTCACAAAGGGCAAACATCTATACATCAATTAGCAACACATTTTGTAAGTTTTCCAAAACACATTTCATCTAATTTCATTCAATTTTGAGTCTAATCTTAATTAGGTCTTTTGCTAAATTTTTTCCAAACTTAAATTTTATTGAAATTAAGTCTAAGAATGTTGTAATCAAATGCTCCCCATAGGATTAGAATGAATAATCAACCTAGAAACTAAGTAATTAATAAAACCATTATGTCAAACTAATCACTCTTTTTTTTTCAAAACTAATCATATTGTTGAATTATGCCATAAACACTTGTTAAAACTAATCACTTTGGTTTGTTACAACTCACAAATACTAAAAATATATTTTTCGAATCATAAAAAATGTTTTTGTTAAATATAAGAGAGTGTTTGGATTAGGAGCTAGAATCATCAAAACTTAATCTAAATTAAGTTTATAACTACTTGTCAAAGTTTGTAAACATGAAATTAGTTGTTTTAAGTCGTCAAGATACATAATTCATATGTATATTGAAATTTTACTAGTTTTCTTCTTATTTAAAGGAGCGTTTGGCACAACATTTTGAAAGAAATTTTTGAGTCAAAATCTAAGTTACTTAACATAAACACTCGTAAGAAATAGCTAGATATACAATCCAATGTTTGTCTAGCCACATTTCAAGGTAGCTTATGACGTATAAAAGAACGTTAGGATATTGTTGATTTCTTGTCATAATGTCCCTATAACTATTCTTTAACATCATAAAATACATTTCAAGCGAGTTAAAAATTAAAACTAAGGAACATTGTAAACTACTTCTTAGGATTTAAGTTTTAGAGTCGAAGTATGTTTACGTTCCACATAAGTAGCATATTTAATATATGCATGTCATTTTCTTATTTTGTTTGTTTGTTGCCATCCTGTATAGGTGAAAATGCCCAAAGTGACAGTTGGCGATGTCTCAAGATCAAAATCATACATTCCAAAGGTTTTCGCTATTCCAGGGATAGCTCCCTCTGTTGCTTGTCTCTATCGTCACATTGAGGATAGAAACATTCATGAGGGGAGAATTGTCCATCCATCGTTCTATGAATCCGACTACATAGAACGTATGTTTTCCAACGTAAGTCTTGATTGTCTCTACAGAATTAATGAGCCAATCATTCCGCGCTTTGTCCTTGACTTCTATAGTCAAGTGGTATTGCAAACCGATCCCTTTGGCACTATCCTCATATCCTTCATGATTCAACACCAACTCATCACTCTTAGTCTTGCTCAATTCGGGCAAATTCTAGGAATTCCCTCCTCCGGTCAAGCTGTCTTCTCAAATGAGTGGGACCTTTCTTCTCTTGAGCTTAATCGACCTCAAGAGGGTCCTTACTACTCCGAGATTCCATCTCCTGAAGAGATTCGTCAATATCTTGGGCTAGCTCGTGGTACGACTAGTCGAAAGATCAAGTCAAAAGATGTTGAAATCTCTGAAAACCAAATTCTTCTCAAAGATCTACACCGCGACATGAAGAGTTGGGAAGAACTCATTCGTGAGAATGCGTTCGGTACCAGTGGTCATCGTGATCATGTCGCGGCTAGCATAGTCCACATGTTGTATTGTATCGTTGCTGAACAACCGTACAATTTGGCATATCTCTTTGTCTACCGTATCATGTCCGCCAAAAACTCTCATAATGCAAATCTACCATATGGCATGTTTCTCACTCGTCTCTACAATCATGTCATGGTACACTATCCACATCTTCGGAGTCCAATTTATGAGTCTGTTCAACCAACCCTCAATCCACTTGCTCAAGTCCGTACCCGTCGCCCCCGTAGTGACAAGGGTAAATCTCGTAAGTCAGTCTCGTTTCCACCTCGTGGTTCCACATCTCATCAAGGTGATGATGATGATGATGCGGAGGAAGGCACATCACGTGCTAGTACCCCATCACCAAGGACTTTCGTTGAAAATCTCCCGGATCTTGATTACACCGAGTATCAAGTTCCTCCTCATGCCGAAATGACAGACGAACTACTCTTCGAAAGGCAAACCGAGATGCTAAACTCACAACGATAGATGCACCATGAAGTACGAGGCGGCTTCAAGTCCATTGGAAAGTCACTTGGAAAGTTGTTTGGGAAGAAGAAGAAATAAACATATTTGATGAATGTTTAGTTGAATTTTATTAGACACTTATATGTAATACTATTATATTGACACTTGCTTGCAATGGTTTTTATCATGTTAGTTGATAAACTTATTAGAACCTAGCTACTAGTTTATTTGAAATTATATGACTATGCTTCTAATATAATTGTTTTATGTATATTGTTTTAAATATACAATTGATAATATTTAATCATTCTTGATGTACATGATCCAAGTGGAACTTGCTGCAAAGACACCCTAAAAATAACCTTTTTCTGGAAATTTTTCAAATTTGGTCGCCTGAGAAATCACCAGATGGGCGGCCCCCTTAATTCCTTAGGCGGTCCCCTTAATTTTTAAGGGGGCCGCCCAACAATTAAGGGGACCGGCCATCTGGACAGTAAATTTTACTGTTTCCTTTTGCATCTTGTGACCACTTTTACCTAGCCCCAGCTATCATTACCCTTAATGCACGAACTGGACTTGGAATATTACCACAAAACCTCCACAATTTGCCTAAATCAACCACATTTTCACAATATAAAAACCCTCCTTACAATTACCTTTCACTTCATCAACCATCACCTTCATCAAACACCCATTTTCATCCACAATGCTATCACCAAAATCCTCCATCTCTAAGACCTCAAGGAAACAAAGACTTGTTATCATACCACCAAAACAACCTTTCATAGACCTAACCCAAGATGACATCAAAACTCCATCACCACCACCTCAAAATTCATCCCCAAGTGCACCAAATGCACCATCAAAAACACCATCCACCCATGGAGCTTCATCTTCCTCTATTCCCTCCACCTCATCCATAAATGACTACATCCACACTCACCTAACATCATCACCAAGAGCATCATCACCACCATCCACTCAAGAACCTTCATACACCCAACTTGCCATTTCCCTATCACCCATCACACCTCTTGATGCTCACTTTTCACCATCACCAACCCCACCACCATTCTTTCCTATACCTTGGGCAATGCTTAAAGCCCATGGTGATAATTGTCTTTGTTGCGTCCATAACCGGACCTTAATCTTTGGCCTTAGAGATGAGATACACTACATGTTTGCATCTCTTGAACACATGATTGCCAACCAACAACCACCACCTCCTTCACCCACTACACCACCACCACCTCCATTTTCACCCAATTAAGCATATGCAATGCTTAAAAATAATTTTTCAAACCCTTCTTGTAAGCAAGCTCCATGGAAGACCATGTACCTCTAAGATGATTATGTAGTTTCATTAGTAGTTTTTGTTTGTATGCTTGCATGCTTCATGTTGTAATCTTTTGGTTGTGTACTTATCCACAACACCTTTATTAAATGAATGATCTTATTCGATATGCTTGCTTATTGTTGTTACATATACTTGTGCTTCTAACATTTTTTTTGCAAGTGTTCCATAGCTCGTTTCCTTGGTGCCCCCAAACGAGGGGGAGTACACATCAAGGGGGAGTTCTCGTCCCGACAAATTTAGATTCTAAAACTTGTCGGCTTAACCTTTTTGATTCTACAAAAAGGGGGAGAAATAGATGTAAACTCACTAAACACTTGTCTAAAAACTAATTTTTAGATTTAATGAGTTTAGATTTTGTAATCATCAAAAAGGGGGAGATTGTTGATATAAATAATGCCTAAACACGTTATTAATATTTTTCGATATCTCTACGTTTTGATAATCACAAAATGTAAAATCATTAATCGGAAAATTATGACGTAAACAAGTATTTAGTTGTAAATATCTATTTCTACAACTCAAATCACTTAAGGTATGAATGAACTAATGCTTAATGCATTATATGATCAAAGGAACATTTTCTCAATAACTAAATTTTTATATAAAACATCAAAAACATTTTATATATTTTTGAAAAACATTTTTTGTATTAAATAAAAATGTTTAATCTTTTATAAAAATATGAATTCAAATTTTTAACCAAAATCAGTTAAAATGTTCCAGAAAAACCTTCCCCACAAAAGGACAAAATTGGCCAACGGACAGAAGGGGTGGCCCCCTTAATTTTACTAGGCGGCCCCCTTAATTATTAAGGGGACCGCCCCCTATTTAAGGGGACCGCCCCCGCTCCAGTAGACTTCCAGCTGTCCAATTTTTCTCCTATAAATACCAGTCTTCTCCTGGACTTTTACTTACCTTTTGCACAAAAAAACTTTCTGTTTTAAATCACATTTCATATCTTCAAAATCCTTTGATCATATAATCTTAAGCTTTGGTTTCTAAGTGATCCAAGCTTCCACCACCAAAAGTGCAAAAGAAGAACTCTACTTCAACTAGTGAAGAAGTGTTATTACTTACCTCATTCAATTGTGTTGTTGTGTAAAGTGTTGTGTAGTTGTGATAAGTAGATCTAAGTGTAATTACGTAGTAGTGTTGTAAATTAGTTGTGAAGTAGTTGTGAATAAGTAGTTGTGAAGAAGTAGTCGTGAAGTAGTCGTGAAGAACTAGTCGTGAAGCCGTTGTGAAGAAGTCGTGAAGAAGTCGTGAAGCCGTTGTGAAGAAGTCGTGATTAAGTCGTGTAGAAGTTGTGTATAAGTTGTGAGATTGGTTCTAGCTACGATTAGGACTCGACATCTAGCTTTGTGTCGTTAAGCCGGTGTAAGCTAAAGTTGTGTAAGGTTTCTACGCCATAAGGGAGTTTGTTGACATAGTGAAGAAAACTCTCGAGTAGGTGACTCGAGGAGTGGAGTAGGGCAAGGAAGGTGTCCTTGTAGCCGAACCACTATAAATCTCCGTGTTGTGGTTTGATCTTTCCATCTCTTTCTTTTATTTCATTACATTTACATTACTTGCATTACTTATCTATATTTGTTTATATATGTTCATATTGATCAAGAGTTGAATTCACATAAGATAGAATCGAAGTTTTTAAAAAGTAAGCAAAAGTTTTTCATAAATTAAAAAGACGTAAAACTATTCAACCCCCCTTCTAGTTTTCCACATAATATTTAATTAATATTAGGATATGGAATGTGTACCAAGATGTACCGATTTACTAGGCAAAGATTTATATATCGATTTTTTTTTTTCGATTTAAAAAAAAAGATCTTTAGGTATATACATAAGGTTTATTTATTTATAGGTTTATTAAGTTGGAAATCATGTCTGATCAACCGTTGCATAAAAAGTATTGGTACGTAGGTTGTAGAATTAGCATACCACATGTCTGATCACTCTTTTGGTTCTAACCTATCGTTTAACTATACTATGGTTATGAAAAGTATCAAACTTTATATGTTTTTGTCTACTTTCATCTCTTTGTAGATTACTATCTGTTTTTGTCTACTTTCATCTCTTTGTAGACTATTATCTCTTTTTGTCTACTTTCATCTCTTTGTAGACTATTATCTCTTTTTGTCTACTTTCATCTCTTTGTAGACTACTTTTTCCACAATTGTCATTACCCCAAACACGAGTCGTATACATAAAAGATGACTCCAAAATGTTTGATCATTAAGTCAACTAAATCATCTTTTTGTTTACGGGTTTTGTGTCTCAACTAACACCCGGTAATTTTCAAATCTTTTTCTAGCCAATTATTTTAAAACTTTGCATTACCTGAGAACTTAAACTTTTTATTGAACTTGTTTGGGCTTGAGAAACGAGAATTATTGCGAGAAACGAGAATATTGTCCCTATTAGTGAACCAGCACAACCTAGAAAGCACAAAACGTATCGTATGTGCCAAAAATATTTATTTTTGAAAGTATTGCAAATTTATACTCGTTTTTATTGGAAAAATCATTTCGTGAACGATGGCGCAAGTTTAGTTAATTTTCGAGTCCGTTTGGTATGTCAAATAGGTCCCGCAGTGATTTCATCAAAAGTATTGCTAGTTTGGCAAGAAAGGCCCCTCCGCCCCATGTTTCATTTTAAACCCTCACTTTTTAATTTACATTTCCACCCCTTCCCCATTTCATATATAAACCCTTTTATATTATTTATTTCATTTTCATCACATAAACACACACACCTCTCTCTCTCTCAATATCCTCTCTCTCTCTCTTGGCTCGCCGGCCTCCCACCTCCCACCGGAATCTTCATATTTTCCGGCGCACTAGCAGTTTCCGGTCACCGGAAATATTTTCCGGCCAACCTATTTTATTACTTCAACTTGTAGATCGGGCCACCCCGACCTCGTTTTCACCACCCACGCACTCCCACTCGCCACCAATCATCACCACGCGCCACCCCCGTGAGCGCCGTCACCACCGAAGACCACCACACTCCTCCTCTTGTGTTTCTTTCGACGGTAAACAACCCCACGCGCCCCCGTTTTTATTTTTAACAAATTTATTTCAAAACCCTAATTTCATATTTTTATCTAATCCGATTGTTACTTGTTTTTATTGATGAAATGGTTTTGAAACTTGAATAAAACTCTCGTGTGGACCCCCCTTTTCGTTCGGCAGCCGACTCGGACCACCACCGAGTCAACCGAGTTGACTCAGTGTGGTGTTTTGTTATTTATTTGTTTTGGTTATGATTTTGAAGTGATGTGGGATCTGATTCGGATCCGTTTGGTTGTTTGGTTCTCGGCCGCGAGCCACGACCCAAGTGGGTCGAGCCACGACTCGATACGAGTCGCGGCAAGGCGTGTAATATGTTGTGTTGGATTTGTTTATGTTGGATTCGGATTTGAGCCAAGCCGAGAGTCAAAAGACTCACGTCGAGTCAAACCGTGACTCGTTACGAGTCACGGCGAAGTTTATCTATTTACTGGTGTTGTTTTATTTATTTATTTACTTTGTTGTGTTTGTCTATTTATTTAAGTGTCGGGATACGGTTTCGGCTTAAGTTTTATTTAAAATGGACTAACGATTATGAAACGATAAATAACAAGGTTTAATTATAGTTAAGAGGTTATTGCAACACATGGACTTGGATTCGGATTATTATTTGTGACGATATATGTTGGGCAAGGATTGGACGTATTGGATTTACGATATTAGTTATTTGGACTATTATGGACCCTTTGGTACATGAGACGGAAGGGTACGTTAGACTCATAAGAGCTTAACCTACCTGGACCCGAACAATACAAAACGGTCGATAAAACTAAACAACTAATATTCACGCGAATGATATGTCCAATTATATATTAAACTTGTAAAACTTGTTAATAATTGGAATAATCAAATAAGTCGTATGACTTGGAAATGTTTTATAAACGGGCACTTCATGCCCAAATTTCATAAAATGTTTTATAAACTTAAACTAGTTATGATTTATTAAATGTTCCAAAACATTTTCAAAACTTTTATGTTTTAACGATTATAGCTTCTATTTTGGGAAAAAACGGGGAAAAGCCGAAACTATCTATCGATGTCGTTTGTTTGGTTATTTATTCTCTTCTAATTTATTTCTTTCTTTCGTATTCCTTCTTTTCTCTTTCCCTCGTCTTCTTGAGCGTTCGTTCATTTTCGCCAACTTGTCATCTTTTATCTTATCTTGTCTTCCACACGAGACTTAAACGTATTTTCTTTCAAACGCCATTGAAACTAAAAACCTTTTATACGAGTATTATTTATTAAATCATTTTGGATATTATATCTGAGTTATGTCATTAATTGATTAGGTTGTGCTGAGGTTCATTTGCTGTGCCGTACCATCTGATTGTTATCTTGTTTTCTCTGTGACTAAGGTGTGATTCATAGCCCCACTTGCGCGCTATTAAATATTTATAAATCCCGTGGGGGAGATACATGCTACTTACTGTTTTTCTGAGCACAATTGTTTATTGTATGCTATTCCTGATTGACGCTATGAATGCTAAGTACCTTCCTTGCCAAAAGCAAGTCCCTCGATCATGAACCATTAATCACCTGCGGGTGAGCGCGATTATAGTTTATAGGCCTATAGGATTTGACCATCCCACCCCTGTTGACCAGGTAGGCAACATGGGTGTTCTATAATTGAGTTAACTAGGTATTTGGCAAGATACCTGGCTTTGGGGGCAACTATTATGATTATGAAATTCCGCGGTTATTGTCGACTTACGCCAGAGTTTCTGGTGCCGGTTAACGCTTTGTGTGTCATGAGCTTAGCAATCCAGAGAATTATGTGACGCTTCTCGATATTTGCATTTGTTGCTTATATCTTCCAGACTAAAATCTTGTGCTCAACTAATTTTTATTAAACCTATGGATTACACTCAACCTTTGTGTTGACTTTTTAAGCATGTTTATCTCAGGTAATTGATTTCTGAAGTGTGCACGAGGAAGGGCTGAAGGTTCCGGATGGCTATCTGTGGGTTGTGTTTTGTTATTTCTATCTAAATTTTCCGCTGCAAACTACTTTATTTTTCCGCTGCAAACTATTTTATTATCCGCTGCTAAATGTGTTAAGAGTCTTTTGAACTCTAATGGTTGAACTTTGTATTTGAATGTGGTATTTTATTAAAACGTCTCGTTATGAGATCGTTTATCTATGATTGTGACTGTCTTACCCCTCGAGTAATACCCCTAACTATGTTCCGCTGCCATATTCCGAGTTGGGGGTGTTACATTTTGTGTCTCAACTAAATCATTAAGTCAAAGTCAAGGACCTAAGTGAGTTGAAATCCTAGATCCGTCACTGTTTGATGCTGTGTATCACTTTGAAACAATTTGATACAATTTGATACAATGGTATATTTTAAATCTTTTAAAAAGTTTTATATAATAGATTATAAAGTAAAAACTTAAATTTTATATACACAATTGTTAAAATACTGATTGAATAAAATGATTGTAAAAGTTGATTTGGGTGGACTTTTTTTTTGAAATGATTTAGGTGGACTTGTGGGCCCGTGGGGGGGGGGGCAAAAAAGGTAAGACTATTGGGAGTGAGGCATCCCCACATGGGGGCGTCTTCCACCATGTGGCGATGCCTCCTCCCAAGGGATGCCCCTCCTTTTTGTTGGTGTGAGGCATCTTTCAAGGGGCATCCTTTGGATTTTTTTTTCTTCCATAAAACTCAAAATAAAACTTCAATAAAACTTAAAACTAAATAATTAACATACATAAATCATTACATTAACCAATAAAAACTTAAAATTAAAATTTCGGACTTGTACGTAGCAACTCCCACTCTGCTAAATAATGAAAAGGTCGACCACACGTTTCTGTATACTCGACCAAAGCATTTTGGATTCTTGCCTCGTTTGCACCGCTAGGATAGTTGTTCATACGGGTGTAAATTTGGTTGAAGGAGCGAATTGATGCACGCATGTGGTGCCATTTAGTTGAAATAGTGTCTTCGTCCCGATAATTTGCCGGTTGGTTTTCAAGATTGAGGAACACATTGGTTATTCTCGCCCAATACGTCTTTTCTATTTGGTAATTACTACAAACAAAGAAAAAAGATTGTTAGTTGAATAAACAATATCTACTGTTTAGCGCTTCTGTAATTATCTCAACCCGCCGTGACGAAATCCTGTTTATCAAACTTCTACCGATGGTTGTGATTCTATGTCACTGCAATTCATCGGTAGAAAATCTGTTAAACAAAATTTGATCACGACAAACAAACATACCGCACATCGGGTCTTCCGTCACCTCGAGCCAAGCTTTGGCTAAAATCATTTCTTCCGATATTGTCCAAGCCATTGTTTAAAATGATTGTGGTGTGGTATTTATTATTAAAAAAATTAAAAAAAAAATTGAAAAACTAAAAAAGTGCCGTTCAACGGCTCAAAGTTTGAATTTCAAAGGAAGGAGCGGGCGTTACTTAAGTGCCGTGATCTTTTTTTTTTTACCAATTCCACCACCCGGGGCGGTGTACCGGGCGGAATTCAGGCGGAAAGGGGCGGCGTTGGGGCAAGCTCCGCCCCACTCCGAACAGTCTAACATCCCTTCTACCAGCAAAGTAGGCGAGTAGCTCTGCAAAAAATTTTATTTTATTTTTTGAACAAAGGGTAGTGATATTTATACAACAAAGTTTAGCCATGTACAACAAATATACAAATTTTATTGCACAGTGTACAACTGCATGATGCAGGTATTGTTGTATATGGCTAAATTTTGTTGTGGCTATATCATTCCCATTGAACAAAAGCTGTACAAAGATGGTTACAATCTATTGTGTTCACCGTCTTATCAACATTAAATGCTAAACACCGGGAATGATTTTCACTGTTAAAAAAAAAAGGCCAATGACCTAAAAACTGTCTATATATTA
Source organism: Artemisia tridentata subsp. tridentata (assembly GCA_021014915.2). Classification (NCBI taxonomy): domain Eukaryota; kingdom Viridiplantae; phylum Streptophyta; class Magnoliopsida; order Asterales; family Asteraceae; genus Artemisia; species Artemisia tridentata. The sequence continues at coordinate 334,918,055 of CP139509.1, forward strand.
CCCCATAACTTTTACTTGTAAAAATCAACTCATTTTTACAAAAAAGATCTTCCTCTTCTCCCATCATCTTCCACCTCTCAACATGCCTAGTGTCGCAGAATTCGTACTTGCTGGTATGATCCTCGTGGGTATTGTGGGTAGACTCTTACTTGTGGGTATTGTGAGACTGTTAAAACATCGCAGGTGTGAAGATGATCTTGAATCTGCTCCTCCTTCTGCTTCAACTTCAACTTCGACTTCCACTTCATCTTCAATCTCAACTTCTGATTCAGCTCAACATTATTCTACTCTACACATGTTATTGTATCATTCTCCTCCTTATAAGAAGAAGATCTTCAACTTAAATGACCTTGACTTTGATGAGAAAAGAGGATATTTTTCTGATAGAATTTAACTACTTTTGGTATGTATAAGTCTTTTGGTTTGATATGTAATGAAGTCTTTTGGTTTGGTATGTCATGAAGTCTTTTGTTATTTTTTATGGTTGTCTTGTTGATGATGATGATGGTCGTTTGATGATGATAATCTTTTGTTTTTGTGGGTGGTAATGGTTGTGGGTGGTAATCTTTCTGGGTGATAATTTTTGTTTTGAACTTTGTGGTTGGCCGGTAATGTTTGGGTGGTAATGTAGTTTTAGACGATGATTTAGTTTTGATGCATGATAATGTTTGAATGTAGTTGGGATATGTTTGAACTTTGATGATCATGTTTGTGGGTGGTACGCCGGAACAGTTTTGATGTATATGTACTCCATTCCGTCTTCATATTTTTGTAGGTTTGGCAATTCATTTTGCTTTTCATTCTTTATATTCGTGTTATTATTATTATTATTATTATTTATTTATTTTTATTGTTTTTTTGACTCTTTTATGAGAAAAAGCATCAAAAAATTTTAAAACTACTTGAAAAAGTCAAAAAGGTAACGCTGATTATCTATTAAAAAAAACAGTCGCCGGAACAGTGACGGTAGCAGTTAACTTTGCCGGAAGAGTCACTATTGTTTAGCATTTAATGCGATAAGACGGTAGCTATAAGTACTTGGATTATCCCCGGAACTTTAGCTGTAGGTATTTGATGGTAGCTGTGATTATGACCTACTCTGCAGACGCCGCCCTGCAAAGCAAGTTGGAACGCAAGCTTCTTTTTTTTTTTTTTTTTTTTTTTTTTTTTTTTTTTTTTTTTTTGAAAACTAAAAAAACAAAAAACATATAGACTTTTTAGGTTTTTGCATAGTTCAAAATAATATCAATTTATTAGATTCAAATAAAAAAAATCATTTAAATTAAGATAATGAGTTATTATAATTAATTAACTAGAAAAATACTCGTGCGTTGCCCGGGTTGGTATTTTCATAACTTATACCACATACCCGATAATTAACCAACAATATGAAATCAAAGTAGATTACAGTAACATTAAAATATAATGCAATAATAAAATATATCCCGAAAAACTTGAAATACATAACGTCCAAATGTTGAAAAAGATTAAACAAAAGTATTGTGTTTTTATGAGCATGTCATGTTTTATTTGGGTCATATCCAACATGATTGATACAAAACTGATTTTATTGAACTAATTAGAAATGCAAAGTTTGAGTTGTAATCACGATAAATGTTATATTTCTTATTGTCGAAACTAAATACATTTGAGAAAGCCAACGAATAAAAATTTAAAATTATTTTTCCACATAAGAAACTCATTATACTTAAAATTAAAAGTAGTTTGTGCAATTTGCCTGATCACCTGGCAAAGACATAACACCTTGATCATAAGACCATCTTTAACGGCAAAATGAAACTCAATATATTGGTGTCGTGTCATCAATACACTAACTCATCACACTGAACCATCATTAACCCTCACACTGAAATTCCGGTTTATTGATGCCATGTCATCATTTATATTAATATTGAAAACAATATTATATTTATATAAAAAATACATTATATTAAATTAAAAATTACATTAAAATTAAATTAAAAGTTAAAACATAAAATTAAAAAAACTTATAAAAACTAAAATAAAACTTATAACGTAAATTCTATAATAATCTAGGGGTTAAAATGAAAAATTAGTTATAAATGACAATGATAAATTGATAAGTACAAAAAGAAATTATTCACCTTCATCTTCTTCGTTGCAAAAAAAAAAAAAAAAAAAAAAAAAGTACACTCACAAAAATAAAATAAAATTTCATTTATATATATATATATATATATATATATATATATATATATATATATATATATATATATATATATATATATATATAATATATATATATATATTATCGACAAAGTTAGGTTAGATCATCGAGCACAGTTGGATTTAATCAAAAAGCCATGCAACTTTATCTGCTATCACTAAAAAAGGGAAATAATTAATTAAACAAATCCAACACGCCGACACACACGACACGGCGGCCACCGCACTGGACGAAGACGCCGGCCTCTTATAATAAGAGTTCTTTCTTTATATTTTTATTTTAATATCATTTTAGGCTAATAAATTGTTCAAAGGGTTAACTAACTAACCATAATGTATATCACAAGCTAAAACCATTGTACATGTGCAAATAAATGTGTTCTTGTTGCAATACCAAAATAAATGATCAAATTAAAGCATAGAACGTAAAAAAAAAAAAAAAAAAAAAAAAAAAAAAAAAAAAAAAAAAAAAAAAAACCTATAAAAAAGAAAAGAAAAAGATCTCTAGAGCAAATACTTTCAATGTGGAGAAATGATGGATAAACTATTGTCACAATACAGAGAGATGAAGATAGACTCCAAAATTAATATCTATTGAATCAGAAATACACAAGTAGACACACTACATACATTGGCTAACAAATAGAGACACACTCAATTTGCTGTGAATGCTTTTCTGGTTACATAAAACTAAAGTGGGAGATACATATAAATAGCAAAGAGAAAAAGAATGTATAAAACTACCACTGCTCAACAATGCTTGAAATAAGCTAACCAACCTAGAAACCAGGACAACTGCTTTGACTTATTCAACTTTCACGTGGAGATAGACTAATTTCAACATGTACTACATGTAAGTGATGACATCTGGAAGAATCAATGAATAATATTAAGAAAGAGAATTAGTGGAATCCACGTGTCAAGTTCTAAAGGTTTTAGGTTGATTTTTAGGCCAATGAGTTAGGTTGATTTATCATTTTCCAGGATATAAATATTTTTTATGCTTTTAGTTTCAGTATTTCACTTTTGGTTCGGTAAAAGATTTATAGAATACTTTTTATAAGACAGTAAAAGATTTATAGAACAGTGAAAATCATTCCCGGTGTTTAGCATTTAATGTTGATAAGACGGTAGCAAGCTGGAATACAATAGATTGTGACCATATTTTGCAGAGCTTTTTTTCCACCTAAATCAACTTTTACAATCATTTTATTCAATTAGTATTTTAACAACTGTGTATATAAAATTTAAGTTTTTACTTTATAATCTATTATATAAAACTTTTTAAAAGATTTAAAATATACCATTGTATCAAGGGAGAATATCATATATCCCCCTCTTAAACATCAAAATAACACATGTACCCACTTAAACAACTTAATATCATATTTACCCAATCCAAATCTTAAAACTCTCAAAATTACCCATTTCATTAATAAAAACTAAATTAGTCATGGCAACAATAAAATACAATTAAAAAAACTTACTTTCACTTTTGAATGATGAATCTATTGAAGTCTTCGGATTACATTGGTGATGGTGGGAAACAGGAGTGAATGTGGTTGTTGGCGTACGGTGGTGAAGGTGGATGTGAAGGTACAGTGGTGAAAGTGGATTTGGAGTTACAGGAGGGAGGGGGAGGATGGAGGCAAGAATGGATTCGCGCCTCAAATATAACCTGGTTGTTTTATAATTCTGTGGAAAACTAGAAGGGGGGGGGGGGTTGAATAGTTTTACGTCTTTTTAATTTTATTATGAAAACCTTTGTTTATTTTTAAAACACTTAGATTCAAGTTTGTATAAAAAATAAAACTTGAACCTTATTATATGTATTCTTTTAAATTGATTATAAAAGTTTTGGTTTCTTGAATGGAGTTTCAAATTTGATCTTTATGTGAAGTCGACCTCTAAGTAATACTAACAATTATATAAGCCTATGTGTATGAAAGTAATGACGATGTAAGTAAAGAAATAAATAAGGGATGGAAAGATCTAACCGAGACACGAGAGATTTATAGTGGTTCGGCTACAAGGACACCTTCCTTGCCCTACTCCACTCCCCGAGCACCTAGCTCGAGAGTTTTCTTCACAACTTCAATAAGCTCCCTTATGGCGGAGAAAACCTTACACGACTTTGGCTTACACGGGTTTAACGACACAAAGCTAAATGTCGAGTTCTAATCGTAGCTAGAACCAATCTCACAACTTCACAACACAACTTGTACACAACTTATTCACGACGACTTCACGACTTCAACACAACGGCTTCACGACTTCTACACAACGGCTTCACGACTTTTACACGACGACTTCACAACTTCTAAGCTACGGCTTCACGACCACGACTTCACACCTTCTAAGCTACGGCTTCACGACCACGACTTCACAACTTCTAAGCTACGGCTTCATGACTTCAACATGACGACTTCACAACTTCTAAGCTACGGCTTCATGACTTCAACATGACGACTTCACAACTTCTAAGCTATGGCTTCACGACTTCTACACCATGACTTCACAACTTCTACATGACTTCTTTACACCACAACAACTTATACACCTTCTTCACTACTTACACACTATACATATCTAGTCACTTATGTTCACCCACACCTTATACACAAATGAATGAATGATATACAAGGTATACAAAACAAACAACTTAAGTAGCAAGATGATACTAAGTTGTAATACTTCTAGTCTTGATTGATAGAAGTATTCTTCTCTTTGCACTTGGATGATTGAAGCTTGAATCACTTGGAAACAAAAGCTTAAGATTATATGATCAAAGGATTTTGGAAGATATAAAAAGAGAATTAAAACAGAAAGTTTGGGGTCCAAGAGGTGAGAAAAAAATCCAGGGGAAGGCTGGTATTTATAGGCAGAAAACTGGACAGCTGGAAGGCTACTGGAGCGTGGCCGGCCCCCTTAAATAGGGGGGCGGTCTCCTTAAAATTAAGGGGGCCTCCCTCCCTAGCCGTTGCCCAGTTTTGTCTTTTTGTGGGGAAGGTTTTTCTGGAAAATTTTTACTGATTTTGGTTGAAAATTTGAATTCATAAATTTATAATGAATTAAACCTCTTTATTTATTACCAAAAATGTTTTTCTAAAAGATATAAAATGTTTTTGACATTTTATAAAAAATCTAGTGTTTAAGAAAATGTTCCTTTGATCATATAATGCATTAAGCACTTGTTTATTCATACCTTAAGTGATTAAGTTGTGGAAATGAATATTTACAACTAAATACTTGTTTATTTGATAAGTTTATGTTTAATAAGTTTACATTTTGTGATTATCAAAACATAGAGATATGAATAATGTTTTTAGGCATTACTTATGTCAACAAATTCTGAAACTATAATTAAGGAATGAATATGTGCTATATAATTATGCATAATCTATTCCTTAAATATAGCTTAACAATATCAATTATTTAAGCATGACTTAATTAGTTGTATTGTAAATCATCAAAACTGGCTTGGTCTAGTGGTGGAAGCATTTGTATGTGGATTAAATGACTCAGGTTCGATTCTTGCAAATGTCAAATTTTTAATTAATCCGAATTTTAATTGCCTAAAATCATGCTTAGGTGGACTAAATGTGATAATGTGACCTTTGACGTGGACTTAATTATGCTGACGTGGACTTAATTGTGATGATGTGACTTTATCTAGTCATGTTTATCCTGTTTTATATATATATATATATATATATATATATATATATATATATATATATATATATATATATATATATATATATATATATATAGGGTCCCTTTCTTGCGAGAACCACCTTATCTACGAGAACTGCGAGAACCACTTATGTACTCCTAATAATGCATAGTGTGCAACATATCAATGCAAAATGACATTTTTCTAATATTAACCTTTTTTATTTAATCCTAAAGGGTATAATAGTAAAAGATTTTTTTTTTCATATTATTTTATTACTAAATCTTTTTTTTTTCTTTTTTTTTAAGAATCATTATTTTCCAGATTTAGTGCATACATGTTTTTAAGCTAGCATGGTTAGTGCATATATGTTTTCTTTAAGATGGCATATTTGTAGATTTAGTGCTACAATGTATGATTTCAGAAATACTTAGGTGCATATGGGTTTTTTAATATAATGAAATTTATAACAAACCAAGAACAAAAATGTCATACACAAACTTCGATATCGATTGAAACACAATTAAAATACAAATTACTTAAAAGCATAAATATATGAATCTAATCGATCTATACACGTGAGCACTAATAAATATTCAACAAAAAATGGACATATGTGCAAACGCAAATGTTATCATTATTTTTAGAAGTCGGACATATATGCACACGCGTAGCCGTCAACATTTTTTCAAAAGTCGGACATATATGCCCACCCGTAGTCGTGAACATTCTTGTAATTACACCTGATACAAAAAAAAGTACAAAAATTAGCAACAATAATTTTATTAAAACATACATGTTTTAAGCATACCGTTTACGAGTAATCATTTTCTAAAACATACCTGTTTTAAAACATACATGTTTTGAACAGAACATACATGTTTAAAAACATCATGTGATCTTCAATAAAATTCAATTCACACCACATGTACATTCAAGGAAATGCTCACCTTTTACTAACATATTTACTCAATTCACACCATCATGTGATCTTCAATAAATTCACACCATCATGTGATCTTTAATTAAATTCAATTCACACCACATGTACATTCAAGGAAATACGATTACATTGATTAAATTCAAGGAAATGCTCATCTTTTACTAACATATTTACTTATAACGTTTTTGATAGATAAAATAGTTTGGCATTTTACTATGCTTCATTTGCGGTACAACACATGTACATTCTACAAGTCTCTCGGTAAACCTCTATTAACTTATTGGTTCTAGCAGACTAATCAATTAGTACCATACAGTCTCTTGGTAGTGCTAAAGAACCACTAATGAGCAGATGAAGCACATAAAAGAAGAAGCAAACATGACCAAAATCAAAGTCGAATAGCCTCAACCTATAGGTCAGATAAACTACACACCAGAAGGTAAAGTCAATAGCTATGAGACCCATCACAACACCTTTCTTCCATAAATCATGACAAGTAGTTATCCCTTTAGTCCCTTAACAAAAGCCTTTGGTTACTTTAGGAACACTATATTCCACACATACTTTTTCTTATCTTTTGAGGCATAAGTTCTACATGTCACTCAAACAGTATATAACTATACTAACAAGTAACAGCAAATTAACAAGTAAGAGAATGATAACTTTTTCATTATTAACTAAGAGAATGATGGGTTTGTAACCCATAACATTTGTATGCTTTTTTTTTTTTTTTTTTTTTTTTTTTTTTTTTTTTTCTTCAGATCTAAACATTAACTTTACAAATAAAAATGATGGCTTGACTTTTTCAAATCGGTTTTTTTTATCATGTCGAAAGCCATATTTCGTTTTCCAAATCAAAAAGTAGATATCTAGTTTTAGATCGAATGTTTTATCTTATCGGAAAATACATAATTCATATCGTAACCAAACCTTAGAGAACATACTTCTCGTTCATATTAAAACAAAAAAAGCAGTTATAGAGAAAAAAACTTACAATATATGAAGACAGTGGAGAAGAAATCGATGCTATTGAAACTTGTATATGCTTGTCAATATCTGCTAGTTCTCGACTTGAAATTTATGGGCGGCTATGGTGTTCGTGTGTTTAAGTGGGTGGCTAGGGTTATCAGAGGAAGATAAAGAGATGTGTGAAAAGAATGAAACAAACAGGTTTTGCGGAAACGTTTTGTGAATGGGATCCTATTTTTTTGGAGAATTAAATTCCCATGTTACCCCTAATTTATTCTTTTCATTCAAAATAAATTGTTTATATTTTCAAAAATGACGTTTTGCATTGACTTAATGTACATTATGCATTATTAAGAGTAAAAAAGTGGTTCTCGTAGTTCTCGCACTTAAAATGGTTCTGAAAAGAAAGTCTCACTATATATATATACTAGTTGTCAAAGCCCGCCCGATGGGCGGCCATGCTTTGTAATTTTTTCTTTTGTAATTTTAACGCTCTTTATTATAATTTTTAACTACCGAGACACCTAAAATACGAATTTTGGATAATTTAGCGATTAGCAATTGTCTATGTTCTTTATTTTATGTATTGTTTTGTTTTACATTGTCAGTATTAGTGTATTTGTAGTTCTTTTTATTTTTTTGTTGTGTTTTACATTGTCAGTATTAGTGTATTTGTAGTTCTTTTTATTTGTCAAAGTGATTTGGTAGTTACTAATGGCTTAACTTTTTATGCATTCATTATTATTATCTTCTTAAATTTTGATGTATAGAGTTTAATGTTTATGTTTTTTTTTTGGTTAAAAAATATCTATTTTATAATCAATTTTGAATGAATACATTTGCATGCAGGTTAATGATTACCTTTGAGTAGACTTAAGCCTATAATGGTTACTATCTTTATTTGATTCTTTAGCTTCAGTTTATTTATTAATACGTTTAATTGTTCCTGCCATCTAGAGATAAGATAGGGAGAAACTCAAAAGTTATTAGGCATCAACTATTCTCCTCTGCATTGCGTGAAAGGTAAGAGATTTTAAATCTCGTAGCATTATCTAATCATGTTTTCACTCTTAACCATATACAATAGTTAATTTTATTGATTATGTTAATTATATATGATTAAGGTTTTATAGTATGTGTTGATTTCGGCAATTGATTATTAAAATATTTTTGTTGTTGTTGCTTATAATCCTCTAATATAAGTTGTATATAGGTGATGTATGTGTTTGTTCGTATAAATCCTAAATTGTTTTCTATGTTGTTAAGAGTATTGTTTAACTGCCGTTTATAGATTTTTTAGTTGTGGATCTGCAATAAGTATTGAAGTTGTATTTTTTTATTAATATAGGTTGTAAAAATTATTGATTTTGGTAGGATGTATAGAAAACCATGTGTTGATACTTGTTTTAGTGTATAATGATTTAACCCTGTTACTATGATATGTTGCGAAAGTGATGTTTGTTAGATGTAGATGTTTTGTTTGTCTGTTATTGCATACATGTTGTATCGGTGTTCGTTATTATAATAGCCTTTGAGTATGTATTTGAAGGACTGATTCCTGTTTTCATGTTTGCTACATGTTAGGTGTTTTTGGATTGTGATATGGTTTATGTTCCGCGTGATATTTGTTTTGCTGTATAATGATTTAATCGTGTTAATATGATATGTTGTGAAATTGATGTTTGTTATTGTATACATGTTCTAATGGCGTTGCTTATTATAATGGTATTTGAGTGTGTTTGAAGGACTGATTCCTGGTTCTCATGTTTGATAGATGTTAGATGTATTTGGATTGTGGTATGTTCTATAATGATGTGCTTGTTTAACTTGTTTTGATTGGTTGCAGAATAATGACAACACAATTCATCAAGGATTATAATCATGTAGAAGATATGGGAACTTTGGTAAGTGTTTATGGAATTATATTCCAATAATAATCTTCTTATACACGTTCTTTGAGTTTGTTTGCTTATGTATTTGTTTGTTTGTTGTATGTAGGTACTCCCTGATTACTATCATATTAACTACTATAACAATAAGGACTATGTGTACCTGATTAATAATAATAGGGTTAAAAGGAAACTTTTTATTTGTCGGTAAAGAGGTAGTGAAGAATGGAGTATATCTGGTGCAAGGTGGAATAACTTCATAGAGCAAAGCGGCTATTTGAATATTAGGACTTTGCATTTCATAAAGGAGGCTGCAGACACCTTTTTTGTTACAGCGTATGATGCAGATGGATGGGAGAGCGGTGGTTATGGGAGAATTCATACACGGAACAGGCTGGTTAGGTGCATTGCTGAAGTTGGGATGAATCAAAGTTTATCACCGGTAAAGTTATGTTACACTTGTATATATGTGAAATTTTTGGAATTCATAAAGTTTGTTTTAATACTTTTGAAATTTGTTTTATTAGTGGTTTCCTGTGAAGTTCCTTCAAGATGTTGAACGCAATGATTTTGTGATTGAATTTTCGGATTCTGAAATATATGTGGTTGTAAACCGGGCTGTTATTCCTGGGACTTTAGATAGCGTTGGTTTTCAGTTTAATGTTCACTGGAATACGGTTGTTCATCGTGTAAATCTAATGGTTGGTGCGCGAGTTGTGTTGACCAAAAAGACTGATATGCGATTCGCGTTAATGACGTTTGATAACGATGGTTTTTAGCTCATACATGAACAGCATTACCCCACACGGCTTGCATTTGTTCAAGGACATGATGCAAATGAGCCAGGTAGTATTATGTTTTTTTGTAATATTTATTTAATTTTACGTGTTAATTTGAGGTGAATCAGTTGTATGAGTTTGTGGCTGAGTAACGTTTACTTTGTGTCTGATATTCGTTAGATGAAAGGTTGGTACACGGGTGTAACTGGTTCCAACATGGAGTGCACTGGTCTGAACAGAATACTTTCTACCAAAGGCTTTTCCCGTTTGTGCTTGATTGTGGAAGAATGGTAAGGGTTGTTACTTTATATACATTATGTAGTGTGAAAGTTTTAATAAATATTTAATAGTAAAAGCGTTGAAGTTAATGAGCTGTTGTAATTGTTTTCAGACTATACCAAGCGGTTTTGTTTCTGATAACAATTTGCAACAATTTACCTATGCGCTTCTAAGGAGGATGGATAGTGAACGCCGTGTAGTTATGAAAATTGAGCATCACGCTGATAGGCCATGGAGAAACGATCATATGAACTTTAGGACAAATTGGAGGACTTTGGCTGAAGATTTCCAGTTTCCAATGAACAAAATGATCAGATTCCAGATGGTTGGAACAACAGTCGATCCAGCCTTTGAAGTTCAGTTGTTTAATGGGCCTATTCCGTTGGTGGCTGTGTTTGATGTATGCTGAAATTGTAAGATGATGGTAGTCTGATGCTTTGTGTTTTGAGGAAAGTTTGTTAAAACATTACAATCAAGTATGCTATAATATAATTCATTAGTTGCTGCTAAAAATTTGTACACAAACAGTTTTTAATTACATCTGAAAACCTAATCATACATACTATAACAATTATGTTTCAGCAGTATTAACTTTCAAGTTAGTACTGCTCCTTTAAACTCATAATAGCAGTACAAAATTTCATTTTAGTACTGCTTATTTAGACTTAATACTATTAAAGTTTTTTAAAAGAGCTTGTTGGGAATTAAATGTTCTGAAGATTAAGTATCAAGAATTACAAGTATTAACAGTTCCAACTGCTGAGAAGAATACTCTAACAGTTCCAACTGCTGGTGTATATCTTAGGACTGTTCAAGTTATAACTAACCGTTCTAACTGGTAGTTATAAAGAAAGGACTGCTGAGTGGATAAGTGTCACAAATACAACTGCTGGTTGGATAAGTATTGAAAAGATATTTGTGTACTAAAGTCAAGGATATACGGTAGATAATATCTTTTAGCAAAGTGATCAATATCAAGTTGTGTACTTAGATACATGTTGTATCTTATGTACTGACACACTCAAGATAAGTTAGCAAGTAGTTTGTCTAGACTTAACAATATTGTAAAAGATCTTTCTTGTGATATAAAAGAAAGATCTTAGACTTAGAGATATGTGTGTTCAATAGTGTGAAAAACATAGTAAAAAAATATATCTCTCAAGAACATAAAAAACTTAGGATTCAAGGTTGTAACCCTAGTGATAACTCAAGATCACTCGTATTATTATCATTAATAATATTGAATCGTTTGGTGTTAATCTTTCATTGTTCTTTGTCATATAACAAACACAACTGTTCATTTCCATAACAAAAATAACCTTCTAAGTGTGATTAAGTAGATTCCGCATTCTTAATCATATTAACTCAATATATCATACACACAAAGCATAAAAGGTTTAACCACCTTAACCGTGTGTCGAATCCTCACAGAGCTGTTGATTTTCCAAGATTTGATAGAAGCTTAATGGAGGAGGAGATTCAGTCGAATAATTATGATGGGATGGGATATAGGGAGAGTTGGTTTGCATGTTTTGTTGTTAACCCAAAGTCCCAAACCGAATTGTGGTTGACTTTGTTGGACTATTTTTTTTTTTTTTTTTTTTTTTAACATTATTATTTTAAAAAAAAAATAACCATTCGTATGATTTTCCATTATAACTTGAGCGGCTAAATGTATAATTATAAATAACCGCCCAAGATATAATAGAACTTCATTCTAAGCCCAACACGTACCTCTCATGCACATCACGTTTTATAAAGTAGCTTCAAGTTTACTATTTCATCTATGTGGGACATCATGTATTTTTTTGCTTCAAGCTTATAAACTCAATAATGTCAACCATGTTAACTTATGTTAACAATTAACATATTTTAACAATTAACATATTGGATTTATTAGGAATTTACAACATGAATGTTGGTTTGATTTGAACAAATTGATGCGCTTCAAATACATGTTTGATTTCTACGACCACACAAGTGCAGACACAGGACCATTCCCTTTGCTTCATGTTTGTTAAAATAACTATCGAAGTTTGAATATTTCATGTTTTCGTTTGCTTTTATTTTCGACTCTATCAGGTACGGTTCAGACAATAATGTATTAAGTAATTTTGGTCATGCTATGTTTCTTTAGAGGAGATAAACAAAATTTTTCTTCCAAGTTTTAATTATTTTTTGATATATTAATTGGGTACTTTTCCTAGTTATATTTGTATTTCAAGTTTTATTTATGTTTTGAATTTTGAAGAGAAGATAAATTGTGTTGTGACTAACAAAATAAATAAATTTATAGAGTTACATTACCTCTAATACTTCGAAAAAGATAATGTGAACCACATCAAAGGTTTGTTATACATTTTTTTGTAAGATTATCTTTTAACTTTTTTAAAAAATAACACAAAACAAAACAACACACACAGTGGTTAAGTGGTTAACATATTATGATATATATTTAAAGTTTATAAAATGTTATATTATCATAATATTAAGGGAAAAATACTTCAAAGTGCAACCAAACCAAAAACAGTAAAATGGTTACATACATAAATCAATGTGGCCTAGTATTTACAATTGGACATAGGCACTCAAGTGCTAATTGAATACAAAAAACAGAGTTAGGCTCTTCATAACTCTACCATCAAATCACATAGTAATAAACTCTTTCTTCTTCGGTTTGTGTGATATCAAACCTTCAATCCCTCATCTCCATAGATTCCGATCAGATATCATAAAAAACCAATATATCCAAAACCAAGTTAAGGTAAACATTATACTTTAACTCCGTTTTTACTTAATTTCCATTTAAGCACTAAAAAAATATCTATACATAAACTATAGAATGGTAAGATCACTTCATATATGCTATGTAAGTGCGTCTATGTTAAAGTAGGCAATACAATTGTTGATTGCATTAGATGAATATCATACGGTTTGGCATTTGTTTCATTTTATAAGATACACATGAAGCCTACATTTTTATGATCATTGCATATAAATAAGTAACCTCCTTATAAATTATAGTGTGTGAGGGTGCAATTTAATTCAAAACTTGTTTCTTGAAGATGAAAGTAAAAATCTATCAACAAAATAAGCATATATTGTATGCAAAATAATTAGATGTCTAACATATTGCATTTTTTTTGTAATACAAATTATTTTTTAGTTGCTTATATGAAATAAGTTGACTGTACAAATGAATGGTAAAAAAAAAGGTTAACAAATTTTGTTAGAGAATGTAAAAACGATATATACATTAGATAGTCACTTTGGATATTTTGTTAAAAAAAGTTAATAAATATTTGTTACACATGATACCCAAATTCTACTTTACTTGTAGTAATACATATAATCATTCCATTTCCAACTTGTGTGTTGGTTATTGTGAAAATACAGTACCTATAAAACATTATTGTTGCTAAACAACTTTAGCATTACTAATTTTAAAGGAGCAGTACTAACTTCAAAGTTAGTACTGTCGGTTATGTTTAGCTTATTTCTGACTAAATGTGTTTAGGGAAACATGTAATATGTGATTCCTATTTGATCTGTAATATGTGGGTTTTGAAATACATAAAAGTTATTCTTAAATAGGTTATTCTAAATTGATTTTAGTACTTTTAAACAAATGTATGTGTTAAAAGAGTATAGATTTCATAGGATGTTTTTAACTTCTTAAGGAAATGTATGTTTTCCCTATTTTGGTCACTCGAAATGTTATGAATGCATTAGGTAATGGTAGACGGTTGTTTTTTTTAATGTAGTAATTATAAAGGATCTTGACACATTTATGTTGTCTAATGCGAAGTGGATTGTGTTTTTATCTCTAACGGGACACATCATATAAAGATTAGCTAAAAGGAACATATAGATTTTAAGCTGCTTATGAATTACTAATGCAAATACCCTTGCGACCTCTAAATCTGTTTTCATTAAAAATTGAAATTTTGATTTTGGTTATTATTTAGGAATCTTATTTGTTATAGTTAAAGTGTTTTTCATTGCTGTACATTGTTTTAGGAACTTATGGCGATTGAATTTGTGGTGCGTCCAAACAGAAACACATATCCTGAGTTGCTTGTACTACCTCAAGTTTTCTCTGAGAATGCGTTTAATGGGAATAGGCATTTGTATTTAACTGGTATTGAAAGGCAACGGAAAAAAGTTACGATAGTTGCCCCATTAGGAGGACCTATTAAGATTAAGGGTAAGAAATGGGTGGAGTTTGTTAATGAAAACATGTATAGAGATGTTCACATGCTACACTTTGTCCAGGAAGGAGATGATTCATTTTAAGTAACTGGTTACGACTATAACGGGATTGAAGTTGGTGGATATGTTGGTGTAATGGGTCGTCATTTAAGGTTTCAGAGCTACAGGTTGCCATACCCTCATGTTCCTCAGGTATTATTTGTAATAAAAATTTAAGAAAAGCATAACTTTATATATGTTTGTTTTGGAATGTGTGAAATTAAAAATCAGATGTTATTGATGATTATATTGTTGGTTTTAAGATTTTCCTGTCAATTTTTTGGCTGGGGTAGGCTAGGAAGCTACCATCGCTATTATTGTTCAAGGAAATGAGTTTGATGTCGATGTTAATCTTGTGCATCCAGGAGGTGATGTGAATTGATGCGTGGTTTTGCAACCTTACAACAGGTTTTACCTCTCGAGGGATCTCAAGAGGCTTACAACCCCACCAGGCAGTGTACCTGACCGATGTAGTATAGTGTAGTGGTAAGTACGGGGGATTAATCGTTCTCCACAGGGAATAGTGTTCGTTAGGTATGAAAAACTACTCTAATAGGTCTAAGGGTGAGAGAAGATTCTTTTTATGTTTTTTATAATTTTATGAAAGCAAGTAAAATCTCGGGTTTGAAAGAGTGGGCGGAATTAGTTGCTAGTCAACTAACCCAAATTACTACGAATGCAAATAAAATAAAATAACTGAAAATGAAAAGGTGGTAGAACTTATGTAGAGAGAAATGTGTTTACTTAGATTTCCTTACTCCCTAACTATCTTTTACCGGTTGATTAGTGTGTATTAATTGCGTGGATGACGGGTGTATTCCTTAATACCAATCGTGGGGTGGCGTACGTACTTCCCCAACTCTACAAGCTCCTACTTCACTCCTATGTCGAGCCGGCTAGGAAGCTCCTAACATGGGATCACTAGAATTCGCTTGTGCATTAAATACAACCATAAAAACCTTAGTACGCATTGGTTCATGTTTCTTAAGACGTTCAAGCAAGTTACCGAATAGGAAGTTAGCCAGTTTTCTTAAGCCTAACATAGATGAACAATCATCCAATACAACTAATAACACACTAATAACCAATAATCAATAGCTAGGTTTCATTAGATCTAAGCAAACACAAGATAAAATCTAGCCTAGCATGTTAAACAAAAGACAAGAACAAGATAGAATCAAACAACACATAGACATATTGAATGATTAATTGATAACTTATCTTCAATGTAACATGGAAGATCTCAAGGCAAAAAGCCTTGAAAAAGCTGCTAAAATCGTCTTAGGGTTTTCACACACAAAGTTCCCCAATAAGTTCCACACTAATGACAAAAAATTGCAAAACTATATATAGACTTTCAGATCTGACGGCGTCACGTTATGGAGTGTGACGCCGTCACCTCGCCGCTTTTAGGGTTCCCGGATGGCCTTCTTGACGCCGTCCCTCTTTGGCTCTCCAAAATCCGTTCTGGCTTATCAAGGCTTGACGCCGTCAGACTTAGGGGTGACGCCGTCCCACTTTAAATTAAGCCGTGACGACCTTGATCACATTAAAGCGTGACGCCGTCAGAATTCCATGCAAATTTCTCTTGCTTATCATGAGTAATTTTCACATCCACCACTTTTTGCCAAGCCATGACGCCGTCCAGAACAAATCCTGACGCCGTCAAAGGTAATTTCCAGCACAATTTTGAGACTTTGTCGTTTTCTTCACTTTAATGCTCCAAAAACGTCCAAAATGCCTCCTTTTCCAGATTTCTCCTCAAAAGTACCTAAAATGACAAAAGGAACGATTTAGGGCAATATTTGATCAAATAAATACGATTTAGGGCTTAAATGACCCCTTAAAAGCGGTACACTTTTCGCTTCATCAAATACCCTTACACTTGAGATTTGCTTGTCCTCAAGCAAATGTGCTTTTATTCTAATCAAAATACAAGTTAGGGGTCATTTAATGCTAACATAAAAGTAATTACAACAAATATTCATTCCAATTTAATCATAATAAGCACGGAGATTACAAACTAGCACCTCACAAGTAGTGTTTAGATACTCACATCTCTCAAGTGTCATCAAAATAAATCTCATAAATGAAAACGGATAATATCTCTCACTACCTGTCATAGCAAATAGATTACCATAGGCTTGGGAAAGGATCGAAAACCACCTCCACTAGGCGTAAGCACCTAAGATAAACTATCAAAGAGGGCTTTTAAATGGGTTATAACGTTAGGTGCAGGGAAAAGGAAAACACGGTTTTGTTGGATAAAGGATATTTTACTGGTGGCGAGTTAAAGATCTTGATCAATTACATGTACTATACAATGTTGCTAAGCCAAGACTCGAATCAATCTTAAGCTAAAAACAAAATAACAAAAACATAAAATAAACATAAAATGAAACGGGATGGTAGTCCGTATGTTTTTTCTACTTTTCTTTTTCTCATTTTTTTGTATTTTTCTTGATTTTTTTGATTTTTTTTTTTGCATACACTTTTGCCCTACCATCCAAAATAATACATCATAGGGGCGTTGCATTCCCCTTACACTTGAACTTTTACATAACTTTACAAATAACTATTCTAATGACTCGAATTAAGATAATTGAAAAACTTGGAGTACTTTTAATATTATTTAGCACATATGGGGGTAATAAACGATGTTCTTCCCCATTACTCCATTACACTAGTACTTCACCCATGAGTCCCAATCGTCCCAAAACAATATGTACAAGGATATGACTCGACTTAGCAACCATGTAATCAACTAGATAATTAACTTGGGTTTAAACAAATGTTGTCACAATAATGCACTAAAAATGAGTGCATACAAGGTAGGCTAAGGCGATTTGGGTGTACATTTTAGTGGGGTGTAACAAATTCTTCCTTTAAGTAAAATGCCTTTAAGTAAAATGCTTAAAGGTCGAAACGAAAAGATAGGCTCTGAGGGGCGTACTAGGGGTATCGTGTACTAAAAATGAGTACAACGCAAAGGGTGTGGGAGAATTACTTGACTAATGTAGCCAACGTAATTATAACAAAAACACAGGTGTAAAACAATGGGTTAATCCTAATGCCTCTTATCATGTAGTAAATCTAACTACACGAATGTAGTCTCACTTGTGGCCTTGGAATGGTCCTAACGCAAGTTCTAGAATCTAAGTTCTACCGGTACACACATCATAGCATAAATGCTTTTCCTACCAATTCTAGGGGCGAACCTCACATATTTGGGGGTGGAAAATTTTTTAGTGGTACGGTTTTTTGTGCTAGTCATATAATTCCTATCCATGAGACGCTCATTAAGATCAAAGTTTCACTCCTAAATGTTGTAAAATTTTTTAAATTTGGCACTAAAATTGCCCTAACAGGTATTTATCTCAGTTTTATTACACATCTACTATTAAACAAACAAAAATCAAGTGCAATAGCATTCTCTAATCGTACTTTTACCCCCCCTTACACTTAAGATGAACATTGTCCCCAATGTTCAAATAACAAGATGTAAAAGAAAAAAAAGTAAAAGAATGAAATCAAATACTCCCCTGATTCGCTCGGTGGATAATGAAGTAACATGGTTAAATCTTCTTCCAAGAGAATGTAAAAGCTCCAAGACTAATGCATCACCAATAGCTTGATTCCACATACATCTCCTTGTCCAAAATAACCTGTTAAACCTGAGAAAACAAACACGAAAACCTGCATAACATCGGCGGGATAAATCTATATATAAGGATATAATGCTTGTGGAATGATTATTTTGCAGATTCCTGGAGATTATAAGTTAGAAATTTAATAAAAACTTTTTATGAAAACAAAACTTTCAAAAATTTTCAGAAAATTAAATCTGACGCCGTCAGGTTGTAGATCCTGACGCCGTCAGAAACAATCTGACAGAATTCTCATGTTATGTTTCCGGAAAATTTTTGGAAAAACCTATACCTTACTTCCTGGAAATCCTGCAAAACATCATTATGACTCGATACAAGCATTTGACTCAAACAAACACTAATATGTATGTTCATTTATTACTATTACGATTCATGTTCATTTGTGTTCTAATAAACCGATTTAGATTTCCCTTACACTTAACTTTTGCAAAATACCTTTATATGTAGTTAAGACGAAGTTAAAAACAAGATAAAGCATTTTCACAAATTAGTTTTTAACATGAATCAATAATAATAAAACTTAAACACACATACGGAAACAAATAAAATCAAACAAACAAATAAATAAACACACAAAGCAAATAAAACTTGGGTTGCCTCCCAAGAAGCGCTTTTCTTTATTAACGAGTCTTGTAGCTAGACTCAAAGTCACGTACATTACGTGACTTCTTCATCAAAAGTTATGTCTTCCTCATTGATCATTTCATTACCATTCTCTTGATAATGCTTGACTCGTTGTATATTCACAGTGAATTCTCTATCTTCGTCGTCAATCAACACAACGGCTCCGGTTTTAGAGGAGCTCCTTACGGTAAAAGGTCCATAATATCTAGATTTAAGTTTTCCAGGAAATAGTCTTAAGCGAGAATTATATAATAAGTCCTTGTCTCCTTCTGAAAACTCCTTTGGTCTCTTAATCCGTTGGTCATGCCATCTTTTTGCCCTTTCTTTGTATGTAATGGAAGATTCATAAGCCTCTAATCTCAATTCATCGAGCTCTTGGAGCTGTAAGAATCTATTTGTTCCCGCAACCGTATAGTCTAAATTACAAGCCTTAAGTGCCCAATACGCCTTGTGTTCCAGTTCTACTGGAAGGTGGCATGCCTTGCCATATACCATACGGAACGGGGTTGTCCCGATTGGTGTCTTATAAGTGGTTCAAAATGCCCACAAAGCTTCATCGAGCTTAAAAGACCAATCTTTTCTGTTTTGATTGACCGTTTTCTCTAGTATTCTCTTTATGGCTCTATTAGTGTTTTCGACTTGACCATTGGTTTGAGGATGGTAAGCGGTGGAGAATCGGTGAGAGACTCCATATCTTTTCATAACTTTCTCCATTTGCGAATTGCAAAAATGGGTTCCCCTGTCGCTAATAAGAGCCTTCGGAATTCCGAACCTAGCGAACAATTTTTTTAAGAAATGAATGACTACCCTAGCGTCGTTAGTCCTAAGGGCTTGCGCTTCCACCCATTTCGAAACATAGTCAATTGCCACTAAGATGTATTCATTCCCTCCTGAAGATGGGAAGGGTCACATGAAATCAATTCCCCAAACATCGAAAACCTCGCAAACTTGTATATAGTTCTGTGGGGCTTCATCCCTCCTAGAGATATTCCCAGCTCTTTGACATGCGTCACAAGTCTGTATCATTCCCTTCACATCACGAAATATTGTAGGCCAATAGAATCCTGCGTCGAAGACCTTTCGTGCAGTAGTGTTCATTCCGTGATGTCCTCCCGATGGACCTGCATGACACTCTTTCATAATTCTGATAGCCTCTTTTTCCGAAACACAACGCCTGATTACCTGATCCGGACATCTTCGAAATAGGAAGGGTTCATCCCAAAAGTAGTACTTTAATTGATTAAAGAACCTCTTTTTTTCATGCCTGCTCATATGCTCAGGAATGACTCTACTTGCCAGGTAGTTAGCATAATCCGCATACCAAGGTTCAGAATCATTTATTGACATGAGCTGCTCTTCAGGAAATGATTCTCGAATCTCACTCTTGTCAGATTCAGCGAGGCTGGGGTTTTCGAGACGAGAGAGATGATCAGCCACAAGATTCTCTGCTCCTTTCTTATCACGAATCTCAACATCGAACTCTTGCAATAGTAGGATCCAACGAAGTAACCGTGGTTTAGCATCCTGTTTAGCGAAAAGATATCGAATAGCTGAATGGTCCGTAAAAACAACCATTTTAGAAAGGACAAGATACTGGCGAAACTTATCAAAAGCAAATACCACGGCTAGTAATTCCTTTTCAGTGGTAGTGTAGTTCTCTTGAGCAGGATTCATGGTTTTGCTAGCGTAGTATATTGGCTGAAAGTGTTTGTTAAGCCTTTGGCCTAATACTGCTCCAACAGCATAATCACTAGCATCGCACATGATTTCAAAGGGTAACTCCCAGTTAGGGGTAACCATAATTGGAGCTTGGGTAAGTTCCTGCTTCAATCGATCGAATGCATCCTTGCACTCTTGAGAGAAGTCGAACGGGGCATCCTTCATGAGCAACTGAGTCATTGGTTTAGCTACCTTTGAGAAATCTTTAATGAATCTCCTATAGAAGCCAGCATGACCCAAAAAGCTACGGATTGCCTTGACAGTTGTTGGATAGGGAAGTTTGGATATAGCTTCAATTTTTGCCCGGTCTACTTCAATTCCACTTCCTGAAATTTTGTGCCCTAGCACAATCCCTTCTTTTACCATAAAGTGGCACTTTTCCCAGTTTAGTACCAAGTTAGTCTCCTCACAACGTTTGAGCATTTTCTCAAGGTTAGCAAGACAGCGATCAAAAGAGTTTCCAAAGACCGAAAAATCATCCATGAAGACCTCCATGCTGTCTTCCATTAACTCATGGAAGATTGCCGTCATGCAGCGCTGGAAAGTGGCGGGGGCGTTACATAGTCCAAAGGGCATTCGCTTGTAGGCGAAGGTGCCATAAGGGCATGTAAACGTAGTCTTTTCTTGGTCCTCAGGAGCGATAGGGATCTGGAAATATCCTGAGAACCCATCTAGGAAGCAGTAGTACTCATGCCCTGCTAACCTTTCCAACATTTGGTCGATAAATGGGAGAGGGAAATGATCTTTTCGGGTTGCATCATTCAACTTCCTATAATCGATGCACACACGCCATCCAGTTACTGTTCGTTGAGGCACTAACTCATCCTTATCGTTCTTTACAACTGTCATTCCTCCCTTTTTTGGTACAACCTGTACAGGACTTACCCATGGACTGTCGGAAATTGGGTAAATTAGCCCTGCATCTAGGAGCTTAATGACTTCCTTTTTCACGACTTCCTTAATGTTGGGGTTTACTCGCCTTTGAGGCTGCACGGTGGGTTTATAATCCTCCTCCATGAGGATTTTATGCGTGCAGAAAGTAGAGTCAATCCCCTTGATGTCGGCTACACTCCATGCTATAACTCCTTTATATTTTTTTAAAACTCCTAAGAGTTTATCTTTTTGTTCACTTTTCAAGGAAGAGCTTATGATTACCGGAAGTTGATCTTCCCCTTGGAGGAAAACATATTCAAGGTTGGTTGGAAGTTCCTTGAGTTCTACCGCAGGTGGCTCGATGATGGAGGGTTTAAGTTTGTTCTCGGGTTTACGAAGCTCAAGCTATTCGATTTCTTGTCTGGGATAAAAAGAGACTGCGTTTACATCCATAGTCTTTTCCTCCTCAAAGATGGGTAAGAAAGCTTCATCTCGCAACCAACCAGCTTCCATCTGTTCATCTATACAATTGTCAATCTCGTCGGATAGTTCATCGATTTCTTCGATGAAATACAGCTGATTATCTGTTTCGAGAGAAAGATTCATTGTGTCCTTGATGTCGAAGGTTAAGCTATCGGCCCCCACTCGTAAGGTTAGTTTGCCGTCATGAACATCAATAACAGCACGAGCAGTTGCAAGGAATGGCCTCCCTAGAATAATGGGCACTAAGTCATCTTCTTCCATCTCTAAGATGACGAAGTCAACTGGAAATTTGAACTTCCCTACCTTAACCAGCACATTCTCACATATTCCTAAGGGGTATTTGACTGATCTATCGGCTAGTTGGATGTTCATACGGGTTGGTTTCAACCCAGAATACCCTAATTTAAGGAACATGGAATGTGGCATAAGATTGATACTTGCTCCTAAGTCGGCTAAAGCATTCTTGACTGAAAGAGATCCTATTGAGCAGGGTAGGGTGAAACTACCTGGATCGTCCACCTTCTTTGGCAGCCCTCGTTGAGTCACCACAGAACATTCTTCTCCTAAGGTTACAAGACCCTCGAGCCCTTTTCTGTTGGTTAGCAACTTCTTGAAGTATGTACTATATTTGGGCATATGGTAGCATGCATCAAGAAGGGGTATGGTGACGACCGAATTTTTCAAATATGACAGGAATCTTTTATTATCATTTTCGACCTTTTGATTCTTGAGACGGGACGGGTATGGGACTTTAATGGGCTGTTTGGTTGGAGTAGGTTGAGAGGGAGTTACCGGAGAGGTTTGTTCGGGATTCTCATCGTTCACATTATCTTCCTCCTCATGAGGGGTGTTGGGTTCCATGATGTTAGATTGTTGAGCTGGGTAAGGTGGATCCTTAGTAGTTGTTCCAGCACGAGTGGTGATGGCGAGTAAGGGATCTCTTTGAGGTTCACCAAGGCCGTCGAGAGTGGCGTTGAGTTCAGCGAATATGGCCCTTATGTCATTTTGTTGGCTATTGATAAGGTTGTCAAGACCATTTAGTTGCAAATTCTTTTCAAGCGTGAAATGCCCAAGATCATCCTCAAAAGTGCTCCTAACCTTATAGTCAGTATATTCTCCTCCTCCCTCTTCTCTCACAAGATTTCCCCAAGGGGTGAAATCATTGTTTTGGTAGAAAGTTAAGAGCGAAGGATCATCGAAGATGTCGTGGCTTGAGAAGCATGCTTGTTCGGTGGTGGTATCATCCCCGCATTCCTCCACTTCATGCGGGCCACCACATTGGTCACAGATCAAGTATGGGTTTGACAACCGTTTAGTTGGTTGTGACTTGTCTAAATAAGAGACTTGATCATTCATTCTACTCAACCGGCTAGCAAAAGGAGGCTCTTTCATGATCTTGGAAATGCTCATGATCGAATCGGGTTCATCCCAGGTATCGTCTTGATCATTTGCGTATTCCTCAATTCTATTCCATCCTTCCTCAGCGCTTAGGTTGGCTATTTTTCCTTTTACCGAATTATTAATGCCAAATTGGTCGCTTTTAGGGACACTATCATAAAAGATTTGGACAAGAAGCCAGAGTTCAATGCCATGATGAGGGACTTGTCTAATCAGATCTTTGAATCTGATCCAGGATTCGTGAATGGGTTCAGCTGGTCCAATATGGAAGCGGAAGATTTCGTTTCTTAACGTTGAAGTTCTTCCTAATGGAAAGAATTTCTCATAGAATTTTGAGGCAAGCTGTTCCCATGTGAAAATAGATTCGGAGGGAAGTTGGTTATACCAGTCTCCGGCTTTTTCATGAAGGGTGAAGGGAAAGAATCGCAGCCGGGAGGTATCTCTAGTGGCTCCGTCCGTATGGAGGGTATCCACTATTTTCAGGAAGTCCTTGATGTGTTGG
Organism: Artemisia tridentata subsp. tridentata; assembly: GCA_021014915.2. Lineage (NCBI taxonomy): Eukaryota > Viridiplantae > Streptophyta > Magnoliopsida > Asterales > Asteraceae > Artemisia > Artemisia tridentata. The sequence continues at coordinate 334,942,316 of CP139509.1, forward strand.
ATTGGATCTTCAGTTTTCAATCCGTGAAACTTGCATACACTTTGGACCAGCCAAATATCGGTTGCACGCAAGACCCCATCCGTGCGTTCATTTGGAAAAACGATAGCATTGGAAAAACCACGTGGGGTGGGAGAAGAGTAGTCCTTGAGGCATTTAGGAATTGGGTTTTCAGGAACCTCCATATCGTGATTGGGTTGAGGGCTAGGAGGTGTAGAGTGATGATTGGATTCTTCCTCGGAGAGGGCATCATCAAAGTTGATGGCAAAGCCAGATGGTTCAGGTGTTGCAAAGAGTCGCCTTAATCTTCGCATTTCCCTATCAGGTTCTGCATAGGGTGAAATAAGGTCGCTTAGTGAACTACGACTCCTGGTGACTCTGAGATTGGAGAAATCTTCGTTTACCATGATGGCCAAGGAAGAATTGAGCAATGGACGGAGCGGAAAAAGATAGACTAAAGAAGACCTAGAAAAATAAAATAAAAATCTCACTAGAAAGGAATCTAGTGAGTAGACCTATAAAATAAAAATTCAACCTAAACAATAACTATTCCCGGCAAGCGGCGCCAAAAACTTGATGCGTAGTTTTGCAACCTTACAACAGGTTTTACCTCTCGAGGGATCTCAAGAGGCTTACAACCCCACCAGGCAGTGTACCTGACCGATGTAGTATAGTGTAGTGGTAAGTACGGGGGATTGATCGTTCTCCACAGGGAATAGTGTTCGTTAGGTATGAAAAACTACTCTAATAGGTCTAAGGGTGAGAGAAGATTCTTTTTATTTTTTTTATAATTTTTATGAAAGCAAGTAAAATCTCGGGTTTGAAAGAGTAGGCGGAATTAGTTGCTAGTCAACTAACCCAAATTACTACGAATGCAAATAAAATAAAATAACTGAAAATGAAAAGGTGGTAGAACTTATGTAGAGAGAAATGTGTTTACTTAGATTTCCTTACTCCCTAACTATCTTTTACCGGTTGATTAGTGTGTATTAATTGCGTGGATGACGGGTGTATTCCTTAATACCAATCGTGGGGTGGCGTACGTACTTCCCTAACTCTACAAGCTCCTACTTCACTCCTATGTCGAGCCGGCTAGGAAGCTCCTAACATGGGATCACTAGAATTCGCTTGTGCATTAAATACAACCATAAAAACCTTAGTACGCATTGGTTCATGTTTCTTAAGACGTTCAAGCAAGTTACCGAATAGGAAGTTAGCCAGTTTTCTTAAGCCTAACATAGATGAACAATCATCCAATACAACTAATAACACACTAATAACCAATAATCAATAGCTAGGTTTCATTAGATCTAAGCAAACACAAGATAAATCTAGCCTAGCATGTTAAACAAAAGACAAGAACAAGATAGAATCAAACAACACATAGACATATTGAATGATTAATTGATAACTTATCTTCAATGTAACATGGAAGATCTCAAGGCAAAAAGCCTTGAAAAAGCTGCTAAAATCGTCTTAGGGTTTTCACACACAAAGTTCCCCAATAAGTTCCACACTAATGACAAAAAATTGCAAAACTATATATAGACTTTCAGATCTGACGGCGTCACGTTATGGAGTGTGACGCCGTCACCTCGCCGCTTTTAGGGTTCCCGGATGGCCTTCTTGACGCCGTCCCTCTTTAGCTCTCCAAAATCCGTTCTGGCTTATCAAGGCTTGACGCCGTCAGATTTAGGGTGACGCCGTCCCTCTTTAAATTAAGCCGTGACGACCTTGATCACATTAAAGCGTGACGCCGTCAGAATTCCATGCCAATTTCTCTGGCTTATCATGAGTAATTTTCACATCCACCATTTTTGCCAAGCCATGACACCGTCCAGAACAAATCCTGACGCCGTCAAAGGTAATTTCCAGCACAATTTTGAGACTTTGTCGTTTTCTTCACTTTAATGCTCCAAAAACGTCCAAAATGCTCCTTTTCCAGATTTCTCCTCAAAAGTACCTAAAATGACAAAAGGAACGATTTAGGGCAATATTTGATCAAATAAATACGATTTAGGGCTTAAATGACCCCTTAAAAGCGGTACACTTTTCGCTTCATCAAATACCCTTACACTTGAGATTTGCTTGTCCTCAAGCAAATGTGCTTTTATTCTAATCAAAATACAAGTTAGGGGTCATTTAATGCTAACATAAAAGTAATTACAACAAATATTCATTCCAATTTAATCATAATAAGCACGGAGATTACAAACTAGCACCTCACAAGTAGTGTTTAGATACTCACATCTCTCAAGTGTCATCAAAATAAATCTCATAAATGAAAACGGATAATATCTCTCACTACCTGTCATAGCAAATAGATTACCATAGGCTTGGGAAAGGATCGAAAACCACCTCCACTAGGCGTAAGCACCTAAGATAAACTATCAAAGAGGGCTTTTAAATGGGTTATAACGTTAGGTGCAGGGAAAAGGAAAACACGGTTTTGTTGGATAAAGGATATTTTACTGGTGGCGAGTTAAAGATCTTGATCAATTACATGTACTATACAATGTTGCTAAGCCAAGACTCGAATCAATCTTAAGCTAAAAACAAAATAACAAAAACATAAAATAAACATAAAATGAAAACGGGATGGTAGTCCGTATGTTTTTTCTACTTTTCTTTTTCTCATTTTTTTGTATTTTTTCTTGATTTTTTTTGATTTTTTTTTTTGCATACACTTTTGCCCTACCATCCAAATAATACATCATAGGGGCGTTGCATTCCCCTTACACTTGAACTTTTACATAACTTTACAAATAACTTATTCTAATGACTCGAATTAAGATAATTGAAAAACTTGGAGTACTTTTAATATTATTTAGCACATATGGGGGTAATAAACGATGTTCTTCCCCATTACTCCATTACACTAGTACTTCACCCATGAGTCCCAATCGTCCCAAAACAATATGTACAAGGATATGACTCGACTTAGCAACCATGTAATCAACTAGATAATTAACTTGGGTTTAAACAAATGTTGTCACAATAATGCACTAAAAATGAGTGCATACAAGGTAGGCTAAGGCGATTTGGGTGTACATTTTAGTGGGGTGTAACAAATTCTTCCTTTAAGTAAAATGCCTTTAAGTAAAATGCTTAAAGGTCGAAATGAAAAGATAGGCTCTGAGGGGTGTACTAGGGGTATCATGTACTAAAAATGAGTACAACGCAAAGGGTGTGGGGGAATTACTTGACCAATGTAGCCAATGTAATTATAACAAAAACACAGGTGTAAAACAATGGGTTAATCCTAATGCCTCTTATCATGTAGTAAATCTAACTACACGAATGTAGTCTCATTGTGGCCTTGGAATGGTCCTAACGCAAGTTCTAGAATCTAAGTGCTACCGGTACACACATCATAGCATAAATGCTTTTCCTACCAATTCTAGGGGCGAACCTCACATATTTGGGGGTGGAAAATTTTTTTAGTGGTACGGTTTTTTGTGCTAGTCATATAATTCCTATCCATGAGACGCTCATTAAGATCAAAGTTTCACTCCTAAATGTTGTAAAAAAATTTTAATTTGGCACTAAAATTTCCCTAACAAGTATTTATCTCAGTTTTATTACACATCTACCATTAAACAAACAAAAATCAAGCGTAATAGCATTCTCTAATCGTACTTTTACCCCCCCTTACACTTAAGATGAACATTGTCCCCAATGTTCAAATAACAAGATGTAAAAGCAAAAAAGTAAAAGAATGAAATCAAATACTCCCCTGATTCGCTCGGTGGATAATGAAGTAACATGGTTAAATCTTCTTTCAAGAGAATGTAAAAGCTCCAAGACTAATGCATCACCAATAGCTTGATTCCACATACATCTCCTTGTCCAAAATAACCTGTTAAACCTGAGAAAACAAACATGAAAACCTGCATAACATCGGCGGGATAAAATCTATATATAAGGATATAATGCTTGTGGAATGATAATTTTGCAGATTCCTGGAGATTATAAGTTAGAGATTTAATAAAAACTTTTTATGAAAACAAAACTTTCAAAAATTTTCAGAAAATTAACACCTGACGCCGTCAGGTTGTAGATCCTGACGCCGTCAGAAATAATCTGACAGAATTCTCATGTTATGTTTCCGGAAAATTTTTGAAAAAACCTATACCTTACTTCCTGGAAATCCTGCAAAACATCATTATGACTCGATACAAGCATTTGACTCAAACAAACACTAATATGTATGTTCATTTATTACTATTACGATTCATGTTCATTTGTGTTCTAATAAACCGATTTAGATTTCCCTTACACTTAACTTTTGCAAAATACCTTTATATGTAGTTAAGACGAAGTTAAAAACAAGATAAAGCATTTTCACAAATTAGTTTTTAACATGAATCAATAATAATAAAACTTAAACACACATACGGAAACAAATAAAATCAAACAAACAAATAAATAAACACACAAAGCAAATAAAACTTGGGTTGCCTCCCAAGAAGTGCTTTTCTTTATTAACGAGTCTTGTAGCTAGACTCAAAGTCACGCACATTACGTGATTTCTTCATCAAAAGTTATGTCTTCCTCATTGATCATTTCATTACCATTCTCTTGATAATGCTTGACTCGTTGTATATTCACAGTGAATTCTCTATCTTCGTCATCAATCAACACAACGGCTCCGGTTTTAGAGGAGCTCCTTACGGTAAAAGGTCCATACCATCTAGATTTAAGTTTTTCAGGAAATAGTCTTAAGCGAGAATTATATAATAAGACCTTGTCTCCTTCTGAAAACTCCTTTGGTCTCTTAATCCGTTGGTCATGCCATCTTTTTTCCCTTTCTTTGTATGTAATGGAAGATTCATAAGCCTCTAATCTCAATTCATCAAGCTCTTGGAGCTGTAAGAATCTATTTGTTCCCGCAACCGTATAGTCCAAATTACAAGCCTTAAGTGCCCAATACGCCTTGTGTTCCAGTTCTACTGGAAGGTGGCATGCCTTGCCATATACCATACGGAACGGGGTTGTCCCGATTGGTGTCTTATAAGCGGTTCGAAATGCCCACAAAGCTTCATCGAGCTTAAAAGACCAATCTTTTCTGTTTTGATTGACCGTTTTCTCTAGTATTCTCTTTATGGCTCTATTAGTGTTTTCAACTTGACCATTGGTTTGAGGATGGTAAGCGGTGGAGAATCGGTGAGAGACTCCATATCTTTTCATAACTTTCTCCATTTGCGAATTGCAAAAATGGGTTCCCTTGTCGCTAATAAGAGCCTTCGGAATTCCGAACCTAGCGAACAATTTTTTTAAGAAATGAATGACTACCCTAGCGTCGTTAGTCCTAAGGGCTTGCGCTTCCACCCATTTCGAAACATAGTCAATTGCCACTAAGATGTATTCATTCCCTCCTGAAGATGGGAAGGGTCCCATGAAATAAATTCCCCAAACATCGAAAACCTCGCAAACTTGTATATAGTTCTGTGGGGCTTCATCCCTCCTAGAGATATTCCCAGCTCTTTGACATGCGTCACAAGTCTGTATCATTCCCTTCACATCACGAAATATTGTAGGCCAATAGAATCCTGCGTCGAAGACCTTTCGTGCAGTAGTGTTCATTCCGTGATGTCCTCCCGATGGACCTGCATGACACTCTTTCATAATTTTGACAGCCTCTTTTTCCGAAACACAACGCCTGATTACCTGATCCGGACATCTTCGGAATAAGAAGGGTTCATCCCAAAAGTAGTACTTTAATTGATTAAAGAACCTCTTTTTTTCATGCCTGCTCATATGCTCAGGAATGACTCTACTTGCCAGGTAGTTAGCATAATCCGCATACCAAGGTTCAGAATCATTTATTGACATGAGCTGCTCTTCAGGAAATGATTCCCGAATCTCACTCTTGTCAGATTCAGCGAGGCTGGGGTTTTCGAGACGAGAGAGATGATCAGCCGCAAGATTCTCTGCTCCTTTCTTATCACGAATCTCAACATCGAACTCTTGCAATAGTAGGATCCAACGAAGTAACCGTGGTTTAGCATCCTGTTTAGCGAAAAGATATCGAATAGCTGAATGGTCCGTAAAAACAACCGTTTTAGAAAGGACAAGATACTGGCGAAACTTATCAAAAGCAAATACCACGGCTAGTAATTCCTTTTCAGTGGTAGTGTAGTTCTCTTGAGCAGGATTCATGGTTTTGCTAGCGTAGTATATTGGCTGAAAGTGTTTGTTAAGCCTTTGGCCTAATACTGCTCCAACAGCATAATCACTAGCATCGCACATGATTTCAAAGGGTAACTCCCAGTTAGGGGTAACCATAATTGGAGCTTGGGTAAGTTCCTGCTTCAATCGATCGAATGCGTCCTTGCACTCTTGAGAGAAGTCGAACGGGGCATCCTTCATGAGCAACTGAGTCATTGGTTTAGCTACCTTTGAGAAATCTTTAATGAATCTCCTATAGAAGCCAGCATGACCCAAAAAGCTACGGATTGCCTTGACAGTTGTTGGATAGGGAAGTTTGGATATAGCTTCAATTTTTGCCCGGTCTACTTCAATTCCACTTCCTGAAATTTTGTGCCCTAGCACAATCCCTTCTTTTACCATAAAGTGGCACTTTTCCCAGTTTAGTACCAAGTTAGTCTCCTCACAACGTTTGAGCATTTTCTCAAGGTTAGCAAGACAGCGATCAAAAGAGTTTCCAAAGACCGAAAAATCATCCATGAAGACCTCCATGCTGTCTTCCATTAACTCATGGAAGATTGCCGTCATGCAGCGCTGGAAAGTGGCGGGGGCGTTACATAGTCCAAAGGGCATTCGCTTGTAGGCGAAGGTGCCATAAGGGCATGTAAACGTAGTCTTTTCTTGGTCCTCAGGAGCGATAGGGATCTGGAAATATCCTGAGAACCCATCTAGGAAGCAGTAGTACTCATGCCCTGCTAACCTTTCCAACATTTGGTCGATAAATGGGAGAGGGAAATGATCTTTTCGGGTTGCATCATTCAACTTCCTATAATCGATGCACACACGCCATCCAGTTACTGTTCGTTGAGGCACTAACTCATCCTTATCGTTCTTTACAACTGTCATTCCTCCTTTTTTGGTACAACCTGTACAGGACTTAACCATGGACTGTCGGAAATTGGGTAAATTAGCCCTGCATCTAGGAGCTTAATGACTTCCTTTTTCACGACTTCCTTAATGTTGGGGTTTACTCGCCTTTGAGGCTGCACGGTGGGTTTATAATCCTCCTCTATGAGGATTTTATGCGTGCAGAAAGTAGAGTCAATCCCCTTGATGTCGGCTACACTCCATGCTATAACTCCTTTATATTTTTTTAAAACTCCTAAGAGTTTATCTTTTTGTTCACTTTTCAAGGAAGAGCTTATGATTACCGGAAGTTGATCTTCCCCTTGGAGGAAAGCATATTCAAGGTTGGTTGGGAGTTCCTTGAGTTCTACCGCAGGTGGCTCGATGATGGAGGGTTTAAGTTTGTTCTCGGGTTTACGAAGCTCAAGCTGTTCGATTTCTTGTCTGGGATAAAAAGAGACTGCGTTTACATCCATAGTCTTTTCCTCCTCAAAGATGGGTAAGAAAGCTTCATCTCGCAACCAACCAGCTTCCATCTGTTCATCTATACAATTGTCAATCTCGTCGGATAGTTCATCGATTTCTTCGATGAAATACAGCTGATTATCTGTTTCGAGAGAAAGATTCATTGTGTCCTTGATGTCGAAGGTCAAGCTATCGGCCCCCACTCGTAAGGTTAGTTTGCCGCCATGAACATCAATAACAGCACGAGCAGTTGCAAGGAATGGCCTCCCTAGAATAATGGGCACTAAGTCATCTTCTTCCATCTCTAAGATGACGAATTCAACTGGAAATTTGAACTTCCCTACCTTAACCAGCACATTCTCACATATTCCTAAGGGGTATTTGACTGATCTATCGGCTAGTTGGATGTTCATACGGGTTGGTTTCAACCCAGAATACCCTAATTTAAGGAACATGGAATGTGGCATAAGATTGATACTTGCTCCTAAGTCGGCTAAAGCATTCTTGACTGAAAGAGATCCTATTGAGCAGGGTAGGGTGAAACTACCTGGATCGTCCACCTTCTTTGGCAGCCCTCGTTGAGTCACCACAGAACATTCTTCTCCTAAGGTTACAAGACCCTCGAGCCCTTTTCTGTTGGTTAGCAACTTCTTGAAGTATGTACTATATTTGGGCATATGGTAGCATGCATCAAGAAGGGGTATGGTGACGACCGAATTTTTCAAATATGACAGGAATCTTTTATTATCATTTTCGACCTTTTGATTCTTGAGACGGGACGGGTATGGGACTTTAATGGGCTGTTTGGTTGGAGTAGGTTGAGAGGGAGTTACCGGAGAGGTTTGTTCGGGATTCTCATCGTTCACATTATCTTCCTCCTCATGAGGGGTGTTGGGTTCCATGATGTTAGATTGTTGAGCTGGGTAAGGTGGATCCTTAGTAGTTGTTCCAGCACGAGTGGTGATGGCGAGTAAGGGATCTCTTTGAGGTTCACCAAGGCCGTCGAGAGTGGCGTTGAGTTCAGCGAATATGGCCCTTATGTCATTTTGTTGGCTATTGATAAGGTTGTCAAGACCATTTAGTTGCAAATTCTTTTCAAGCGTGAAATGCCCAAGATCATCCTCAAAAGTGCTCCTAACCTTATAGTCAGTATATTCTCCTCCTCCCTCTTCTCTCACAAGATTTCCCCAAGGGGTGAAATCATTGTTTTGGTAGAAAGTTAAGAGCGAAGGATCATCGAAGATGTCGTGGCTTGAGAAGCATGCTTGTTCGGTGGTGGTATCATCCCCGCATTCCTCCACTTCATGCGGGCCACCACATTGGTCACAGATCAAGTATGGGTTTGACAACCGTTTAGTTGGTTGTGACTTGTCTAAATAAGAGACTTGATCATTCATTCTACTCAACCGGCTAGCAAAAGGAGGCTCTTTCATGATCTTGGAAATGCTCATGATCGAATCGGGTTCATCCCAGGTATCGTCTTGATCATTTGCGTATTCCTCAATTCTATTCCATCCTTCCTCAGCGCTTAGGTTGGCTATTTTTCCTTTTACCGAATTATTAATGCCAAATTGGTCGCTTTTAGGGACACTATCATAAAAGATTTGGACAAGAAGCCAGAGTTCAATGCCATGATGAGGGACTTGTCTAATCAGATCTTTGAATCTGATCCAGGATTCGTGAATGGGTTCAGCTGGTCCAATATGGAAGCGGAAGATTTCGTTTCTTAACGTTGAAGTTCTTCCTAATGGAAAGAATTTCTCATAGAATTTTGAGGCAAGCTGTTCCCATGTGAAAATAGATTCGGAGGGAAGTTGGTTATACCAGTCTCCGGCTTTTTCATGAAGGGTGAAGGGAAAGAATCGCAGCCGGGAGGTATCTCTAGTGGCTCCGTCCGTATGGAGGGTATCCACTATTTTCAGGAAGTCCTTGATGTGTTGGATTGGATCTTCAGTTTTCAATCCGTGAAACTTGCATACACTTTGGACCAGCCAAATATCGGTTGCACGCAAGACCCCATCCGTGCGTTCATTTGGAAAAACGATAGCATTGGAAAAACCACGTGGGGTGGGAGAAGAGTAGTCCTTGAGGCATTTAGGAATTGGGTTTTCAGGAACCTCCATATCGTGATTGGGTTGAGGGCTAGGAGGTGTAGAGTGATGATTGGATTCTTCCTCGGAGAGGGCATCATCAAAGTTGATGGCAAAGCCAGATGGTTCAGGTGTTGCAAAGAGTCGCCTTAATCTTCGCATTTCCCTATCAGGTTCTGCATAGGGTGAAATAAGGTCGCTTAGTGAACTACGACTCCTGGTGACTCTGAGATTGGAGAAATCTTCGTTTACCATGATGGCCAAGGAAGAATTGAGCAATGGACGGAGCGGAAAAAGATAGACTAAAGAAGACCTAGAAAAATAAAATAAAAATCTCACTAGAAAGGAATCTAGTGAGTAGACCTATAAAATAAAAATTCAACCTAAACAATAACTATTCCCGGGCAGCGGCGCCAAAAACTTGATGCGTAGTTTTGCAACCTTACAACAGGTTTTACCTCTCGAGGGATCTCAAGAGGCTTACAACCCCACCAGGCAGTGTACCTGACCGATGTAGTATAGTGTAGTGGTAAGTACGGGGGATTGATCGTTCTCCACAGGGAATAGTGTTCGTTAGGTATGAAAAACTACTCTAATAGGTCTAAGGGTGAGAGAAGATTCTTTTTATGTTTTTTATAATTTTATGAAAGCAAGTAAAATCTCGGGTTTGAAAGAGTGGGCGGAATTAGTTGCTAGTCAACTAACCCAAATTACTACGAATGCAAATAAAATAAAATAACTGAAAATGAAAAGGTGGTAGAACTTATGTAGAGAGAAATGTGTTTACTTAGATTTCCTTACTCCCTAACTATCTTTTACCGGTTGATTAGTGTGTATTAATTGCGTGGATGACGGGTGTATTCCTTAATACCAATCGTGGGGTGGCGTACGTACTTCCCCAACTCTACAAGCTCCTACTTCACTCCTATGTCGAGCCGGCTAGGAAGCTCCTAACATGGGATCACTAGAATTCGCTTGTGCATTAAATACAACCATAAAAACCTTAGTACGCATTGGTTCATGTTTCTTAAGACGTTCAAGCAAGTTACCGAATAGGAAGTTAGCCAGTTTTCTTAAGCCTAACATAGATGAACAATCATCCAATACAACTAATAACACACTAATAACCAATAATCAATAGCTAGGTTTCATTAGATCTAAGCAAACACAAGATAAATCTAGCCTAGCATGTTAAACAAAAGACAAGAACAAGATAGAATCAAACAACACATAGACATATTGAATGATTAATTGATAACTTATCTTCAATGTAACATGGAAGATCTCAAGGCAAAAAGCCTTGAAAAAGCTGCTAAAATCGTCTTAGGGTTTTCACACACAAAGTTCCCCAATAAGTTCCACACTAATGACAAAAAATTGCAAAACTATATATAGACTTTCAGATCTGACGGCGTCACGTTATGGAGTGTGACGCCGTCACCTCGCCGCTTTTAGGGTTCCCGGATGGCCTTCTTGACGCCGTCCCTCTTTAGCTCTCCAAAATCCGTTCTGGCTTATCAAGGCTTGACGCCGTCAGACTTAGGGGTGACGCCGTCCCACTTTAAATTAAGCCGTGACGACCTTGATCACATTAAAGCGTGACGCCGTCAGAATTCCATGCAAATTTCTCTGGCTTATCATGAGTAATTTTCACATCCACCACTTTTTGCCAAGCCATGACACCGTCCAGAACAAATCCTGACGCCGTCAAAGGTAATTTCCAGCACAATTTTGAGACTTTGTCGTTTTCTTCACTTTAATGCTCCAAAAACGTCCAAAATGCCTCCTTTTCCAGATTTCTCCTCAAAAGTACCTAAAATGACAAAAGGAACGATTTAGGGCAATATTTGATCAAATAAATACGATTTAGGGCTTAAATGACCCCTTAAAAGCGGTACACTTTTCGCTTCATCATGAATAATGTTGTATATGTTATGGACGAAGCTATGTGGGTTGCTGCTATTCAAGAGTTCGATATTGATTTTGGGGATGTTATTGTTTTCACAAAAGTAGCGAATGATAGGCTCAATCTAATGTCATATAATGTTGATGGAAGTGCAAAGACAGATGTTATTTTTTTGGGTGTGACTCAGCTTGTATTACACCAACAAATGCTTGATCCTGAAGATGAAGGTTAGATATGTTGTTGTTACCATATATTTTGTTTGTTGTGCAGCAATATGAAAGTGATATTGAATTGTTTGCCTTATTTGTATAGTATATTCTGTATAAAAAGATCTATTTATAGTTTTATTTATTTATTTATTTATTTTTTGAAACAGCGGATAAGCGGATGCAACACATCTGTCAATGGGTTGGTCATCAGGAGCATTTTGGTGAAAGGACTGATGTGTTCTACAAAAGGTCTTATGAGATTCTTGCCTTTTCAAGACTTGTAAGTATCAGTTTTGTATTGTGGTTATTTATATTGAGGTTTCAGTTGAATGATGGTTGAGATCATGTTGATATCGTTTAACGACAGGCAATACCAGCTGAATTTCTGGCCGAACATCCACTGCACATTTTCAAAAAAGGTCTGTTTAAGCATGATACAGTTGAGTACATAATGAAAATCAGGATGGATTTTCACAGGGAAAACCCAGAACAGGTCAATCATGTTAATGCAATTGGTGAGTGGGGAACTTTCTTTCAAGTATGTGGATTTGAATATGGAAAGATTATAAGGTTTAAACTGATGTTTATCCTTACTGATTTGAATGGGGCAGTTCGTGAGGATTACCCGGTGTTTCATGTCTGTTAGTACTTAATAGATTAATTGTGTGTGTTTTATGTTGGGGATTTTTATGGTAGGTTTGTTATGTTGATAATATGGCCGTTAGTCAGTTTAAACATCTTTTGTTAATATTTTGTATATTTTGGTCTTTGTTTTTGTCATGTTACAAAACTTGTTGATATTAGGTATTGTATGCTATGACATAAAACTTATATGTAAGTTTAGTTTTAATATAACGTTTAGGAAATTCTGATAATTGATGCGTACTATTATCATTTATATCATTGCAATGTTAATTTTAACTATATAGAGTTAATTAACAACAATACATTATCTGTGTAGTTAGCCCATACCCATTTATGTTTTGGTTGACTTTTTATAGTCAAACACAACCATTTTATGTCAGAATTTAACCATAATTTGTTTGTTGGCTTTTTTATGGTCAAACAAACATCAAAACAAATGTCCATGCCTTTATATATTCAAACATCAACCATGCATCATTTATATTGTTTCGTAACATGTTATTTATTTGATTAGTATGACTACACTTTTTATATTTAAGTGGAATGTATGATGTTTTTGACTAAATATGTGCTAAATAAGAATGATAATAAAACTTGTATACTCCTTTGAGATAATAACTGGACCACCACTATGTTAAATAGCACACTATTTGGGATACAAAAGAAACATGATACTTAATTCCAGTGATTACACAAAAATAACTGAAAGATGGCAGATGTACAAAATTGCCACACATTTGGCAAGCCATTCTAACTCAGTTATACCAAGTAATCAAGAAGTATTCTAAGTCAATTTTACCAAGTACCATTCTACATAACATAGTGGCATATGTACAAAAGTGCCTAACATGTGGCATGCCAATATAAGTCAAACCTAACAACCATTCTAATTTAGGGTGTTGAAGTAAAAGAGTATGCCAAATGCAACTCATCATAAGAGAAAATTTCAAAGTCTTCAGAGTCAATGTCGTCTTCGGCTTGATCAACATCAAATTCTTCATTCTTGCCTTTTGATTTCCTAAATGCACCAACTTCTTTCAAAAGTTTCTCAGAAATCAACCATTCATAAACGGAACTTATGGTCTCCGTTTCATGTTCATTTTCAGAACCTTCAACTTCTAATAAATGAATTAATATAAATCAGACATAGTGGTTAGATACCATATCACTTTAATGAGGCCGTTTTTAACCTTAATTACACTATGTTAACAATATACCTTCAGATGTTGCATCTGATTCAAATGTTTCTGCAAGTGATTGATTTTCAGTGCCTAACACTTCATTTTCATCCTGTTTGGGTTGCTTGCTACAAAGATATCAAACATATTCAGTTGATAAATATATAGGATAACATATACTGTAAAGAATTTAACATACTTTGGTTGATCTTGTTGATTGTCTTCAATATCTGCAACTTCTAGTATTCTTTTTCTTGAAGATGACATTTTTTTGATCAACAGTAAGTTCAGTTTAGGATTTTTTTTAGTTAGATTTACAAATATGATTATACAATGGTGTTTATATAAAATTTTATAACTGATATGACATATGAACAGTGCAGCCGTATTTCACATTGAAAAGTGTATATTTGAAGAGTCACATTTTGAATATAATGATGATGATTTAACTTCTTTTGTAATTATGTTAAGTAATTTTTTTTTTAAAAATTGTAAACTTATACGATTATCATTATTATCGACTAAAACATCTAAAAGTTTGATATCTTTTAATCTTCTAAATATGTAGAATGATTTTTGTTTGAATTAGATGTTTATCTGTTAAGAATTTTTATATTAAAATCAACATTTGTTTGTGTATAAACATTTAAAGATGTTATTAGAATTGATGATGTATAGAAATAATAGATTATGTGTATTTAAAGTAATAAAGTGGAAGTTGATGAAGATACAATTAATTTCGGTGAATTTCCAAGATATGGATATTTTTGAATATTATTTGGATATCTTTTTTGATTTTGTTAATCTTGGATAATCAAACATTTAATGGCAGTACTAAGAATATCACGTTTTATAAAGTAGCTTTTGAATATCACCACCATATTGTTAGACATTATGTGAATTAGCTTCTCAATATCACCACCATATTGGCAGTACTAAGAATATCACGTTCTATAAAGTAGCTTTTGAATAACGTTTTACAAATTAACATATACGTATTGTTAATTTTGTTAATTGGGTACGTAATATTACCACCAGTACTAACCTTCAATGGCAGTAGTAAGTCGCGAGTGTAGCAGTACGAATGTAAAAAGACAAACTGGCGACATCTCAACAGTACAAAGGACCCTTGCGTGCACTTTCAATTTCTGAATAGCATGACCCTACCCAAATGTATCCGCCCTCTAACCAACACAAACCGTGAACCAGAAAAAAAACCAAAAGCGAATGCGAAGTTTATCTGAAAAGAAAATTACGTAACTTTACAAACTAACAAAATCTTGCATTAAAGTAGCAGAAATCAAACTTGCAAAATAGGTTAAAAATTGCAAATTAAAATTGACATAATATAACAAACATTACATATAATTTAAATCTATCATATTCCAACATTACATATTGTCAAATCTCATAGTACATATATTTCAAATAGATAAACAATCTTCAATACTTTTATAAACCCCAACAATTTTCTGTCGATTTTCTTCTATGTCTTTATTACGATCTTCAATCTTCTTCTGATGCACCAATATAATCGCTTCGTCTTCCTTGTTTTTTTCTTCTAGCCTTTTGATACGGTTATTATAAACTTCAATCAAACTTTTTTCTATTCCAAATTGCCCAGAATTACATTTTTTCCAAATAGCTTCAGATATGCCAAAGATTTGGTATTTTGAATGAATATGAGGAGGAGGAGTATCTCTTCCACATTTCTGTTTCTTTGAATCAATATTTGAAGATAATGAAGCCATTCAACTTTGAAATCAGAATATAATTAAATAATGAAAATATAATAGAAATTGTTGTTAAAGGTTTGTATTTATACACATTGTAAAGTCATATCGTTTTAAATATTTTAAAAAGGAAACTGTTTATATTCCAAAATACAAACTTCATGCAATCAATTAGGATGAATTTAAAAGATAATACTATTTTTTAAAAATATATCGATATCTTTTTAATTTGTTTAAATTATTATGATATCTTGTGAATCAATGATCCACTTGTTTGGATACACAGTACATTGGTACTGGTAGTCTGTTTTTTAATACTGCTATGATACGGTTAGTGATGCTAATTAAATCTTTAGTACTGCTCGGTATAGCAGTTAATACTGTTCGACATTATGAGTTAGTGCTGCTAAGTAAAATATAAAATATTGTATCCGTTAATAGCGTAGGCGACCGAAAGAATCGTAGGACAGTTGTCATAGAAGATGCCGAGTGAGTTCGTTATCTTAACTTTAATTATAATTAATATAAAAAAATGTACAACTGTATTCGAACTGAATAAGCAATCTAAAAGCTATCTATGTGGGACATCATGTATTTATTTACACCAAGCTTATAAAGCCAATAGAATTTTCATAATAACACCACATATAGCTTATTTTTATGAATGCATTTTTTCTAAAACTTCTTAACTAAGCCATAAATAAACCGAATATAAACAGCAGTACTAACTTTGAAGTTAGTACTGCTCCTTTAAAATTCGTACTCTTATAGTTTTTCATCAACAATGATGTTTCTTTAATATCTTCCTTATCTATTCTCTTGCCATCTCTGATTATTCATCAACTTTGAGTCTGGATGATAGGATGACAATTAGTACTTCTGCTCTGATGGGATACTCAGTCTCCATGTGATGTCTGAGCATTGAGCTTGAAATCTTGTGAGGACTCTTCCAAACACTACATAGTCAACCTTAGTCTTCTGGCTTTCATTTTTTCTGCAAGCTGAAATGTTTTTCTGATAAACTCTTTTGCCATATCTGAATCTTCTTCAACTTTAAGTCTTGATGATAGCATATGCATTAATATTCCTGCTCTTAGTGGGTAATCTTTTTCCACTAACATATAGATTTCCACACCTGCTTTAGTGGAAACTCTGTGAACACCACAGTTATCAAACAGTCTCCATGTGATGTTTGAACCAAGAGCTTCAAATCTCCATATAGCTTCACCTATGTCAGGATCATATATTCTCTTCAATTCAACCCAAAGCTCTTTATCTTTATCATCTGTAGGTTCTGATGTCTTGAATCTCTCTTGAACTAAGTGCCACAACTTATTCATGTCTTCTCTGTCAAAAGCTTTGATCATGTCTTCAAAGAACTTGTAGACTTCAAACTTTCCTCCTACTCTGATGATTTTCCATCCCTTGATCATTCCATCTGAGTACACCTCCCAATCAATGATGGGATGTTTGGCTTGAATAGGATCAATATTAAGAGCTTCTGGAACGACCACCATCATGCCATGGATCTGTTCATCAGTTAATATTTCATCTACCTTTTCTTCCTTTGCTAGTTCTTCTTGAACTGATTCTTCATCAGTTCTCTGTTTCTTGGAATCTCCTGATTCCAATTGTTCTGCTGTTCTTTTCTCTCCTCTTCCTTCACTTCTTTCAAGATCACCTCTCAGAAACATCTGTATCCTCCTATGAGTATTAATGTAGATCCTTTGAATCTCTTCATAAGATCTACCCTTGAAATGCTCTTCTTTCCAGGTGTCTTGATGCTTCAAGAAGTTCTTCATATACCTTAGTTGTTCACTTCTTGAAGGAGGTTTCTTTTGATAAGTTTTCTTCTTTCTTTGTCTCTGCCTAATTTGCGCCAAAAGGTCATCAATGGCCTAATCTTTTTCTTCTTTGGTGAATGGTGACCTTTCGTTCTCTTGAAGCTTAGCAACTAGCTCCCAATCAGCAGCTTCTTGAGCAGCCTTTTCTTGTACTTCAGTCAATAGCTTTTGCTCAGTCAGTATTTGAGCAACCTTCTCTTCTTCAGATACTTTTGCTAATTCTTCTTCATGAAGTTTTTTAGCTAAATCTTCATCTAAAGCAATCTGAGCTTGGCTTTTCTTGAATGTTTTCTGAGATGATTCTTCTGCTATCATGATCCCCTTACCCTTGTCTAATCTTGAAATGTTTGGTCTTCTTCTGTATACTGCACCAGCAGTACCTTGAGAACCACTTGCAATACCTTGTGATATACCACCAATACCTTCCATTTGATTGGCAGTACCTTCTTCATGCTGTGCAGCTAGCCTCCCCTGAATACCAGACTCTTCTTGGACCAAAGTAACATAATGATCTTCATCTAGTTGAGCAATCTTCCTCCCCTGTTTGGAAGATTCCTCACCTTTATCTGCACTCTCACCATCTGATGAGCTTGATGAAGAAGATGATTCAGTGGATGCTACCATGTGAGATGATCTCTTTCTTTTAAGTGTCTTGACATGTTGCTCCAATTTCTTGACTTTAAACACCAGCTTTGTATACACCTTGCCAAACAGCCTCTTGTGAGAAGTGAGATCAGACTCCAAAGTAGTAACCTTCTCAAACAATTTTGTACATGTTTCCATCAATTCCTTATGTCTCTGTCTGCCCTCAGCACTTCCTGATGTGTTACCTTCAGGGAAAGGTGCATCATGGGGCATAGACTCATAGTCCACCATATGGTGAGCTTCTGAGCCACCCAATATTTCCGGTTGGCTTGGGATTCCACCAATAGTACTGGGTTCATAGGAACTTGGTACTGTTGGTGTTGCCATAGATTAGGTCTTATGTATGTTACTTCTGTCTTGCCCAACTTCTAAGCCTGAGACAGTAGAAGTAGCCCTTTTTATACTTACAAAGTCAGCCTCATCTGCTACATGGGGAGTTGTAGGGTCTCTGTGCTGAGGAACAACAGAACCCTCTCTGGATATAGACCTATCTGGTGATGAGATTGGTTGTGAAGGTGATTTTTCTGATGTTGTGGGTGTGTGATGGGAGTCATGGCTGTGAAGGTGATTTTTCTGATGTTGTGGGTGTGTGGTGGGAGTCATCTGGGTTTGATGATCCTTCACCCTGTAACTATAGCATAGAATCAAATAAAGGAACTTCTTCCCCACTATACCATTTTGAGGTCATCCTCATATTACTGAAAAGTTTTTGGGAAAGTTTGGGTGTGGGATAAACATTTTTATGAGGAAGAAGTTGATGTTTCCTCATGTTCAGAATAGTTTGTATGAACCTGGGATACATCAAAAAATTTGATTTGCTATCAATATTTTTAACCATGCCTTCAAAGATAAGTTTAGAAAAATTGAAAGTTCTGCCAGTGGCCAAGCATATGAGAGCTGTCGCAATATTGCTACTGAACTGTTCCCATGAGGTTTTCTTCGGACTGATACAGTGAAGGATGGTATGAATCAAAAACCTCCATTGTGGGGCAAAATAACCT
Organism: Artemisia tridentata subsp. tridentata; assembly: GCA_021014915.2. Classification (NCBI taxonomy): domain Eukaryota; kingdom Viridiplantae; phylum Streptophyta; class Magnoliopsida; order Asterales; family Asteraceae; genus Artemisia; species Artemisia tridentata. The sequence goes on from CP139509.1 coordinate 334,961,085, forward strand.
TTTTGAAAAGTTAAAGATTGTGATTGGGTGTTGTACCCCATCCTAGTTAAAGTATCAAAAATTTATGTGTTTGGCATAGCACTAATACCATTTGCATCATTCAGTTGGAGATGCCTCCTGAGTGATGATTCAGTAAGAGTGATAGATTTACCATCTACTGTTGCATTTAATTCTTTGTCACCATTTTTAAATGTTTTAACAGTAACAGTCTGCCAAAACTATTTGATTTGGGAGACATATATAATGGGATTTAATGTTAAAGAATACCTTATGTGAGAACCATGTAAGAAGTTTACTATCTAATGGAATTTGGTGTCATCCTCTGCTTTTTGCAAATAAGCTACCATGTTGTGTGTATCGACAAAGGTTAAAGTAGCCATGATTGTTAGTAAATTATTGATTTGACTGGTGGGATTAAAGTAATTTAGGTTAGAAAGTATGTTGAAGAAAGTGAATTGAGATATTATGAAATACTTATGAGGGTTTCTATTGGACCGACTTCAGGTAAAAGATAACTTTTGATTCAATAAAGGTGAATATAAGATATTAAAAGTAAAAATATCCAAAAAATAAACCCTTAATATAAGGAATTGTCAGTAAAAATATCAACAAACTTCTCAACGGCTATTTTAAAAAAAACTGTAATTTCGCACCAGTACTAACGTCTATCCAGCAGTACAAACTTATTTATACCAGTACTAACTTTTTTACCTGGCAGTACTAACATTTGGAAAAAATTTGACGTAGCAGTATGAAATCTCAAACATGAGTTCTAGATCTTCTTCCAGGTGTGTCACTCTCAAACATTCATCTATTAAAGAGTCTTTATTTTTATGTGATTTTAAAAATGCAAAGTAATTAATAGGATTTTATTCTCGTGATTATCACCTGGTGCTTCATTCAACATTGTAAATTAAAAAGGACTTAATTGTTAATCTAATAAAATAAAACATGCCCAACCAATCATACAATATCAATGTAAGCTATCAATCACACAATATCAATGTATTAAGAATCAATATTAAATTAAAAACCATAAAATCTATAACACAAATATTGACATAATACTTTTAAAACATAATACCTTGTGAATGACTTGATGGTGTATGATTAATATGAGTGTTTCGATAACCATTGACACCAGCAGCATGAGTGCTAGACAAGACATGTCAGTTAATCAAGGATATGGTGGATATTGTTACAGAATACAAGGTGAAAATTACCATTTAATGGGTTCGTTATTGCAAAACGAAGGTGAACCTCCATTGTTTGCACAACTATATATTTAGGATGCTAAAAATGAAATCCAAAATAGGATGAATTGTTTCAGGTATGACAACCCGTAAAATTCCTGACGTATTTCTATACGAGATTATCCCTATTTTTCATTTACGAACCTTTCCGGACTTATTTGATTTAAGAACGTGAATTTATCTCGCGAAACATGAAATTTGTACACAACGTGTACTGGCACAACCGATGATTTGTTTTGATTATTTTATTATTCGTGAGAAACGAGGCGTATGAATAGTCGTTTTTATTGGAAATATTATTCTGAACGCAGTGGTGATATTCCCGTGTCTTGAATTGATCGTTTGCTATCTTAAACGAGCCCCGAGCCTCATTTCAAGAAAGATAGCCTAAATTACAACTATGGTCCCTGCAGTAAAAGTTCCATCTCCACCCCTAAATTTTGTTAATTACACTTTGGTCCCTGGAGTTTATTTAACCTAACCTAGCACTATAAATACCTTGTTATAATAATTTTAGGGTTATAAACCCATTTTCTTCTTCCCAGCCGCATCCCTCACCTCTCTTTTTCCGGCCATAAAATCCGGCCATCGGCGCTCCACCGCCGCTCACCCTACCACACCACCACCACCAAACTTCACCTTTTGAAACCCTTGTTTCATTTCTGCTGTGCACGCGCCAAGAAGCCCTTCTCCACCACCATTGCCGCCGCCTCTTCTCTTCATGGAGTTGTTTTGGTTCGAGTTTTCCAGCCACCACGCGCCACCATCTCCACCGCTTTGCTCTCCCCACTTTCTCGTCATGGTAAAACCGAGAAAGCCCGTCTTTATATATATTCTTTTTACCGATTGATTCTGGTATTGTTTTTGGTGTTCGTGGATTTAAAAACGGATTTAAATCAATTTATATTAATTTGCGAGTTAAAAATCGAATATAATCGTGTTTTGAAAACCTGTTTGTGTGGTTAAAACTGGATTAAAGTGGTAAGAATTTGTACGAGAGTCGTCTGTTCGGTCCAGGATGTATTACGGGTCGGGTTTATGACCCGGTTGGAAAATCGGATTGTGACCTGGTAAGTCACGGGCAAGTTGGGTTACTTATTACTCTTAGTTGGTATCGATTAGTGTTTGGAAGTGTTAGTTTTGATATTCTTGATTTTGCGGTTATTATTGCTGTTATGGACTGTTGGTGTCGTTGTTATGTTGTTGTCGTTGTTATGTGTTGTCCCTGTTGTTGTCGTTACCGGTTTAAAGCCGAGACCACATGGTCTCGGTGTGATATAGGTAGTAATGTTTTTGGTCCCTTGTTGTGTTGTTTCGACTCATAGAAATCATCCACGAGGGTGTTATATTTTTTGAGTTCCTGCGTCTAATTGTGTTAAGTATTGGATGAGTAATGGGCTTAATAACCCACATTAGGGTGCGTTTGGTTTAAATAATGGGCCTAAGCCCAACATTTAACAAGGGTACGTTTGATGTTATTTTGGGCCGAAGCCCAAAACTAGTACGTTTGGTTGTAATGAGTCACAAGCCCATAAGCCTAAAATAAAAAGTGTGTTCGGTTATAATTGGTTGATGACATATTGGTACGTTTCGGATGGTATTTGTAATCGTGATTTGAAATTGAATACGGATTTTGATTATCATACTTGTACGTTTGGACAATTTTGAATCGTTATCGGACTTACAATATTAGATATTGGATTCATTGAACATTTTGAGACTTGAGACTGTATAATATATTAAACTCGAAAAGACTTTAATATATTAAACTCGGACCGGACACAAAATCTTCAATAAAACCTAAACTAATATTTACAAGAACAATAGCGAGACATAAAACTTATTAAATATTGAAATTTCATATTTGGTTAATCCAAGTCTCGACGACTCGAGAAAAACTAGTTTTATTAGTTAAACTCATTTTTATTATAAAACGATTATGTTTTATACAAGTTATTTGGGGATAACGGGGTAAATGTCAAAACTTACAAACTGAGTTATTTTATTTGAGATGGTTGTTTGTCGTTAACTTCTAGAGTTGTCTTCCTTGGTTTGAGCTCTCGTCAGAATTCTCTCGAGTTTGTTGATGTCTCTTCTCTTTGGCGTGAGTTGTCTGTCGAGTCTATGTCTTCTTACCACACCACACAAAACGTGAAGCTAAGCTTTTGATAAGTTTTGAAAACTGAGTAATCCACGAAAACTACGACACATTGTCTTTTATAGACCTTATTATTTTATGAGACGTGTTTTGAGATAATCGTATACGCATTAGGTTGTGCCGATCCTCGACCGTTGTGTACCGCCGTGCTTGTACCTCCGTGTACCGTCGTGCCGCATGTTTTGAAACCGTTGTGATACACTCTAGATGCCAGTCGTGTCAGTTGTGATCTTGCATTTCTGTGGCTAAGGTGAGTTTCATGGCCCCTACTTTTACCGGTTTTCTAACTATTTTCGGGGGAGAATACATGCTCGTTTTTAACTAAACTCATAAATGTTTATTTGAAATACGTGAACTGTTTACTCTATATTTTGACTATTTGGCTGATATTTTGATCTGGTTATTTGATGGCATTACGTGATTTATCTGGTATTCACGAGTGAGTTTCATAGCCCCGCTTTTACTCTTTTAAATGTTTATTTAAACTCGGGGGAGAAAACATGCAACTCTTTTTCTAGACCTGCAACTACTTTTTGATTTTCTTATGTGTTGACTAGTTAAGGGTTAGATGCGCTGTAGATATTGACTTAGCCTAGGCTAGCAATCCCTTGCTAGAACCGTGTCACCTAGCTAAGAATAGATATCTGTTTACGACCTAGACCCAGGCTAGCAACCCCTTGCTAGAACCGTGTCACCTGGCTAGAGTCGCTTAGGGCCCTACTCGAGATCTCGTTACGATCTTGGAATGATTTGGATTTGGAATGATTGTTGGAATTATGGAATCCATCTGCCCTTAGTCCCACATAGCAAATAACTCTCTATCAGGTCTCCTGCTAAATTTGTGATTAAACCAAATCTTATTTGGCAGTGGGTTGTAAACACACAGGTTGCAAGTCTTGTATGGGCGGGACTTGGGACTGAGTGGATTTACAATGCCTTTGCTAGGAAATCGTTATCTGAATGCTTTACATTTTACACTAAAACCTGTGAACTCACCAGCGTAAGCTGACCCTTTTAGCATGTATTTTCAGGTTTTAGGTGATAACTTATCTCTGGAGGCGCTTGGCAAGGGGCATGGTCATAGACGACTCTGATGAATATATTTGGGACCGCTTTAATCATTTTGGGCCTTACTTCCGTACTATTTTCAAATGATGTAAATGTTTTACTTTTGATAATGAATTTTATTCTAAACGGTTAAGGTAAAACCGTTCTTTGTACCTTGTGTTGTGATACCAATTAAGTAGCGCCCCAGTGACATGTATGCTTCCGCTGGACCTGATTTTCGGGGTGTTACATATTGGTATCAGAGCCTAGGTTATAGAGAACTGGGTTTATTTTCTAAAACCTGGACTATAACCACTTTCATGAAAACTTAACCCTATGACCGCCACGTGCATGCCTGCCAAGCTGATGCCTCGCGTATGATTCTATTTAAGGATATAATTGATATGACGAGATAGTTGATGATATATTTGATGAGATGTTCATGATATATTTGACGAGTTGTTTGTTGAGATGCTTGATTATATATTTGTTTGAGACGTGTGCCTGACTATTCGATATTTTATATCCGCCTATTTTAGCTGTTCACCATAAGCATTTCCATATGCTTATGCGCGCACCGAACCTGTCACAGAGTTACGCTATTTCCTTGTGTAATCTCACTATTGAATGTCGAGTTTGTACACTTTTCATGGTTTTGGGAATGATTTCGAATGTAAAGGACATACTACTAGTATAACTAGGCTGAGTATTCTAAAATTCATTGAACCTCGGGTGAATATAGACTGATCACCTATATTCAACCAGGGACAGTGGGACATAGCCTGATCACCTATGTCCAACTCAGAGGTGAATTTTGCAATACTCAGAGTAGTTATAATGGAATTATGTTCGGGTTGGTTCTTGATTTTTGGATTGGTACAGTTTTGCGTGTGTATACGAACATGGAATTTTACTTCCACACACACAACACACTGGCATCACTACACCGCATGAACCGCAATGCCCTTGGCATCGCTATACATTTCCATTATATGGAAATCCTGTTTGCTGCCGTCTGGCCGTATTTTGCATCGAGTCGAGTTAGATCCGATTGGCATCATTTGAATCCAAGTTACTTATTTGTAACTCTTTCAGAGCGTTATAAGCCTGTCCGAGCTCACTGGAATGTTTTGATTCGATTTTGGCTACGTTTGGAATCGATTTTGGCCACGTTTGGATTTGATTTTCGGCAACGTATAGAATTGATTTTTTTCCTCGGTTGGACTTGATTCTGGCTACGTTTGGATCTGATTTTAACTACGTTTGGATTCGACATCGACTATGTTGGGATTAGTCTTGATTCTGATTTAATTCGAGTTGTTTGATTTTATGATTTTGGACGTCATCCTGGATTTGGAATTGTTATTCGGCCTCGTTTTGTTGTGGCCTTGTTACAGTCGCCTCTACTCTAAGCCTTGTGCTCAATCTATGATATTTACCTTTCCAAGTGATGTTGTTCAATCGAAGTTGTTCAGTCAATGTTGTACCTTCCGTTTTGAGTACCTTGTACATTACTGATTCAACCAACTGATTGCTTGTGGCAATCAACATCTTTCCTCAGAGTTATACTCTGAACTTCCTAAACTCTCTATTTGACAGAGATTCCACGCCCAACAGAAATCTTGAGACTCTAAGGAGTAACTGAAACCACGATTCCTTGGGACAACCACCTGACTTTTCACTCGTCCCTCGGAAGTACCAGTGATCCTTGCTACTTTCTTACCGGATAATTAATTACATCATGAACGAAACCTTGGAGGTAAATCCCGCGCCGCTACCAGAGTAATTGTTGATAATCCTACCTAATCTACTCACCTTCTGCTAATCAATGAAATGACAGTATTGGCAAACTTGCTCGTCCATACTCATCGGAAATCATTTCTCAGCATAGAGTGTCGATTCCCACCATTCTCTAATCGGGAAAATTGTTTCACATCAAATCCCTGGCGATCACTCCAAAGAGCCAAGAGAATAGATTTGGAGATGAATACTGTGTATCATCTCCAGACTGATGGCCGAAGTGGAAAAATCATTCGAGTGTTAAAGGACATATTGTGTTCCTACGTAATTTGGCAATAGTTGGACTAGAAACCTCCTGTTGGCCAAATTCTCTCATAACAATACTTACGACTCTCGTATTTTAACGACACCGTTCGAGGCACTTTATGGCCGCAAGTGCCGATCGCCGGCTTGATGGGTAGAAGTTGGGGAATACCCAGCTTACTGACCTTGAACTTGTTAATGTGACTACCGAGAAGATCGTTCAGATCGAAACCGAGTTGCAAGCTACTCACGAATCGTCCGAACAAATCTGTAACACCCCGAAAATCGGGTCCAGCGAAAGCATACATGTCACTGGGGCGCTACTCAATTGGTATCACAACACAAGGTACAAAGAACGGTTTTACCTTAATCGTTTAGAATAAAATTCATTATCAAAAGTAAAACATTTACATCATTTGAAAATAGTGCGGAAGTAAGGCCCAAAATGATTAAAGCGGTCCCAAATATATTCATCAGAGTCGTCTATGACCATGCCCCTTGCCAAGCGCCTCCAGAGATAAGTTATCACCTAAAACCTGAAAATACATGCTAAAAGGGTCAGCTTACGCTGGTGAGTTCACAGGTTTTAGTGTAAAATGTAAAGCATTCAGATAACGATTTCCTAGCAAAGGCATTGTAAATCCACTCAGTCCCAAGTCCCGCCCATACAAGACTTGCAACCTGTGTGTTTACAACCCACTGCCAAATAAGATTTGGTTTAATCACAAATTTAGCAGCAGACCTGATAGAGAGTTATTTGCTATGTGGGACTAAGGGCAGATGGATTCCATAATTCCAACAATCATTCCAAGATCGTAACGAGATCTCGAGTAGGGCCCTAAGCGACTCTAGCCAGGTGACACAGTTCTAGTAAGGGGTTGCTAGCCTAGGTCTAGGTCGTAAACAGATATCTATTCTTAGCTAGGTGACACGGTTCTAGCAAGGGATTGCTAGCCTAGGCTAAGTCAATATCTACAGCGCATCTAACCCTTAACTAGTCAACACATAAGCAAATCAAAAAGTAGTTGCAGGTCTAGAAAAAGAGTTGCATGTTTTCTCCCCCGAGTTTAAATAAACATTTAAAAGAGTAAAAGCGGGGCTATGAAACTCACTCGTGAATACCAGATAAATCACGTAATGCCATCAAATAACCAGATCAAAATATCAGCCAAATAGTCAAAATATAGAGTAAACAGTTCACGTATTTCAAATAAACATTCATGATTTTAGTTAAAAACGAGCATGTATTCTCCCCCGAAAATAGTTAGAAAACCGGTAAAAGTAGGGGCCATGAAACTCACCTTAGCCACAGAAATGCAAGATCACAACTGACACGACTGGCATCTAGAGTGTATCACAACGGTTTCAAAACATGCGGCACGACGGTACACGGAGGTACAAGCACGGCGGTACACAACGGTCGAGGATCGACACAACCTAATGCGTATACGATTATCTCAAAACACGTCTCGCAAAATAATAAGGTCTATAAAAGACAATGTGTCGTAGTTTTCGTGGATTACTCAATTTTCAAAACTTATCAAAAGCTTAGTTTCACGTTTCGTGTGGTGTGGTAAGAAGACATAGACTCGACAGACAACTCACGCCAAAGAGAAGAGCCATCAACAAACTCGAGAGAATTCTGACGAGAGCTCAAACCAAGGAAGACAACTCTAGAAGTTAACGACAAACAACCATCTCAAATAAAATAACTTAGTTTGTAAGTTTTGACATTTACCCCGTTATCCCCAAATAACTTGTATAAAACATAATCGCTTTATAATAAAAATGAGTTTAACTAATAAAACTAGTTTTTCTCGAGGTGTCCGGTCCGAGTTTAATATATTATACAGTCTCAAGTCTCAAAATGTTCAATGAATCCAATATCTAATATTGTAAGTCCGATAACGATTCAAAATTGTCCAAACGTACAAGTATGATAATCAAAATCCGTATTCAATTTCAAATCACGATTTCAAATACCATCCGAAACGTACCAATATGTCATCTACCAATTATAACCGAACACACTTTTTATTTTAGGCTTATGGGCTTGTGACTCATTACAACCAAACGTACTAGTTTTGGGCTTCGGCCCAAAATAACATCAAACGTACCCTTGTTAAATGTTGGGCTTAGGCCCATTATTTAAACCAAACGCACCCTAATGTGGGCTATTAAGCCCATTACTCATCCAATACTTAACACAATTAGACGCAGGAACTCAAAAAATATAACACCCTCGTGGATGATTTCTATGAGTCGAAACAACACAACAAGGGACCAAAAACATTACTACGTATATCACACCGAGACCATGTGGTCTCGGCTTTAAACCGGTAACGACAACAACAACGACAACACATAACAACGACAACAACATAACAACGAAACCAACAGTCCATAACAACAATAATAACCGCAACATCAAGAATATCAAAACTAACACTTCCAAACACTAATCGATACCAACTAAGAGTAATAAGTAACCCAACTTGACCCGTGACTTACCAGGTCACAATCCGATTTTCCAACCGGGTCATAAACCCGACCCGTAATACATCCTGGACCGAACAGACGACTCTCGTACAAATTCTTACCACTTTAATCCAGTTTTAAACACACGAACAGGTTTTCAAAACACGATTATATTCGATTTTTAACTCGCAAATTAATATAAATTGATTTAAATCCGTTTTTAAATCCACGAACACCAAAAACAATACCAGAATTAATCGGTAAAAAGAATATATATAAAGAGGGGCTTTCTCGGTTTTACCATGACGAGAAAGAGGGGAGAGCAAAGCGGTGGAGATGGTGGCGCGTGGTGGCTGGAAAACTCGAACCAAAACAACTCCATGAAGAGAAGAGGCGGCGGTAATGGTGGTGGAGAAGGGCTTCTTGGCGCGTGCACAGCAGAAATGAAACAAGGGTTTCAAAAGGTGAAGTTTGGTGGTGGCGGTGTGGTAGGGTGAGCGGCGGTGGAGCGCCGATGGCCGGATTTTATGGCCGAAAAAAGAAAGGTGAGGGATGCGGCTGGGAAGAAGAAAATGGGTTTATAACCCTAAATTTATTATAACAAGGTATTTATAGTGCTAGGTTAGGTTAAATAAACTCCAGGGACCAAAGTGTAATTAACAAAATTTAGGGGTGGAGATGGAACTTTTACTGCAGGGACCATAGTTGTAATTTAGGCTATCTTTCTTGAAATGAGGCTCGGGGCTCGTTTAAGATAGTAAACGATCAATTCAAGACACGGTAATATCACCACTGCGTTCAGAATAATATTTCCAATAAAAACGACTATTCATACGCCTCGTTTCTCACAAATAATAAAATAATCAAAACAAATCGTCGGTTGTGCCAGTACGCGTTGTGTACAAATTTCATGCTTCGCGAGATAAATTCACGTTCTTAAATCAAATAAGTCCGGAAAGGTTCGTAAATGAAAAACTGGGATAATCTCGTATAGAAATATGTCAGGAATTTTACGGGTTGTCACATCAGGTATGGTGCCAAATCTTATAATGTAATGTTAACAATATGCACCATATCCTTGATTAACTGACATGTTTTGGCATCATGCTGATTTAAAAAATATTAGTTATGAAATGAATGCACAATATGTTTAAAACCATGCATATTTAACTGTTAATAAACAAACCACCTGCTGAATCGAGTATAATGTTGTTGTTTGCCTCCTCTGTTGCTGTTGAAAATTTGTACGCAAATAATTATTAATTACATCTCGAAACCTAATCATACATATGCTGCGCCTTTAACAATTAGGTTAAAACAGTACTAACTTGCAAGTTAGCACTGTTCCTTTAAACTCATTATAGCAGTAGTAACTTTAAAGTTACTCCTGCTAATGTAAACTTATTAACTCATTATAGCAGTATTAACTTTAAAGTTAGTACTGCTTATTTTAATTTAGTACTGCTCATTTAATTCATAATACGATTCATATTCATAACCAACAATCAATGTTTTGATGTTTATTATAAAAATTACCTTAGTACTGACGTTCAATTTAGTACTGCTCCTTTAAACTGAGTACTGCTAAAGTTTTTGAACCTGAAACAATTATTTAAACATTGATAACCAATTTAACGCAATGATATAAACTATAAAACAAATAATATCAGTTTGTTTGTTTAACACACATCATCAATAAAATTAACTAAAGAATGTCAATATTAAAGGTATGATAAAAACAATTTAAAAGCACAATACCTTATTGATGCATGGTTGCATCCATTGTAGTAGTTTTCTTTTTTGAAGCTTTCAATACTGCAATTTTAAGCCCTATTATATTAACTAATTTATTTAACAAACAACATATAGAAAATAAATTATCAATACAGTACCTGATGCAGGCTGTTTTACATTTGTTATATGTTTGTATTGTACTTTTCCCTTCTTGGATATCTACAGTAACAAATATGCATCAAGATACAAAGCATACATACAGCAATAAATATGCATCAAGATACAAAGCATACATATGTAATTTATGCAAGCACAAAATAAGACGCACAACATTCATTGTATCATGAATTAAATACAAATTATATGTAACCAAATTACTCAAGAACACAATACCTTTCAAACAACTTTCAGAACTTTTGTTTTGCTTAGGTTTTCAAAGCCTTTCAGAATGTCTTTGCCGCTGCATCTTTGATTAGGGTTGCTATGTAGATGCGTGGTTAATGACGTATATATAGTGAAAATTTAGGGCTACAATTGTGTGAATTATAGATATGTGTAAACTATTTTTGGAGATAAAAGATATCATAAAATACATTCTAAACTTATCCTCATATGAATCAAAGTGCAATAGGTATGCTATTCGGATTAAGCTTCCCAAATAAGTGTCTATCCTTCCTTGCGTTTATAGATTTTAGTTTGTAGAACAAATACAAAACATTGTGTTAGTGCAGTGGTTAAGATGTGATTAGCACTTATTCACAAACCCATGTTCGAATCCATGCTCATGAATTTTTGAACAAATAAATTCCGAAATTCACAACCCAAAATAATGCTTATGTGGCTTTGATGAAGCGAAAAGTGTACCGCTTTTAAGGGGTCATTTAAGCCCTAAATCATATTTATTTGCTCAAATATTGCCCTAAATCGTTCCTTTTGTCATTTTAGGTACTTTTGAGAAGAAATCTGGCAAAGGAAGCATTTTGGACGTTTTTGGAGCATAAAAGTGAAGAAAACGACAAAGTCTCAAAATTATGCTGGAAAGTACCTTTGACGGCGTCAGGGATTGGTCCAGACGGCGTCATGGCTTGGCAAAAAAGGTGGATATGAAAATTACTCATGATAAGCCAGAGAATTTTGCATGAAAAATCTGACGGCGTCACCCTTTGAAGTGATCAAGGCCATCACGGTTTAACTCAAAGAGTAACGGCGTCAAGCAATATTCTGACGGCGTCAAGCTTTGATAAGCCAGAGCGGATTTTGGAGGTCTAAAGAGGGACGGCGTCAGGAAGGCCATCCGGGAACCCTAAAAGCGGCGAGGTGACGGCGTTAGGATCTACAACGTGACGCCGTCAGCCCTTAAACTCTATATATAGTTTTGCAATTTTTTGTCATTAGGGTGGAACTTATTGTGTGTAACTTTGGAGGAGAAACCCTAAGACGAATTTCTGCCATTTTTAAGGGTTTTCATACCCTTGGATCTCCCATGTTTAATTGAAGATAAGTGTTCATTTAATCAATCAATATGTCTATGTGTTGTTTGATTATATATTGTTCTTGTCTTTTAATTAACATGCTAGGCTAGATTTATCTTGTGTTTGCTTAGATCTAATGAAACCTAGCTATTGATTATAGGTTATTAGTGTGTTATTAGTTGTATTGGATGATTGTTCATCTATGTTAGGCTTAAGAAAACTGGCTAACTTCCTATTCGGTAACTTGCTTGAACGTCTTAAGAAACATGAACCAATGCGTACTAAGGTTTTTATGGTTATATTTAATGCATGAGCGAATTCTAGTGATCCCATGTTAGGAGCTTCCTAGCCGGCTCGACATAGGAGTGAAGTAGGAGCTTGTAGAGTTGGGGAAGTACGTACGCCACCCCACGATTGGTATTAAGGAATACACCCGTCATCCACGCAATTAATACACACTAATCAACCGGTAAAAAGATAGTTAGGGAGTAAGAAAATCTAAGTAAACACATTTCTCTCCACATAAGTTTCCCCACCTTTTCATTTTCAGTTATTTTATTTTATTTGCATTTGTAGTTATTTGGGTTAGTTGACTAGCAACTAATTCCGCCCAATCCTTCAAACCCGAGATTTTACTTGCTTTCATAAAAATTATAAAAATACAAAAATAATCTTCCTTCACCCTTAGACCTAATTAGAGTAGTTTTTCATACATAACAAACACTATTCCCTGTGGAGAACGATCAATCCCCCGTACTTACCACTACACTATACTACATCGGTCAGGTACACTGCCTGGTGGGGTTGTAAGCCTCTTGAGATCCCTCGAGAGGTAAAACCTGTTGTAAGGTTGCAAAACCACGCATCAAGTTTTTGGCGCCGCTGCCGGGGAATAGTTATTGTTTAGGTTGAATTTTTATTTTATTAGGTCTACTCACTAGATTCCTTTCTAGTGAGATTTTTATTTTCTTTTTATTAGATTTCTTTAGTCTATCTTTTTCTTTGTGCCCTTTGTTTGTAAAACCATTTTCATTTGTCACCATGGCGGATGAAATTCCATTTAGATCATTAACAATAGAGGAACAATTACTTTACACGAATAGATTTGCTTCCTGTTGTTCCAATGAATTTTTAAGTGATCTTAGATATATACAAGAGGAGATGGGTATAAAGTTTGATAGGTTTGATGAATTATGTGCATGTGTGGATTCTATTAAACAATCATTGTTAGGATCAACTCCTTTTAATAAGACCCTTTGGAAAAATTTTAAGGAAAGCCTCCTAACCGTGAACCATAAGTTTAATGAATTAATGGGTTCGTATACATCACAACTTGAGGAAACAATTGAGGAGGATTTAGCCGAACATGAGCATATTGAGCAAAAAGACCTAGGTTTTATGATCAATGACTTTGAATCTCAAGGAACACATGATGAATCCTTTAGGCAAATTGAACATAGTAATCATGTTATCGGGGAAGATTCTTATGAATCGGACTTAGAACTTGAAATGGCTAGAGAAGGATTTGAGATACTTAGGAACATGTTTGGGTTAGATTCTACTAAAACACATGATGTGGATATAATTGATATAGAGACAAGGAAGGATGAGGTAAATAACACAAACCTACAAAGTACCCCACAAGTCCTACCATCATTCGAGGCATACACACCGCCCGTGACTTACCCGGAAGAAGTAGAAGGGACTATAGGAACCCCAGTTGAAGTAGAACCTTTGGAAGAAACAAAACTAGAAGAAATAGGTTTGAATACTTGTAGTCATAACCTTTCTTTTAGTTCTATGGAAGTTCCTAGTTTTGATGAACCGGAGCCTAAACCAAAACCGTTACCTAATCTTCCATCCTTAGATGTGAACTTAGGAATTGAATTAGGTCCCGACCCACCCATCAAACCATATAGTTCGGGTAGTTTTATGTTGAAGGTAGTAGACTCTAAGCCTTGTAGAGAGGAAGCTGACATAGGAGTGAACCATAACCTTTCATACTTACATCACCCATTCATGATTAATCACAAGAAACACTATGGGTTTAAACCGGGTTTATTAGGTCAAGATGGATTCCCAACTAGGAGTCTCTCGAAGTTGATAGAAGATGATCCCTTTCTAGGAGAAAACTTCAATTCACCCATTGACCCAATTGAACTAAGTAAGGTTATGATGATTGGATCCCACATCTTTGAGCATATAATTCATCCACCACTCTTTCCTCACGTGGCATACTCATACCGAGTCGGTGTGTATCGCTACTATCACCCGCACTTAACCCTAAGTGTAGGGAAAACCTCTCCTTTATCCGTTAAATAAGGGCAGAGTCAGGCTCGTGACTCGAACAAAAACAAGCGCTTCTTGGGAGGCAACCCAAGCTTTATTTGCTTTGTGTGTTTATTTATTTGTTTGTTTGATTTTATTTGCTTCCGTATGTATGTTTAATTTTTATTATTATTGATTCATGTTCAAAACTAAATTTGTGAAAATGCTTTATCTTGTTTTTAACTTCGTCTTAACTACATATAAAGGTATTTTGCAAAAGATAAGTGTAAAGGAAATCCAAATCAGTTTATTAGAACACAAATGAACATGAATCGTAATGATAATAAATTAACATACATATTAGTATTTGTTTGAGTCAAATGCTTGTATCGAGTCATAATGATGTTTTGCAGGATTTCCAGGAAGTAAGGTAGAGGTTTTTCCAGAAATTTTCCGGAAACTTAACATGAAAATTCTGTCAGATCATTTCTGACGGCGTCAGGCTTTACAACCTGACAGCGTCAGATTTGAATTTTCTGAAATAGTTGAAAGTTTTGTTTTCATAAAAAGTTTTTATTAAATCTATAACTTATAAACTCCAGGAATCTGCAAAATTATCATTCCACAAGCATTATATCCTTATATAGAGTTTATCCCGCCGATGTTATGCAGGTTTTCGTGTTTGTTTTCTCAGGTTTAACAGGTTATTTTGGACAAGGAAATGTTTGTTGGATCAAGCTTTTGGCGATGCATTAGTCATAAAGCTTCTACATTCTCTTGGAAGAAGATCTAACCGTGTTACCACATTATCCACCGAGCGAATCAGGGGAGTATTTGATTTCATTCTTTTACCTTATTACTTTTACATCTTGTTATTTGAACATTGGGGACAATGTTCATCTTAAGTGTAAGGGGGGGGGGGGGGGTAAAGTACGATTAGAGAATGCTATTACGCTTGATTTTTGTTTGTTTAATGGTAGATGTGTAATAAAACTGAGAGAAATACCTGTTAAGGCAATTTTAGTGCCAAATTTAATTTTTTTTACAACATATAGGAGTGATACTTTGATCTTAATGTGCGTCTCACGGATAGGAGTTATATGACTAGCACAAAAACCGTACCACTAAAAAATTTTCCACCCCCAAATATGTGAGGTTCGCCCCTAGAATTGGTAGGAAAAGCATTTATGCTATGATGTGTGTACCGGTAGCACTTAGATTCTAGAACTTGCGTTAGGACCATTCCGAGGCCACAAGTGAGACTACATTCGTGTAGTTAGATTTACTACATGATAAGAGGCATTAGGATTAACCCATTGTTTTACACCTGTGTTTTTGTTATAATTACTTTGGCTACATTGGTCAAGTAATTCTCCCACACCCTTTGCGTTGTACTCATTTTTAGTACACGATACCCATAGTACACCCCTCAGAGCCTATCTTTTCGTTTCAACCTTTAAGCATTTTACTTAAAGGAAGAATTTGTTACACCCCACTTAAATGTACACCCGAATCGCCTTAGCCTACCTTGTATGCACTCATTTTTAGTGCATTATTGTGACAACATTTGTTTAAACCCAAGTTAATTATCTAGTTGATTACATGGTTGCTAAGTCGAGTCATATCCTTGTACATATTGTTTTGGGACGATTGGGACTCATGGGTAAAGTACTAGTGTAATGGAGTAATGGGGAAGAACATCATTTATTACCCCCATATGTGCTAAATATTTTAAAAGTACTCCAAGTGTTTCGATTATCTTAATTCGAGTCATTAGAATAGTTATTTGTAAAGTTATGTAAAAGTTCAAGTGTAAGGGGAATGCAACGCCCCTATGATGTATTATTTTGGATGGTAGGGCAAGAGTGTATGAAAAAAAAAATGAGAAAAAGAAAAATAGAAAAAACATACGGACTACCATCCCGTTTTATTTTATGTTTATTTTATGTTTTTGTTATTTTTTTTTAGCTTAAGTCGAGTCTAGTCTTGGCTTAGCAACGCCATATTGTACATGTAATTAATCAAGATCTTTAACTCGCCACCAGTAAAATATCCCTTATCCAACAAAACCGTGTTTATCATATCCCTACACCTCACGTTATAACCCATTTAAAAGCCCTCTTTGATAGTTTATCTTAGGTGCTTACGCCTAGTGGAGGAGGTTTTTGATCCTTTCCCAAGCCTATGGTAATCTATTTGCTATGACAGGTAGTGAG
The DNA here is from genome assembly GCA_021014915.2 of Artemisia tridentata subsp. tridentata. Taxonomy (NCBI): domain Eukaryota; kingdom Viridiplantae; phylum Streptophyta; class Magnoliopsida; order Asterales; family Asteraceae; genus Artemisia; species Artemisia tridentata. The sequence goes on from CP139509.1 coordinate 334,977,754, forward strand.
AGATATTATCCGTTTTCATTTATGAGATTTATTTTGATGACACTTGAGAGATGTGAGTATCTAAACACTACTTGTGAGGTGCTAGTTTGTAATCTCCGTGCTTATTATGATTAAAGTGGAACGACTGTTTGTAGTAATTACTTTTATATTAGCATTAAATGACCCCTAACTTGTATTTTGATTAGAATAAAAGCGCATTTGCTTGAGGACAAGCAAATCTCAAGTGTAAGGGTATTTGATGAAGCGAAAAGTGTACCGCTTTTAAGAGGTCATTTAAGCCCTAAATCGTATTTATTTGCTCAAATATTGCCCTAAATCGTTCCTTTTTTTCATTTTAGGTACTTTTGAGAAGAAATCTGGAAAAGGAAGCATTTTGGACGTTTTTGGAGCATAAAAGTGAAGAAAACGACAAAGTCTCAAAATTATGCTGGAAAGTACCTTTGACGGCGTCAGGGATTGGTCCAGACGGCGTCATGGCTTGGCAAAAAAGGTGGATATGAAAATTACTCATGATAAGCCAGAGAATTTTGCATGAAAAATCTGACGGCGTCACCCTTTGAAGTGATCAAGGCCATCACGGTTTAACTTAAAGAGTGACGGCGTCAAGCAATATTCTGACGGCGTCAAGCTTTGATAAGCCAGAGCGGATTTTGGAGGTCTAAAGAGGGACGGCGTCAGGAAGGCCATCCGGGAACCCTAAAAGCGGCGAGGTGACGGCGTCAGGATCTACAACGTGACGCCGTCAGCCCTTAAACTCTATATATAGTTTTGCAATTTTTTGTTATTAGGGTGGAACTTATTGTGTGTAACTTTGGAGGAGAAACCCTAAGATGAATTTCTGCCATTTTTAAGGGTTTTCATACCCTTGGATCTCCCATGTTTAATTGAAGATAAGTGTTCATTTAATCAATCAATATGTCTATGTGTTGTTTGATTATATATTGTTCTTGTCTTTTAATTAACATGCTAGGCTAGATTTATCTTGTGTTTGCTTAGATCTAATGAAACCTAGCTATTGATTATAGGTTATTAGTGTGTTATTAGTTGTATTGGATGATTGTTCATCTATGTTAGGCTTAAGAAAACTGGCTAACTTCCTATTCGGTAACTTGCTTGAACGTCTTAAGAAACATGAACCAATGCGTACTAAGGTTTTTATGGTTGTATTTAATGCATGAGCGAATTCTAGTGATCCCATGTTAGGAGCTTCCTAGCCGGCTCGACATAGGAGTGAAGTAGGAGCTTGTAGAGTTGGGGAAGTACGTACGCCACCCCACGATTGGTATTAAGGAATACACCCGTCATCCACGCAATTAATACACACTAATCAACCGGTAAAAAGATAGTTAGGGAGTAAGGAAATCTAAGTAAACATATTTCTCTCCACATAAGTTTCCCCACCTTTTCATTTTCAGTTATTTTATTTTATTTGCATTTGTAGTTATTTGGGTTAGTTGACTAGCAACTAATTCCGCCCAATCCTTCAAACCCGAGATTTTACTTGCTATCATAAAAATTATAAAAATACAAAAATAATCTTCCTTCACCCTTAGACCTAATTAGAGTAGTTTTTCATACCTAACGAACACTATTCCCTGTGGAGAACGATCAATCCCCCGTACTTACCACTACACTATACTACATCGGTCAGGTACACTGCCTGGTGGGGTCGTAATCCTCTTGAGATCCCTCGAGAGGTAAAACCTGTTGTAAGGTTGCAAAACCACGCATCAGGCTTCATTGTGATGACATGGAATTAAAATATGATGAGGTGGATTTCCATGTCATTGATGATGTGTATATATATATATATATATATATATATATATATATATATATATAGAGAGAGAGAGAGAGAGAGAGAGAGAGAGATGGGATATATTGAGAAGTGTTCTTAGAATGAGAAGGCTAGGAAGTCACCAAATTGCGCCATGTGTCCTCTCCACCCGTCCTTTTATAATAACTATCAGGGTTATTTTAGTCTTTTACCCGTTAGATTATATAAACTCTTTTTTCTTCCATCTTTCTCTCATAAAAACACACACAAACAACGACATAAAAACACACACACAAACAGAAGCTAACTTCTCATTCTCCACCGCATCTTCTTCTCTACCGGTTCCCCACCGTCATCCGCAGCCTAATCCCCACCGTTATCTCCACCATTCTCCACCGTGAATTTTGAGATGTTGATTGACTGTTCATCGTCAACTAATAACGAGTGTTCACCATCATCAACTAACAATGATTGTTTAACATCAACAACTAGTGCAGCATCAATGAATAATGATAGTAAGATCTTAATATTTTGTTTCATAATAGTTTTTTTTGTTTATTTACTTTATTTTATGTCGAATAAGTTTCTGTTAATTGTTAATGTATTTAGTTGATTCAAAACATTCGTTCCATATGTGTTTGAGAAAAAAAAACTATATGAAAAAACGTGTATATGAAACCCGCACACCAGGTGTTTGATAAAATGTCTACATTATATTTTGTAACTGTGATGCACTATTTTCGTACAGTGATGCACGAGTTGTTCATAGACCTTGAGATAAACTTGTTGCTAAAAGTTTGATGCACTGATATGGTTATATTGTTCTTCAGTTCCATGTAATGATGTCACTAATTGTATTTTTTACTCTTATTCAGTATTTGTGTTGTTATTTATCTAGAAAATAGATACAAAACGTGTTATTTGTTGAATCACTTTAAAAAACTTTAGGAGTTGGATTTAGAGTATATAAAGTTTTTCACTAGATCTGAAACGAATTTGAAAAAAAAAAAAAAAAAAAAAAAAAAAAACTAGATAAAGTTATATGTTTGATGCAACAATTATGAAATAATGATGCAGTTGGTATACGTTTGTGGCAAATTCATATATATTAGCTCAATTTTTGGTTATTTATTAGTAAAAAATTCATATATGTGTAGTTATATGTATGATGCAATTGTTATGAATTACTGATGTAGTAGGTCTTTGTTTGGCTAATGTTTTTTGTTATTGTATTGGCACAAAAGGCAAGTATATGTAGTTCTATATGTGATGTAGTTGTTCTGAAATGCTGATGCAGTATGTGTTTACTGCATCAACACTTCATTCTTTGTTTCAATTTAGTGTATTCAGTTGACCTAATCTGACTTTAGACATGTGATATTCATTATGTGTATTTAGTTACTATATGCAGTTGTTTTACAATATTGATGCACCATGTGTTTTTTTATTGTTATTATATTCTGTTGACCTTAAGACGATGCTTAGACCTGTTAGATTCATTACTATGTTTTTTTAGTGTTATTTTCCTTGATGCAGTTGATTTAAAACATTGATGCAGTAGGTGAATAAGGTTTCATTATGATATGCAATAGAATTGATGAGCATGCAGTGGGAGCTTGTTCTGAACTTGTTTTTGCTCCAATTGATTAAATGTTTTCAGATAATGCTCACTTATACCCTCGGGATTTCGTATAATCCCATTGGATCCCAAATCGGTTAGTTATTTATCTTAGATTTCTATACAGTCAACTTTTAAGTAATATGATTTAGGATTTTCTATGTTATACATTAATATTACACATTTGACTAACTAATGTATGTTAATCAGTGTGATGGGAAAAATGCGTTGGATACAACACATAGAACACTAGACCTAACTTCTAGTCTAGACGTGAGCCCCGCAACAAACCATGTGTCAACGGATATAGCAACATGCACAAGCACATGATTAGTTTAACCATCACCTTCCAGATCCCATTTGAAAATAATCTAGCCAAAAGTGCGACTAAAGTGACCCGTAATAAAAAGTTTGGCTAATGTTTCATAAAAAGTCGGGAGAGATAAAAAGAAAAAGGAATTGTGGCGAGGATTTGGTTGAAGTGACAACTTTCGTCCATTTTGGTAAAATATTGAAATAAAGTCGAAATTGGAAAATTGGGTATATAGATGGTTTATTTAAGTAATTGACTTACTTTTTAATAAAGTGTTTCTAAATTATAATCAATATCTTTATGTTCATTTTGAACAAGTTACTGCACTTATGTTATTTTGTTTAGTGCATTGTGATGCAGTAGAATTTACATTCTGATGCAGTAGAATAGGGGTGAGCAGGAACCGCACCGCAATCCGCAAACCGCAAAAAAAGGGAAAAATCCGCACCGCAAAAACCGATTCATAACAAAAACCGACGGTGCGGTTCTTAAAATTAGAAAAACCACATTTTGCAGTGCGGGTTGGGTTTTCACCGAAAAACCGCACCAAAATAACCGCACCGCACCACTCTGTCATATTTAAATATATTTTTTATTTTTTAGAATAACACACTAAAATTTATAATTTTTTTATGATAAAATGCTTTTTTTTATACTTTTATAATAAATTATTTCAAACACATTTTAATTGTTAATTATTATCTGAGTTTTAAGGTAATATAACTTTATTTTTCTTTCAATCTATTATCGAAGTTTATAAAAGTCTTCATCTCATTCGACTTTCACAATTGTATAGATTTATAATTTCATACTAATACACATCATTTTGAATATATGTTTCAACACATCATGTAATCTTATGATATATTTATTCTTATATATAACAAAAATTATAATTTCAAGAAAAAAAAAGAAAAAAACTTTGACCCAAAAAACCGCAAAACCGCATAAACCGAAAAAACCGAAACCGCAAAATCGCGCGGATGTGGATTCTCATTTTTTTAAAACCGCTATTGCGGATGCGGGTTGGTTTTTACCAAAAACCGCACCAACCCGCACCATGCTCACCCGTACAGTAGAATATACATAGTGATGCAATAGAATAACACAGTGATGCACTAAAGTAATAAGTGGATGGCGTATAGTGTATGTGGAGAAAAGAAGGTCATAATTCCAGGACATGTTCAATGAAATTGACACCATCGAAGAAAAGCAAGGAACCAGTGGAGCTGACAAGAGCGACAAGAGCTGGGTTTAGAGGATGTACTCGTACAGCTTAAAAGAATTATTTAAATAATTTTTTTTTAATTCGCAATAAGTACTGTCTAGATGTTAAAACATTACTTACAAGACATGTTTTTGGTTCTAAGATGTATAGCATTTATTATCAAAATCAATACAATATTATCTCAGTGTTTTTGAAATATACTTAGTATCTTTCTATTTTATGAATAATAGTTACCGCATTATGTTATTTTTTTAGTGCACTATGATGCAGTAAAGTATACATTTTGATGTAGTAACATTTACATTGTGATGCAGTAATATATTCATTGTGATGAAGTAAAATTATATAGTAATGCAGTAAAGTGTTATTTTGATGCAGTAAAATTGTATTGTGATTAAGCTAGTATGATAACATTGTGATGATATAGTAGAACAATATTGTGATGCAGTATAATTTTATTTTTATTTAGCAGTATGATAACATTAAGTAGCAAAACAGTATGTATAACATTGTGATGTAGTAGATTAACATTGTGATGCAGTAAATTAACATAGTAATGCAGTAAAATTATATTGTGATTCATCAGTATGATAACACTGTGATGGAGTAATATGTTAGCATTCTAATGCAGTAGAACAATATTGTGACGCAATATAATTTTAAAAATATTTATAAAATTGTGATGCAGTAGATTCATACATTGTGATGCATTAATTTTACATCATTTTGATGCACTTGATATACACATTATGATGCACTAATTGTATATACTATCATGGACCATTTGTATACACTGTGACGCACTAGTATTCTCAGTGCAATAAAAATTATAATTTAGTTTATCTACGTTCATTCCGATATCAACTTTAATCAAAAGTAATTAATATTAAACAAACACTGTTATCATTAAGATTTACAATACTTAGTATTGAACATTCATTAATCCAAAGTATTACATCCAATAGAATTTAAGCATTGTTTTCTTAATGATCCACAAGTATCATCCGAGAATCCTTGTTACGCGTTTAATTATCCTTTGTACCATTCTGTCTTTCACTTTAAGTGTGTCATTTTTAATTAGAGGATTGGAATCTCCAGTGCATCACAATGTTATTTTCAGTGCATCACAGTGTTCGTGTTACTTCATCGCAGGTATTTGATAGTACATCAAAATTTAAAGCATCATACTCTTAATATTTTTATTTCAGTTGTTGTAATTCAAAAGATATTTTATACTTAAGTGAATATATACAATGTTATGCATCAGATTTTTACACTGTGATGCACTTGATATATACATTATGATGTACCAGTTATATACGCTATGATGCACCAGTTGTATACATTGTGATGCACTAGTATTTTCAGGTACAATACTTATTATTAAACATTCTGTAATCTAAATTATTACAACTAAAAATTTGAAACATCCAGTAGAATTTACACCATTGCATTGAAATAACAATTAAAATTCCTCTACGAATGACAACACTTCAAATCTCTCTCATTGATACTTGAATTCTTTCACATATTAGGTTGATCTTCACTATGGTTTCAGGATTTATAATTTTACCCATCTCGTTGCCCTTTACGTGACGTTTCCTAAGCAAGTTGTTACAAACATGCTAACCTGTGAGTACCAAGATAGATTATTAAACAGATGCACAATTTTATAAACTTACTAATGCACTTAATATAAACATAACAAAATCGGTAATTCAAGTTATACTTACTAGTTCATATAGAAAATCTTTGTATCAACCAAACATAACTAGAGATGAGAGTGCAGGATCTAGATTTGTAAGAAATATTCGACTTTGCTTATGCAAATTGTTATGTACCAAAACCAAAGAGAGTTTTGCGTGTGCCTGCTTTAGTAAGAGTAAGGAAAAAGCTTGAAAAGCGTACTTGCTTTAACAACGGAAAGAGGTTCCTTCAGCGGTCAAACATAGTTACTCG
>CP139509.1:334984748-335188680 GCA_021014915.2 Artemisia tridentata subsp. tridentata
TAGTCTATGATGACGAATAATATTAACCAAGCACCATTCCTAACTTTACATTTCATAAAGTGGTAAAACGCGTTTGCTAATAATTCGGGTTTACAAATGATAACCGAAACGCACCCCTAATAACGATGGGCCTCAGCCCATTATCTCTAACAACCAAACGGACCCAGAATTCCATTGGGCTTCGGCCATGAATTGAGCCCAAACCCAAACTAAGCCCAACCGGCCCAAAATTTATAAAAACTTAATCTATAGAAAGTGTCTATACTCGGTTTACTTTGGCCATGTTTCTCGCAGTCTGGATTAACGACCCCATCATATTTTTACTCAACTCGATTCCCCTCTCAGCTAGGAATCGAGTGGTACAAATCACGTGGATTATTTTGATCGTTTGCTAGCTTAAAAATCTTCAAAGCTCGGCTCGACTATCACTTGTTTCAACTTAGCTCAACACTCATATATCCCCTCTTATTTTAACTTAGCTCAAATTCATATTTTTCTTGTCCCTTGTATCGTACAAACTCCAAACAATTCACATATGATGTATGTCACGTTTATAATGCTTACTTGATCTCTTGAATACACCAACAAGCTAACAACAATCAACCATAATACTAGTTTGTCCCCTTTCTCTTGGTTACTAGCGCCGGCCAAAACAACCAGGAATCATCATCATTAACCTCACTACAACACTCAATCTAACATACCTCTTATACCCTCAATAATAATAACACTCATTACTATTAGCTTGTAACTTGTACGCAACCTCTTACCCTCTGCATATTAGAAACAGATCTAATCTTGTACGCAACCCCTTTCCTATCTTCATATTAAAACAGTCTCATCTCTCTCACTATACCCCAACCTACACCACTACATCTTTATATTTATTTCTTTTTCTTTCCTGGTCATTCAAAGAAAACAAGAGAGAAGAGATAATATCATCTCCTTCCTCCCTTGCTCACCTAACAGCCGGCACCCTACAACACCACCTCCACCATCGTCAACCGTGACACACCGCCACCACCAAACCACTCTACATCATCTCCTCTACCACCTACACCACTCCACGCGCACTGGCAACACCCCACTGCCACCCTCGTTATCACCACGCGCCACCAAGAACTTTTCCTCATCACCTCTCGGCACCCACAACGTGTAGATCGAAGAAGAAAGGTATGGCACGCGAACACCACGCGCGAGTTGACTCGTATACGAGTCAACTCAGCTTTAATCTTGATCTATCGGGTTAAATGACAAACGGGTTTAATGGTTTTGCTAAATAAAAATGATTAAAAACGGAAATGGTATCGTAGTGGGTTTGTGTGTCGAGTTGAAGCTCACGATATTCTTTTGATGTTCTTGATCTTTAATTCTTGATGGGGTAGTCTTGAGGTTCTAGTTGTCGTTGAAGATAATTGTTTATGGTTCGGATTTGGATTGTGGTGCCGAATGGGTTTGAGCCGAGAGATAGGATAATAATTGTGGGTTGGTTTTGAGTTTTAGGCCAAGTAATTATTGTAGTGGTGTTGATGGTGGACTTTCGTGGGGAGAAAGTCGAGACCACTAGGGTCTCGGCTGGGTACTTGTTGATTATTGTTGTTGTTTTACCATTGTTGTTGTCGTCATTGTTTATGTTGATTTGGATTCGGACTTGGTTTGGTTTCGATGATGGTTTTGGCCGTAGGACCTAGGGCCGGTAACCGATATGGACATGATTTTTAACTTGAATACTTGCATTAATTGTGCAACGTCGGTGTCACTGAGACTTTCTAGTCTCAGCTTGACCCCGACAACGCCGTAACATGGATCATTATTATACTTTGGAAATTACTACTATTAGACTATTGGCTAAACAGAAACTTGAATTTTGAACTAATAACCAGCACAACCGACTTAACAAATTAGAGTTTATTTGTTATAGTTAACTTGATATTAACTCGAGGACATATAAACTTGTAAGCCAAACTACTCGGTTATTTAACTAGTTGGAACGATATAAAACTTGTAAACTAAAACCATTCGGTAAACTAATTAACCGGAATAGCCTTGGTTAAATGGACTAAGACTTAACCATCCACTCACTTTTAGCACTTATATGCTACATGATTCTTATATACTTATTTCCTCTCATACTTGCGTAATATGTTATACTTGGTGTGAGTTCCCGAGTCTTGACATTCAAACCACTACGAGTATGATGATACCAAACACTATTAAACGGATATAACGAGAATATTTTGGAAACAAGATTTGAAACAATACTTGGTAATGGGAATAGTTAACTATTGGAAACCATTACGTTTTGGAATATACGTTAAGATGAGTTTCATATTCGTTAGGTCATGCCGAATTCCATATCATCGTGCTCTGACTCTTGACATCACTTATGTTACTCTATTCCGCCACACTCTTTGGCACCGTTGCGTTACTTACATCACTACATTCCAAGGTGAGTTTCATAGCCCCTATTTTTATACGTTTTGAACTACTTTTGGGGGGATACATGCTCAAACTATATTCATTTACTTATACAAGTACTTTAGAAACTTTCACGGATTACCGTGAGTTTCATAGCCCCTCCTTCTTATTTAACTGTTTTATCAACTCTTTGGGGGAGATACATGCTTAAACTACTTGCTTTTACTTTAACAAGCACTTTTACATACTACTGTGAGTTATCGCCCCACTTTTACTCGTTATAATTGTTTTATAAATGCTTTGGGGGAGATACATGCTTTATACTTTTACAAGTACTCTTATCTATATACATGATACTGTGAGTTCCATAGACCACTCTTTTACCTATTTTGATTCACTTTTGAGGGAAATACATGCTTGTATTTCATATAAACTTTACTAGTTTACCTTAAACATTATACTCAGTTGATAAACCACTCTACTCATTATTGAAACGTAATACTTGCTTTTACTTACAAGGGCACTATAAACTTTTACGGATTACTACGAACTTATGAATCCACTTTTATACGCTTTTATATCTCATGGAGAGGTACCTACTATAAACATGATCACAAGTAATTTTCAACTGTATGCCATACCTGATTCACTATTGCCTAAGTTTACCTTTATTGCCATGTTCGAAGTCCCTCATATCATGAACCTTAATCACTTGCGAGTGAACGTAAATAATTGTGATAGATCTATTTGGGACTGACAATCCCCGTTTGGTCTTGCCAGGATGGGCCACCAAACGCACTTTATTTAAACCCACCTATAGGTTATTGGCAAATACCTATCCCGAGGGCCACGAGTATTTTACATCATTCTTGATGCCAGTTAAACGTTGAGTGTCATGAGACTTAGAGCAATAGAACAATACTGTAGTCATGATACAGTATTGCCATTATTTTATTAATGTTTGTGGTTATGGCAAATATTACCTAAACTAGAACTGGTGTTCACTATATAGCAGAAAATCACTACTTGGCAAACTATAACTATTTTTTTTTTGGACCTATTTAGGGCAACCCAATCAACTATGGGTGTATAACAACTTAACCCACCACTTACTTTATAACAAACCAACTATGGGTGTATAATATCGTAACCCACCGCTTATTTTATTAATAATTGTATTACTACCTAAACTTGGAACTATTGTAAATCAACTGATTTTATGCAAACTCTATGGATTCACTCACACTTTGATTTTTGACAATCAACTGGTTTAATTATAAATACTATGGTATTACTCACTCTTTGACTTCGATCATCAACTGTTTATTTACAACTGCTATGGACTCACAAACTCTTTGATTTTGGAAATCATCCATTCTACTTATAAACTCTATGAACTCACCAACCTTTGTGTTGACGCTTTTAGCATGTATTTATCTCAGGTCCATAATGAGCAGGGATGGCACGGAGGAGCACGAATACTTATGAAGGCTATAAATTTTACTATCATTCGAAGACCCATTTAATAAACTTTGAAACCACTGGGATCTCACTTTGTAAACTCTGATATTCGGATGATAAATCTTTTAAAACGACTAAATTGGTGATCGTTTTCTACTATTCAATTGTTGTGCCATGAAGTAACACCCAATTTGATTTCCGCTGCGTATCATGAAATTGGGGGTGTTACAGATTGGTATCAAAGCTACAGTTATAGAGAAACGGGTCTAATTGAGATCCAAACTATAACCACTTTTACAAACAAAACGTTTTATAGCCTTTCGCTCTCCGTGCTTTCCATCCTCCAGACGCTTATGTGACTTCTAGATAGTTTTGCTACACCAACACTCTAATATATTGATATGTATACTCACCAACTATTTCGAGTACCGTACCAACCATCCTAAATTATCTACTCGCATCTTTATACATGCGTGTGAAATACTTTTCCCATATTCCCGGAAAATCCGCGCATGGATTATTTTGTTGATTAGTATGAGTGTTAAATCAGAAATTCTTAAGTAGGATGGTTTACAATGTCTTTATTTGAATGATTGGGATGCCTTTTATTTAAATAAAGAAATTGTAAAGCGCCGAACCATAAGTTTATATTTCCTTGTTTACATTGTTTGGGACGCCTCTCTATGTAAATAACGAATTATAAATAAGTGGGCTTATTTGTATCTGTAATGACATGAGTATGAAACCGATAACCACGAAAATTCATCAAACACACAGCATAACTCTCATTAGAAACCATAAATATTGATACATAATGATATGATTAGCATTGGTAATGCTAACATTACAAATATCACTAAGAAAGGCATAACATCACCAATCGGTTGACCCACTATGCCAATGAAAAACACCACTACACCAGCAAGAGCAATAACCATGACTGGGTGCAACACCTCGAATATCCTGTACGACAAGAATACACAAGTATTAACGCAATAAAACATTAATACATGGTGTTATTATACGGGTTCAAAGCAACACTCCTATCGTAATACTATCTCTTACCCCCATATTTCATCCGCGCTGACGGCCAAAACCACGAGTGCTATGAGAAGCGCTATGACCTCGGCCAGGGACTCCAGATCTTCATCTGAGACGTAAGCCAAGAAGATGGCTGCAGCAGCATACATAATTACAAGAACGGTGTAGGTGTAAGACATTTTGAAAATTTTGGATGAGAGAAATGTGGGTGATGAGGAGTGAAATCAAAGTATTTATGGGAAGAATAGCCGATAGGCTACTATTCTAGCCACTTGTGTTTACTATTCCTCCCACAAGGACAAACAAGATTTCTCATCCCCTAAAGCTGGGATTCAGCAACTTTCTCTACATACACCGAATCCTCATCCGAATATCTCTATGTAAGAATCTGTTATCAACAAAACTCTTTTGTTTAACGGGTAGGTTACCCGCACAGATCCTTGTAATTGGAAACCATGTGTAATTTCAAACCATAAAAGAATAACAATAGTCATTCCAAAAGAAATTTTTCCAAGTTGTGTTAACTGTGGAAATAGTAAATTTCACATGAGATTACAATGGTTCCATCCACTATTAAGACATTATGAACTACACAATGGTCCTACTTATTCCTCTAACGTTGTGAATTTCACAATGCTCCCTCTAAACTCCCAGACATTGTATGTGATTACAATGGTCTCAATTTTTTTTTTCGTAACCTTATGTCTTACCACTTTGAATTTATCACAAAACTCTAGTGGTCTTTATTTCCTTAGCAGACACTGTGAGTAAATACAGTGGCCTCTACTTTTCTTTGACACTGTAAGTGATACAGTGGTCCCTATATTTCAACCTCAGGCACTGTAAATCCTACAGTAATCTCAATTACATTCCAAACACTGTAAATGAAACAATGGGCGCATTTATTTCCAAAACATGGTTACTAATCTAAATGTCGTAACGCGTTCTCACATTCTTAATGTCACCCTCATTTGTACGAACCTTGATAGTCTAATAATCGCGAACAATATAAACCAAGTACCATCTATAACTTTATGTATCGTGAAATAATAAAACGCGTGTTGTTAAACATTTCAGACTCACGAAAGCCAAACCAAACACACCCTTGAAACATTGGTTCTCGGCCCATTGCTAACAGCAACCCAACGCACCCTTGTTTATCATTGGGCCTTTATCCAAAAAAAAAAAAAAAAAAAAAAAAAAAAAAAAAAAAAAAAAAAAAAAAAAAAAACTCGAGCCCAACTCTATTTAAGCCCAAAGACTTAAGATTTATTTCTAATCTAATCGGCTCATGCCCGTTTACTTTGGGTCGTTTTATGTAAAAAAAAAAAAAAAATCACTTAACAACCTATCAATATTTTTACACGTCTCGATTAAGCACTTACCAAAAGAATCATGTGTGACAAGTCTTTTCCAATTACTCGATCATGTGATGACCAAGTTATCATCAAAGCTCAGCCCAACTGTCATGTTCTCAAATTGCTTCAACTAGGCCAACAATCATATATTGCCTAAGTACTTTGTTCCATTCGAGTTTCAAACAACCTCAGCAAACTCAAACGAACCCCCACCTAGTTATTTGGTCATGTTTCATGTGGACTCGACTACAACCAAAACAAACCAACCTTGGTGTTTCTCTTTTTTCCCCAGCAACGGTTAACAACCCCAAGGAACAAAATGATTATGAGCTACAACACATTTCATCTTATGGCATATTGATTTCCCCTCCTAGCTTCCATACCTATCTAACAATTTGGATATTTTGAACAATAGATACAAACAAATTATTAACGTAAGACACGATTTTATATATAAAGCAAACAAGTTTTATTCCACATTCGTAAGAGGTTACATGGAAACATAACAAAGATTTATTTCCTACCACAATACTATCTACTACTTCCAAAAACTATCGATGACAATCGCTAGAACCACGAGCGGTACAAGAAACACTAAAATCCCGGCCAAAAGTGCACGATCCTCGTTTGGAACACATGCCAAGTAGATGGCAGTGGCAACCACATACCCGATCGCAAGAGTGGTAATAGGATGCGGCATATTGGAAAAATTAACGAGAAAAATGTAGTTGAAAGGATAAGTTTTGTATGGAAAAATGAGGATTAAATGAAGAAGATGGGGTATAAAATAAAAGTAGCTGTTCGGCTACTGTTCACAATTATTGGTGATTACTGTTCATAGCGGTAAAAAAAAAAAAAAAAAAAAAAAAAAAAAAAAAAGGGCTTCAACAACTTTCTTTACATTCATCATGTTATCATCTGAAATCCTCATTGTTAAAAATCTATTACTTACAAACTCCTTGTTTAACGGGTAGGTTACCCCCACAGATTTTGATTTTCAAAAAATAAAAAAAATAAAAAAATTAAAAAAATAAAAAAAATAAAAAAAAATAAAATTATGAACCATGTTTATTTTCAAAACACGGTAGAATAACAATCTTCATTCAAAATGAAATTTTTCTCAAGTCATTATGACTATGGGAATAGTGATTTCCACATATACCACAATAAATTCATCTTTTTCGAAATTTATATGGCTCCAACGCTCGAAATCCTTTGTTTATACGTACACTCTTTCCAACACCTCGTATAGAGGGTTGCACAGCATACGACTTCATCACAACTTATCATGCGGGAATCTTCATTCCAATGACTTCCACTTACTATTGCTGAGTAATTTCAGTAGCAAAACAACTCTGACAACCACCTTAGACTGGAATCCCGGGACGGGATTCTGTTTAACGGGTAGGTACTGTAACCTCCCGTAATTTTCCCTATGAATAATAAATGTTAATCAACGAATAATATGTCATTACAATGTTAATTAACCATTTTTACCGATAACAAAATTTTTTTTATTCATGCTATGCTATATTACGATCACAACGTTGTTGGTGATTGCCAAACACTTTGGAACTAGCTCGCACACGTACCATGATAGTCTATGATGACGAATAATATTAACCAAGCACCATTTCTAACTTTACATTTCATAAAGTGGTAAAACACGTTTGCTAATAATTCGGGTTTACAAACGATAACCGAAAAGCACCCCTAATAACGATGGGCCTCAGCCCATTATCTCTAACAACCAAACGGACCCAGAATTCCATTGGGCTTCGGCCATGAATTGAGCCCAAACCCAAACTAAGCCCAACCGGCCCAAAATTTATAAAAACTTAATCTATAGAAAGTGTCTATACTCGGTTTACTTTGGCCATGTTTCTCGCAGTCTGGATTAACGACCCCATCATATTTTTACTCAACTCGATTCCCCTCTCAGCTAGGAATCGAGTGGTACAAATCACGTGGATTATTTTGATCGTTTGCTAGCTTAAAAATCTTCAAAGCTCGGCTCGACTATCACTTGTTTCAACTTAGCTCAACACTCATATATCCCCTCTTATTTTAACTTAGCTCAAATTCATATTTGTCTTGTCCCTTGTATCGTACAAACTCCAAACAATTTACATATGATGTATGTCACGTTTATAATGCTTACTTGATCTCTTGAATACACCAACAAGCTAACAACAATCAACCATAATACTAGTTTGTCCCCTTTCTCTTGGTTACTAGCGCCGGCCAAAACAACCAGGAATCATCATCATTAACCTCACTACAACACTCAATCTGACATACCTCTTATACCCTCAATAATAATAACACTCATTGCTATTAGCTTGTAACTTGTACGCAACCTCTTACCCTCTGCATATTAGAAACAAATCTAATCTTGTACGCAACCCCTTTCCTATCTTCATATTAAAATAGTCTCATCTCTCTCACTATACCCCAACCTACACCACTACATCTTTATATTTATTTCTTTTTCTTTCCTGGTCATTCAAAGAAAACAAGAGAGAAGAGATAATATCATCTCCTTCCTCCCTTGCTCACCTAACAGCCGGCACCCCACAACACCACCTCCACCACCGGCCACCGTGACACACCGCCACCACCAAACCACTCTACATCATCTCCTCTACCACCTACACTACTCCACGCGCTCGGGCAACACCCCACTGCCACCCTCGTTATCACCACGCGCCGCCAAGAACTTTTTCTCATCACCTCTCGGCACCCACAATGTGTAGATCGAAGAAGAAAGGTATGGCACGCGAACACCACGCGCGAGTTGACTCGTATACAAGTCAACTCAGCTTTAATCTTGATCTATCGGGTTAAATGACAAACGGGTTTAATGGTTTTGCTAAATAAAAATGATTAAAAACGGAAATGGTATCGTAGTGGGTTTGTGTGTCGAGTTGAAGCTCACGATATTCTTTTGATGCTCTTGATCTTTAATTCTTGATGGGGTAGTCTTGAGGTTCTAGTTGTCGTTGAGGATAATAGTTTATGGTTCGGATTTGGATTGTGGTGCCGAATGGGTTTGAGCCGAGAGATAGGATAATAATTGTGGGTTGGTTTTGATTTTTAGGCCAAGTAATTATTGTAGTGGTGTTGATGGTGGACTGTCGTGGGGAGAAAGTCGAGACCACTAGGGTCTCGGCTGGGTACTTGTTGATTATTGTTGTTGTTTTACCATTGTTGTTGTCGTTATTGTTTATGTTGGTTCGGATTCGGACTTGGTTTGGTTTCGATGATGGTTTTGGCCGTAGGACCTAGGGCCGGTAACCGATATGGACATGATTTTTAACTTGAATACTTGCATTAATTGTGCAACGTCGGTGTCACTGAGACTTTCTAGTCTCGGCTTGACCCCGACAACGCCGTAACATGGATCATTATTATACTTTGGAAATTACTACTATTAGACTATTGGCTAAACGGAAACTTGAATTTTGAACTAATAACCAGCACAACCGACTTAACAAATTAGAGTTTATTTGTTATAGTTAACTTGATATTAACTCGAGGACATATAAACTTGTAAGCCAAACTAGTCGGTTATTTAACTAGTTGGAACGATATAAAACTTGTAAACAAAAACCATTCGGTAAACTAATTAACCGGAATAGCCTTGGTTAAATGGACTAAGACTTAACCATCCACTCACTTTTAGCACTTATATGCTACATGATTCTTATATACTTATTTCCTCTCATACTTGCGTAATATGTTATACTTGGTGTGAGTTCCCGAGTCTTGACATTCAAACCACTACGAGTGTGATGATACCAAACACTATTAAACGGATATAACGAGAATATTTTGGAAACAAGATTTGAAACAATACTTGGTAATGGGAATAGTTAACTATTGGAAACCATTACGTTTTGGAATATACGTTAAGATGAGTTTCATATTCGTTAGGTCATGCCGAATTCCATATCATCGTGCTCTGACTCTTGACATCACTTATGTTACTCTATTCCGCCACACTCTTTGGCACCGTTGCGTTACTTACATCACTACATTCCAAGGTGAGTTTCATAGCCCCTATTTTTATACGTTTTGAACTACTTTTGGGGGGATACATGCTCAAACTATATTCATTTACTTATACAAGTACTTTAGAAACTTTCACGGATTACCGTGAGTTTCATAGCCCCTCCTTTCTCATTTAACTGTTTTATCAACTCTTTGGGGGAGATACATGCTTAAACTACTTGCTTTTACTTTAACAAGCACTTTTACATACTACTGTGAGTTATCGCCCCACTTTTACTCGTTATAATTGTTTTATAAATGCTTTGGGGGAGATACATGCTTTATACTTTTACAAGTACTCTTATCTATATACATGATACTGTGAGTTCCATAGACCACTCTTTTACCTATTTTGATTCACTTTTGGGGGAAATACATGCTTGTATTTCATATAAACTTTACTAGTTTACCTTATACATTATACTCAGTTGATAAACCACTCTACTCATTATTGAAACGTAATACTTGCTTTTACTTACAAGGGCACTATAAACTTTTACGAATTACTACGAATTTATGAATCCACTTTTATACGCTTTTATATCTCATGGAGAGGTACCTACTATAAACATGATCACAAGTAATTTTCAACTGTATGCCATACCTGATTCACTATTGCCTAAGTTTACCTTTATTGCCATGTTCGAAGTCCCTCATATCATGAACCTTAATCACTTGCGAGTGAACGTAAATAATTGTGAATAGATCTATTTGGGACTGACAATCCCCGTTTGGTCTTGCCAGGATGGGCCACCAAACGCACTTTATTTAAACCCACCTATAGGTTATTGGCAAATACCTATCCCGAGGGCCACGAGTATTTTACATCATTCTTGATGCCAGTTAAACGTTGAGTGTCATGAGACTTAGAGCAATAGAACAATACTGTAGTCATGATACAGTATTGCCATTATTTTACTAATGTTTGTGGTTATTGCAAATATTACCTAAACTAGAACTGGTGTTCACTATATAGCAGAAAATCACTACTTGGCAAACTATAACTATTTTTTTTTGTTGACCTATTTAGGGCAACCCAACCAACTATGGGTGTATAACAACTTAACACACTACTTACTTTATAACAAACCAACTATGGGTGTATAATATCGTAACCCACCGCTTATTTTATTAATAATTGTATTATTACCTAAACTTGGAACTATTGTAAATCAACTGATTTTATGCAAACTCTATGGATTCACTCACACTTTGATTTTTGACAATCAACTGGTTTAATTATAAATACTATGGTATTACTCACTCTTTGACTTCGATCATCAACTATTTATTTACAACTGCTATGGACTCACAAACTCTTTGATTTTGGAAATCATCCATTCTACTTATAAACTCTATAAACTCACCAACCTTTGTGTTGACGCTTTTAGCATGTATTTATCTCAGGTCCATAATGAGCAGGGATGGCACGGAGGAGCACGAATACTTATGAAGGCTATAAATTTTACTATCATTCGAAGACCCATTTAATAAACTTTGAAACCACTGGGACCTCACTTTGTAAACTCTGATATTCGAATGATAAATCTTTTAAAACGACTAAATTGGTGATCGTTTTCTACTATTCAACTGTTGTGCCATGAAGTAACACCCAATTTGAATTCCGCTGCGTATCATGAAATTGGGGGTGCTACACGTAAATCCTCAGAGACGCCTCTGCCTAGATGCATGCATTAATACATTCATGAATTATTGCATTTTGTACACTTCCAAATTTTATTTGAATTTAAAAACTTCTTTCGATTACTTACCATCCTCGCTCAAATAATCACTCAAGAAAGATTTTTGATATTCCATTGTAATTTTTCATATTAATGAAAATAGGTATGACAATTATCATCTTTATATATTTAATATGACTAGGAAAGAATATTCAATCACAGTTAATTGCTTAAGTGTGATTAATAATCTTGTTATAAGATAAACATTAAATATGTGTACAATATTGTCCATATAATTTGTACACAAAGATTTAAACCACTAGGGTTTCCTTATCTTTGAATAAACTCATCATCGTTCTATAGTCTAACTATTTATAATTAAGATAAACCAAGTTTTCAAAAATTGATTATCTTTATGGACAGCATCTTAACATTCATAGTATGAGTAATTTGCCAAATTCAATATTTGCAATGCCTCATTATGATTAATAGGTTTACTAAGATCCTGTAAATCATATTTCTCAGCATATCAATCAAATATCTGAGATATCCTTGCGGATCTATGAATGAGAATTCCATCATCTTGAGGTCTACCATTTACATGTTTAGCCTCATCATGATATTCACTAGTGTATTTTAGAAGATTATTTATTTTGTAATTTTATCTCTGCAAGATATAAAAACTTCCACTTGCTTTTTATAATTTAGAGACTATCTATAAATACTTAGCAAGTAGAGCAACAATACAATGTTCTCTTTTTGGGACATTACAAAACACAATGACAGTTCGTGAGTCTAGTTTGTTAATAACTTGCTTCACAAGAAGTTTAACAAATTCGGAACTTCATATTAAGACTAAATGTGATTTATCACATTCCATAATATAATGGTGTCTTATTAACCTTCTAGGTTAGAGTCTTATTGAGTATATACAATCCATACTCAATTTTCTAACCTTGATTAATTTTTGGAAGAAAAGAAATTATAGTTATCTTGAATCAAACGATATAACAAAAGTTTGATTCTCCTAACTGAACATACCATAAACTTGTGGTATTTCATTAGAATTAATATTGTAAGACAATCTAACAATATGTAAGATTAACATATTTCTTTTGGCTTACCTATTTGGTTGCGTAAGTCCTACGATTTGGTTGCGTAAGTCCTACGATAAATATATACAATAACACACATATATAGTTGATAAACTAACGATAAAAAATTAGGTCTTCCCTAATATTATAATTAATTAACCTATTAGTAAATTAATCATGTCATACAATTTAATTACTAATAAACCCTAATTAATTATATTACATGTATCGCACAATTAGCATGTAATCATAAAAAACCACTTAACAATTAACGCATAAAATATCCCTTTGATCCATGATCAAACATGTACGTTCATCATAGATCCAAATAAGCAATTATTATCATATAATAAATCCCAAGATACGCATTTAATGACATATAACAAATATATTCATTAATTATCACATAAAAACATTGCATGCAACCTAGGGTTTCTACTAATTTTATAAACCCTAAAATTAATTTAAAAAAAAATAGTGATTGACTATTATTAAAAAAAATTAGGGTTTCATAAATCAAAACCCTAGAAACCAAGAAACATGCAATTAATCACTAAAGATTCAATTTTATGTGTTTCGGTAATTAATTACACAATATTAACGGGTCGTGATGCCACTGTTGAAATTCATATATCATAACACTTATAAAACCATGAAACATCATCAAAACATATAGCGGAAGCGAAGGATCAATACATGTGATATAATTAACCGAATATAAAAGAAAACACGTACCTTTTAGCAATTCATGCAATTTGGGTTTATAAAACCCCCAAATTAAAGATCAAATCATAAACCCTAATAAATTAGGGTTTATGTAAATCGTATTATCCCTAAATCAATTAGGGTTCCAGTAAAATCCATAGTAGGATTTCTCTACGATCATGTACACACGTATTAGTAGCGATTCGTTGCGAAAAGCTAAGGTTCTTGAATCACAAAACAACCAAAACACTTTTGTTATTGATCACAAAAATCGAAAACCCTATGGAATGGGGTTGTACAATCGTTGGAACCAAGAGAGGGAGAAAGAAAAGAAGTTAGGGTTGCATAGGTGATCCAAGATTAACACATAATGAATGCAAGGGTTTGTATTTATCATTGTTGCAAAAACCGTGAATCGGTAGTCGGGCGGTCGACCACCCTGCAGTGATTAATCGGTCAAGGCAGGATTAATCGGTGATTAATCGGATTGGCATTTTTTGCAAGTTTTTGTGTATTTCTGGAGACCAAACTAAAGATCTTAATTGATTCCAAGCCTACTATGTTTCCAAACTTCAATAAAAGGCTCAAATTCTGATTATGATGCCCATTGTGCGTTATAAGTGAAATAAACGATCCCCAAATTAAGTAGAATGCCTAAATTATTATTTTTTTAAGTTGACCGATTCGGCCGATTTTTGGCCGATTTGGCCGATTTTTGACCGATTCGGCCAATTTTTGACTGATTAGTGGCCGATTTTGAAAAATCAACAAGGTATAAGGCTTATTACCGATTAATCGGCCGATTTTTGCAACATTGGTATTTATAGTGTGTTTAACTTAGAGCCCAAGTTAGAAGGAATAACCCTTCTAGAACCCATATAAGTCGTTCTATGGCTTCCAAGAAGGATTCCGGATCCTCCTTGGCTTGTTTCCATATATTCGTTTCTCTTCTTATTTTACGACCGTTAGTCAATTCCCGTTAAGTACTAACGACGGTTAAGTATTTATTTATTGTGATTAATAATTAAAATATAACTACTTATATATTAATTATTTAACATCGATTCTCATACGTAAAGTGTGCAATCCCATAGGCTCGTGTTCGAATCCGGTCATACATATATTAATTTATATCCACAAACCTTTCAATATGAGATGACACGAAAAAGTGTAAATAGATGGAAACTGATATATGAAAGAGACTATCCTATATATTATCAAGGGGATATATCTATATCCTACACTAGAAAAAAGTAGGGCAATATCTTTGAAAAAGCATCATACTTAACAAAATACTAAGTTTCGCGTACCGAACAAAAAAAAATCATAATTCGAGTATTAAACTCGACATTTTCGTCTACTTGTGAGTACTAAAAAGAAATAAATAAAATAAATAAAAAAATCTGTAATGACCATTTTACCCTTAAATTTTGAAAATTGCATCTACCGTCCTTACGCTAAATTACATAAATGACCCCTGTCCCTACGCTAAATTGCGTCCAATGTCCCTATTTTTTTTCGAATATTTTTTTTCCAAATTTTTTTTTCGAAATTTTTTTCTGAAATTTTTTTTCGTGAAATAATTTTTTTTACAAATTTTTTTCTGAAATTATTTATTTAGAAAAATAATTTTTTTTTTCGAAATTATTTTTTTTTTCCATTTTTTTCCTGAAATAATTTTTTTTTTTTCGAAATTTTTTTTTCTATTTTATTTTTTTGAAATAATTTTTTTCGGAAAAAAAAATTTGGAAAAAAATAAGGACGTTGGACGCAATTTTGCGTAGGGACAGGGACCATTTATGTAATTTATCGTAAGGACGGTGGATGCAATTTTCGCAAACCCGCATGGACCATTTATGTAACTTGAAAGGGTAAAATGGTTATAATACTTAAAAGAGACAAAAATGTCAAGTTTAATGCTCGAAATATGATTTTTTTTTTTTTTTTTTTTTTTGGGTACGCGAAACTTAGTTTTGTGGCAAGTATGATGCTTTTTCAAAGAATTTGCCAAAAAAAATATTTACCCAGACTTGAAAAGTCTGCAAGCTCCATCAACAGTACGATTGATAATAATACAAGCCTAACAAGTTACTGCAACCAGATTAAACTCTCTTCATTTAATTGGATTTTCAGTAGATGTAAGCAATCTTTTCTTAATTGGATAGAGTGGTTTAATTACCCTTGTAACGCTATATCCCCTCATGTAACTCTTCCTAGCTCCTCACTAGTTTTTAATAAATCCGTTGTTAAAAACAAAACAAAAAAAAAAAAAAAAAAAAAAAAAAAAAATCCGTTGTTCAAAAAAAAAAAAGTTACATTCACATATTCAATTCGTTTTTTGGATCCATGCCGTACATATATATTTGATCGACTTCAACCTACCTGGGCATTTGTGAATTAATTTATATAAGCTTGGGTTTACAAGAATGAGGAGTCTAGCAATGGTGAATGGTGATATCAATCTGTTATCATTAGACATTAAGGCCTTGTTTGTTTACCCCTGAACAGCATCTGACCAGCCTCTTAATGGCACTGTGTCTGAATCGGTCAGACCTTTTTTCCGTTCAGACCGTTTGTTTTTTTTTTTTTTCGTTCAGACGCGTTCAGATGCAGTTAGATCTTAATGGTCAAGACGTGAGAGGGGTGTCTTAACGCGTCTGAATGACTCTTGTTGACACAAAATAACCAAAAAAAAAAAAAAATTCCCGTTCAAACATGAGTTTTTTTTTCTCGTTCAGATGCGTTCAGATTCAGACATTTACGCATCAGATTCAGATTCAGACGTGCGGTTCAGATTCAGATTCAGACCCTCTTAATAAACAAACACCACCTAAGTTTTGTTTCTTCAAGACAATTTTTGGACTTCAGGTTTTGTAATTTTAATAAGAGCTAATTCTATAAAAAAGCATTATATTTAACGAACTAAAAAAAAAAAATACTCTTTTGAATACTAATGTTGACATTTTTTTATTCATGTGAGTAATAAAGATAAAAATAATTCTGTGATGACCATTTTACCCTTGAATTTTTGAAAATTGCATCTACCGTCCATAAGGGTAAATTACATAAATGGTCCCTGTGGTTTATCGAAAATTGCATCCATAGTCCCTAATATTATTTTTTTTGGATTCGTTACGTTTTTATATACGTTTTTTGTACGTTTTAATCTACGTTTTTATACGTTTTAGTCCGTTTTTATACGTTTTAATTTTTTTTTAATCACTTTTGAATTTTTTTTTGTCACAAGTGAATTTTTTATTAGAGAATATTACAAAAAAAAAATCAAAAATTTTTTTTCACATGCCACGAAATTTTTTTTTCTAAAAAACATTATTTCAGAAAAAAAAAATTGAAAAAAAAATTTCAGAAAAAAAAAAAAAAAAAAAAAAAAAGAAAAAAAGGAATTTCGAAAAAAAAATAGGGACGGTGGACGAAATTTTCTCCAAACGACAGGGACCATTTATGTAATTTAGCCTAGGGACGGTGGATGCAATTTCCGCAAACCAACAGGGACCATTTATGTAATTTGAAAAGGTAAAATGGTCATAATACTTAAAAAAGACAAAAGTGTCAACATTAATGTTCACAAAAGTATTTTTTTAGTTCGTTACGTATAATTGCCATTTTTGACAACTATGGTGCTTTTTCAGAGAATTAGCCCTTTTAATAACTTTGTTATTAATATAATACAAATATAGATATGTCCGAGACTTCATGCATCGATCTACCAAAATTCATGTTGAATTAACGTCTTGGTAACAAAACGTCGGATAATTACTATTACCTCTTGAAGAATACTGTTAGTTGTACATTTATCCTAATTGATTTAGTCTTATCCGATTGATTAGCCATTTATTGTATATTGATACGCATCATTAGCCGGAGATATATATGCCTTCAATATTTACCTAAAGAGGTAATTATCAAAATGGTATTTTGGTCCATTTAATAGTCACTCTCAACACCTCTTTCTCATTTTGATCACGCTCGACTGCTCAACCGCTCGACTCCATCAGAATCTTGCCACGTGTCATTCCTTGTACTTTCAAATAGTACCACCAAATCTTTAGAGAATCTCTTTTACTATTCACTTTATTAAAAGTCAATGCTCAACCGACGGTGCTCGACTGACGGCGTACTTTTTGCATTGAAAAAGTAAAAAATCTTTTGAAAGATTTTGGTTGAACTTTTTTTTCTTTTTCTTTTTTATTAAACTTTTTTTTTTTCTTTTTTGCTTAAAAAAACACACACACTACACTCAGCTAAATCAAAATAAAAAACACACAGATACCTACATTTACATGAATGTGTATGATCCAAAATCGAAAATCAAATTTTAATTTTAATGTTGATAATGTCAAGATTTGAATGTTTGCTTAAAAAAAACACACACACTACACTTCCGTCAAACGAACAAGAAGATTTTGTATACGGGATGCTTGCGTTTCCTTTGTTAGAGCTTAGAAATACGGATCCTCCTTGGTCACAACACGCGCGCTGTGAGATAATCATCTTATTATTAAAACCAACATTTTATATAAGGACGTGCATTGTGTTTTGGTATTCATAGTCTTACTCGCTACTATTTGCAGTTGTGCCATGTATTACAATACGAGTGTCGTTTTAAGGAGGCAGTAGAATTCATGGAACAATGCTCAAACTCTTGGGCTCCTTTATCATCATTCATGTAAACCAACCACTTATGCTTCACTGTTTTGGATTATGATATTGTTGGAATTTGTTATGAATGAAAGGGTTCTCGTGACCATTGTCTATTTGACTGTTAACCCCACAACTCCTTGTGATCAACATGATCGTGTTATGCTAAGTAGTTGAATGAACATTTAATGTGTAGGAACACTCATAATTGGTGGCATGTTGCTCTTTGCTACTTGGAAGGTAACGCCCCCTCTGAAAAAATAAGAGAAATTTATGATAATCGTATCTGGAAAGAGTTGGATAGAAGTGATGCTACTCCTGTTGAGGTTTTCACTATTTTGCTTTCTGATCATCTTTGTTTACATTTAGGTATACACCCCTTGATGGCTGCATTTCCCCAATTCCAAAAACAACTAAATGGCCTACACCTTGGCCTCAAAGGCTCAAGACTAAACCTTCAAGTCTTTCAACTGTGCCAGATGCTGAACTAATCGTTGATGACGATACCAGACGCTGGTCTGACCTTGTTACAAATGTCTACATAGGAGGCCTGGGTGTAAATTGGTCAAGTGTGAGGAATGTCATGGACATGAATGCTGGTTACGGAGGGTTAGTTGTTTGTACTGGTTTCTTGATATCTTAATAACAGGTTTCTCCAGATGTGGCAAGATGAGTGGGGTGGGTATAGAAAACCTGTTTGGGCTAAAACGGGCATTTGATTAGTACAGGCCGCATCGGGTTGACTCTCAAATACTTATTTGTCCCTTTCTTTTACTAAATTACTTAAATAACTAATGTTTTATTTATGAATACACACAATATTAAAATTGTAATAACCTCAATCTTTGTATGCGTAAAGATTAGACTTTGGGCTAATTTCAACCAGTTCAAACCGTTCCTCTGTTAGCCAAGCAATCTTAATTTACCTGGCAAATATCAAACAGACCCGCACAAACCTACTCATGAGTAACGTGTCAAAGTTGACACCTTTAGGTTTTTCCAATTCGTCTAAGATTTTAAAAAATGTGATCAGGTTCGCTGCTGCTTTGACCAATCTACCTTTATGGGTGATGAATGTTGTTCCTGTTAATGGGTCCGATACTTTGCCTGTAATATTCGACAGAGGGCTGATTGGCATATACCATGACTGGTGTGAATCACTTAATACATATCCTAGAACTTACGATCTTCTACATTCCAGTTTCCTATTTGGCAACCTAACACAGAGGTAGATACACACTTCTATTGTAGCTCTTTTCTATTCCCTTTTCCTTTTACAAAGTAATTTCGATGAAGTTGTATATTCATTAGTTGATGAGGTTGTGTATACTTTGGAAATAATTTCCAGGTGTGACATGTTAACTACTGTAGTGGAAATGGATCGCATATTAAGACCAGGCGGAGTTGTGATAGTTGAAGATACCACAGAAATGTTAAAGAAGTTAAATCCGATTCTGCGTTCACTTCATTGGTCAACCACTTTACATCACCAACGATTCCTCGTTGCTAAGAAGGTTTTCTGGCGCCCAAAAACCAATAGGTAAACATAATTTTTTAATTTAGTTTCATGTATCACTTGGTTTTCTTTTTCTTAGTTTATAGAGCGGGTGAAATGTTTAACCCTGATGCTCAAAGAGAAAACGTAATTCAGTGTATCGGTTTTTCTATTTATATGAAATATCAGTTATTTGTTATTTATGATAAGTAAAAACCGCAGTAGCTAAAACTTGTATGCATTTATGCAAAAGCAATAACACCACTTTAGTATATATTGGTGTAAATTTTGTTCCATAACATATAGTAATCTTCAAATGAAAGTCGATTGTGGTTCCAAAGAAAATGGTATCATCAATATCTGCAAACATCATGTTTAACTTACTGATATAAAGTTACTGTATTAAGTATTAACAAAAGAAAAATAAGATAAGATTGAAGTAGAACTAATTATATCAGAACAACTAATATAGAGACAGATAATATATATATATATATATATATATATATATATATATATATATATATATATATATATATATATATATATATATATATATATATATATATATATATATATATATATATATATATATATATATATGTTTTCTTGGACTTTTAATGAATATATTATCTGAAATGGTATCATCAATATCTGCAACCATCATGTTTAACTCACTTGTTCTTGATGGGTGTTTTTGCCGTGTCTTTTTGATTTATGCTAAATGAAAATTGATTGTGGCTATGGGGTTGCATCTGCAGCGATTGAAATGATTGAGAAGCAGCTAAAGATGAGAGACGGAACCCCATTTTTATGGCGCTTGTTGGTATGTCTGTCTTGTTTTTTTTTTTGGTGTTTTTGATCTAAGACATCTAACTTCTTACTAACCATTATTGTTTAAACCTTTCAATATTTTCATGAAATATGTATCATATGATCTTGTCATCATGTCACACTTATCGCTAAGACTTGTGCTTTCTCAGCAGTAAACCTATAAATCTTCTGCAACTGTTACTCAAACTCATGAATTAAAAAGTTTTGTAGTTTGAAAGATGTGTTCTATAATGTGTTTGCTGATAAAAGAACATTTAGTTGGTGATACTAGTAAGTACCAAAAGTACTAACAAATAATGGTATGTTGTTTCCAGGAGAGGGGTTATTCAACATTGGGGAAGCAAGAAGCGGAAAGTATAGGTGCCAAAGCCAAGGCTTTAGAGAATGCCTACTTCTAAGTTGTAACTTGCACTTGTCCTTGTTGTCGCCATGTATAATTTAGTGTTGTATGTAACATAATAACATGCGTGTATTTCAGTTCCTAGAAATAATACTATCCAAGTATCCATGCTAGTGTTTAACCGGAGATGGATAATTGTAGAAAGTCTTATTAATGTAAAAAGGTCAAGACACTTTTAGATTGAATTAGACAAATCTGATAGTCAAATAGGGAAAAATTCAAATGCATACTCTTATTTTGATGTATATCAATGGACAAATCCCCACCATCCATCTAGTTTGATCTAATGGTGGAGATTAACCTAAGATTAAATGGGAAACATAAGTCCATGTTTTTTTCCCACCCTTTTTTTTTTCTTTTTGTCTTTTTTTTTTAATTATTTTTTTTCTTTCTTTTTCTTTTTTTTTTATTTTTTTTATTTTGTTCTTTTCAAGTAGGTGTGCTTTTTTTACTTTCTTATTTTTTTCCTTTGTTTTTTGTTTTTTTCACGTAGGTTCTTTTTTTTTCTCTTTCAATTCACGCTTTTTTTTTTTTTTTTTTTTTTTTTCTTTTTTTTTTTAATTCACTTTTCTATTAGTTCACTTTTTTTAGTTCATGTTTTTTTTTTTTTTTTCGCTTTTATATGTTTTTTACTGTTTTTATACGTTTTTGTCCGTTTTCGTCAGTTTTCATACGTTTTCGTCCGTTTTCTTATGTTTTCGCCCATTTTCGCACGTTTTTGTCTGTTTTCTTACGTTTTCCTTTGTTTTTATACGTTTTCGTCCGTTTTCATACGTTTTCGTTCGTTTTAATACATTTTCATCCTTTTTCTTTCGTTTTCGTCCATTTTTCATACGTTTTCAGACGTGTTTTTACGCTTTCATACGTTTTTGTCCGTTTCATACATATTCATCCGTTTTCTTGCGTTTTCATTCGTTTTTGCCCATTTTCATTCGTTTTCTTTCGATTTCGTCCTATTTTTCATACATTTTCTTCCTTTTTCGTACGTGTTTTTACGCTTTCATACGTTTTCGTCCGTTTTCATACATATTCTTCCGTTTTCTTACATTTTCATCGTTTTTATTCGTTTTCGTCCGTTTTTCAATGTTTTTGGCCATTCTCAGACATTTTCATACGTTTCAGAATATCACAATTGATATTCTGTGATATTCAGAATATCACCCAAGTGATATTATGAATATCACAATGGATATTCAGAATATCACCCAAGTTTTCATACATACTCGCCCGTTTTCTTACGTTTTCGTCCGTTTTCTTATGTTTCTAAATATGACAAGTGATATTCAGAAAATCACAAGTGATTTTCTGAATATCACTTGTGATTTTCTTATGTTTTCGTCCGTTTTCATACGTAATCATCCATTTTCTTACGTTTTCGTCCGTTTTCATACGTTTTCATATGTTTTCTTTCGTTTTCGTCCTTTTTAAATATACATGCAATTATTTTTTTTGTTTTTACATGTTCTTTGCTTTTAGAATACCAGGAGATACTATCACCAGTGATACCAGTGAGGTATCACCAGTGATACCTCATATGAATGTGATATCACCAGTGATACCAGTGATATCACCAGTGATACCAGTGAGGTATCACCAGTGATACCTCATATGAATGTGATATCACCAGTGATACCAGTGATATCACCAGTGATACCTCATATGAATGTTTTCTATTTATGTCATATCTGATAAATGGTTGATGAAACAGCTTGCATATTTACAATATGGTAATGTGAAAAGTGAAAAGCGTCATACCTGTAGTATCACCAGTGATATTTGAAGTTGAACTGTATATGTGTATTATCACTAGTGATATTTGTATTATCACTTGTGAAATTTTGTATATTTTATAGGTTTTTTTGTTTACTTGTTAAGCTTTATTTTACTAGAACCCTGGTTTTAAAACGTATGAGGCTCTGCAAAAACCTACACTCTGTCTATGGATATATTCTTGTACGCACCAAGAATATCACGGAATATCACTTGTGATATTCTGAGTATCACAGAATACCTCTTATGATATTCAGAAACGTATGAAAATGTTTGAAAACGGCCAAAAGCATTTAAAAACGGACGAAAATGAATGAAAACGAATGAAAACGTATGAAAGCGTAAAAACACATATGAAAAAGGACGAAAACGAAAGAAAACAGATGAAAACGTAAGAAAATGGATGAAAACGTATGAAAACGGACGAAAGCGTAAGAAAACGGATGAAAACGCAAGAAAACGGACGAATGTTTATGAAAACGGACAAAAACGTATGAAAGTGTAAAAGCACGTCTGAAAACGGACGAAAACGTATGAAAAATGGACAAAAACGAAAGAAGATGGATGAAAACGTATTAAAACGAATGAAAACAAACGAAAACGTATGAAAACGGACGAAAACAGACGAATATCACTTGTGATTTTCTTATGTTTTCATCCATTTTTTTACGTTTTCTGTTGATACAAAAGTTGGGCGTTCCTTGTTAAGACTCCTTTTCTCGTACCAATTAGATCTTAATGCTTGATGGAACCTGCGCACTAAGAAAAAGAGCAAACACCGTTAGGCTTATCGAGGGATTGTCTCCCCCGATTATCCTCCGGCGTGAGAGTAAGTAATCGAAGTTTAGGGTTTAGTGAAGAGTTAGGGTTTTGCGAAGATCGTACCTTTACCGAGGGCTTGGGTGCCCTTTATATACATATGAAACCCTAGTAGGTTTCGTGTTCCCTACTCTTCGGCGTGTTCGCCGATATCGGATATTTGGTATATATCCCCTTTATTTAGGAGATACTTAATATCACATCCGGAAATAACTTTGGGCTTGGGCCTTGTTGGCCCAAACCGCATAACTGGTGGTCCAGTTATCGCCATGGCGCCCCACACGTAGTGGGTTTAAGTGTTAGTATTGTTTACTAATCGGGTCCGTGACCCGGGTGTAGACTATACGTCATCATGTCCCCCCAGTCTAGTGTGCGCAGGGTAAAACCTGCGGATGCTAGACTAAAGTCGTGTCTAAATTATTCCCTACGCGTACGCGGGAAGATTTCAAAAATATACCGCCAAAAAAAAACGCACGTATGATGTATCTAGTCCAAAAAAGTGCAATTCGGGTACCTTGGGAAGTGGAGAAGCTATCCACTTGTCCTGTACCGCCACATCTCCCAGCCACACGATTTGAGTTAGTGGGGTACACGTGTCAGTCATCTGTGGTGGGTGGATAACTATATAAACTACCGCCTCCATTCACTGTGATATCCACAGTTAAAAAAGATAATCTTTCCACCATTTTTCCATCTTCGAAACTGCTATCAAAAAACAATAATTCGAAGGTAATAGCGCTTGCGCACAGTCTGAACCACAAAAATGGTGTTGCAACTTCATGATTTCACTTCTAACATAACCGAAGGTGAACTGAATCAGTTCACCTCGGATTACTTTATCCCTTTTGATCTGCGCCCAGAGGTACCAGGTCCCAATGCCACCATCGCGGATTTCCCCGCAGGGAAAGTGGGGCTATATACGCGCTTTTTCGAGTGGGCGGATCAGCGCGTACCCATTTCCGTGCTGTTGAGTGATATACTTAATTATTACGAGCTCCACATCTCACAATTGCATTGTATTGGTGCTGGGAAGATTGCCAATTTTGAGGTGAACTGTCGCTTGTTAGCGATTCACCCGACCCTCCAATTATTTCGCGCGTTCTATCACGCGACATGGTCAAATGGGTGGGTTACCTTCTCTAAGCGCGTAGGCAAGTTACAATGCTATGTGAAGAAGGTAGATAAACTCAAGGACTGGAGGGAGAAATTCTTTTGGGTTGACGCCGCCGTTTTTCCTTCCAATTTTCAATTTTACACCCGTGCCAATCTGCCCAAGGATGAGCGCCCCCCCCCCCCGAGACGTGGTATAACGCGGATCATGCGGCGATTATTGATGAGAACCGCCTTCCCATCAAGTCATATCCGGAAGCGTTCCTGGTGCATATGGGCATCAGTCGCAACTACTTCGAGTTTGAGACGGAGGTTCCCACATTCTTGGATGCGGATGGCACGGGTGGGGGCTCCTTCTGTCTTACTGTCGTTATTTAATGTAAGCGTTTCTTCGTTTTCCATACTTTATGTAACTTGCTTCTCTTTGTCTACTTTATACGCAGAGATGGATCTTTTTGCGGTTGTTAACTTGGAGGAACCGCGTTCTGTGGCAGTGGGGGTGCGTCCTCTGAGGGAGGGTGAGAAGACCATTCTGGAGGCGACGGCAGGGCGCGTCGTGGACTTGGTTATTCCAGAGTCCGAGGGCTCCCCTGATGTGGTGGTAGCTGAGCCGTTGCAGGAGGTGGCTCCTCCTTTGCAGCAGGATCCTGACACTGCGTAGCCTCTTCCCGATGAAACGCTGATCCATTTAGAGGAGACGGACAGTGAAATGGAGGAGCGCTCCCAACTGACGCGCAAGAGAGCGCATGGTGGTGATGGCGAAGGACCTTCCAAGAGGCCGCGACCTGAGGCTGAGGAGAGCCCATCTTTTACTGAAGTGCAGATGAGGTAAGTATCGTAGTTATTAGTTATGAACTTTTGTCAAGTTATACTTTATTATAACTTTGATTCTTCGTGTCCTCAGTGTGGATGCTGAGAAGTCTGGTGGGAGCGCATCCATGACTGAGATTGAGAAGGACGTGTCCTTGTCTCCTCCCCCCATGTAAGCATTTTTTAGCAATCCCTTAAGATTTTGTGTATGCTTGACTGTTATTCGTGCACTAACCTTGCTTATTGATCTTTTGTATAGTAAACAGCCTGTAGAGGACGCTGGCGTCGTAGATGGAGGTGCGCCTCCCAAGGTGAGTCCCTTTGGGGTGCCTTCACCAAGGGATATTGGAGGGGAAGCAAGTCCGTTGGACTCTATGATGGAGGAGCTGGCTTCCATCGCTGTGCGCCAGTCCGAGCTGGTGGCACAAGCCAGGGTGTGCCAGTCCGAGGAGGTTTCCAGACTGCAGGCGCAGTTAGCGTCTGTTCAGGCTGAGTTAGCAAGCTCTAAAGCTGAGCAGCTGAGCTCCAAGGCTAAACTGGAGCGCGCAGAAGCGTCTGCGCAAAAATCGGCTGAGGGGAGGCTCTTGGTGATGGCTGAGCTGGAGCGGGAGCGTGCTGATGCGGACCGTCAGAAGTGTAACTCTTTATGGGCGCTGAAGTACTTGCAACAGAATAGGAGCAAGCACTTTGCCAATATTGAGGAGTTCCGTAGCCGCGTGGAGCTTGCGTTGAAGATGCAGGAGGAAAAGCTCCGCAAGCTCAGCATTGAATATGATGAGGAGCTATATCCCCATATGGTTCAGTCTGTGGCTGAGCGCAGGTACATGCTGCTTTATCTCTATATAACTTGTATATATTTTAGACTCTCTTTATGATTAACACTTGTGTTATTTCGTAGGTGGTTGATTAGTCATGGTCTTCGCCTGGCCGCCATGTGTACGCTGGAGCATCCTGAGGTCACCACATCCTTTGGAAAGGTTGTGGAGTGCGCTATTGCGCACGGTGAGACCTTGGCCGCAAACAAGCTTGCTGAGGCCAAGTTGTTGACCGTGCCGCTTGCCGAGGTGCCTGGGTACAAGGCGAATGCCCGTGCTGAGCTTGTTGCTGCCATGGAAGAGCTAAAAAAGCTTGAGCTTCCGCATATCGCTCGTTTGGAGCGTGATCAGGATCAGCCTAGCAGCGTGATCATGGCGGGGCTCACTCTTCCCAGGCATCTGCAGGATGATGCAGATCAGCAATTGGACTTCTACTTGAAGCCTGACGTAGCGCAGTTGAAGGTACCCATTTTTGCTCAGCCTCGTGACATCCTGAATCCTTTCCGTATTGAGAAAGAGATTTTTTTGCAAAGGTCTCTAAATGCTCATGTTTCCAGAGTCGCAAGAAAGAAAGGCGTGAAAGGGAAGGCCATTCTGTGCGGCATAGGCGCTGCGCATCAGCCTAGATCCGACGGTGTGCCTGTCGCTGTGGCCGCTGTTTCCCTTGATGATGCAGAGTTGTTGAAGCGGCTCGAGGATGCGAAGGAAGCGGCTATGAGTGGGGGCTCCAGCCAGCTAAGGCGTACATATAGCATTTAGCTTTTTTGTACAAGTCTTTTGTATAAACGTATTTCTATATATTGGAATTTTGCTTTTGTACTTAGTGTTTTTACAACTTCCAAATATTTACGCTTTTGAACTCGTAGTTCTTATGTATCCTTTCGTGAAGATATCTTTAAGTGTCTAAGCGTACTTAGAAAAGAAGAATCATCATTATGTATGAATTTTCTTTAAGTAAGGACCGTAGTCGTGTATTGAATTTTTCCAACTTAATGAAAAGAAGGGAGTCATAGTCGTCTATGCATTTTTGTAAGTTTACTTGTCGTATTTTACTGTAAGGAATCAAGAGTCTTGATTTATTGAGTTGTTAAACGCGCACAGTGTGCCCTAGTGCGCATCCGTCGTGGGTTGCGTAAGGAACTTGCGTCAACGTCTTGAGCGCAAGGTGTTTAACAAGGATTCGTGATCCAATGTTGATGGGTTTGCAACCCTCTTACTCAACGAGTTGTTTATTAGGTTTACTCATCCTTTCTGCCATCGTGGGTCTTAGTGTGTGCATGCACGCCATGTAGGCAAGATTATAACAATATTGAAACACGATAATGAAAGATGCAAACAATAGAGTTAAATGTGTTATGGAGTTAGCTAGAAACCATAACGTTTTATTAATACTTGCAAGTTTTAAAAGAGAATACTTATCTAGATAATTCTTAAAAAATAAAATTACATGGATCTTTATTGGGGGCACTTTCTAAAGTGCGTGAGTGTCCATGCTGGGCCGTAGCCTGCTTTAAAGATAGCACCGCTTAAGGTTGCGGACGTTCCACGTTCGCTGTAGCTCATGTCCATCCTTGTCGCGTAGCTTGTACGCTCCATTGCCAAGTGCTTCTATGACCTCGTAAGGTCCTTCCCACTTTGGTCCTAGCTTACCAGTGTCTTCTGCGCGGCTTGAGTCATTTTCGCGGTATACGAAGTCACCTGGTCGGAATGAAGTGCTGCGTACTTTGGCATCATAGTATCCTTTCATTCTTGACTTGGCTTTCTCTTCGCGTATTGCTGCGCGTTCACGTCGCTCTTCCAATAGATCTAAGTCTATGCGCCGCTCATCATCATTGGTTGCCGCGTTAACTTCCGCAGTACGGATGGTTGGCATTCCAATTTCAGCTGGTATTACAGCTTCTGTCCCATAGACCAAAGAGAAGGGAGTGTCCCCGTTGCTAACCTTGATGGTTGTTCGGTGCGCCCAGAGAACATGTGATAGTTCTTCTACCCATCTTCCTTTGTGTCTGTCCAGGCGCGCTTTGATTCCTTCACCTAGGCTTCTATTCGCGCGTTCAACCAGACCATTGGTTTGTGGATGAGTTACTGATGCAAAGTGTTGCGTGATGTTCAGCTGTTCGCACCAATCTTTGAACGGGTTATCACGGAATTGTTTTCCGTTATCTGAGATAATTTCACCAGGTAGTCCAAAGCGACATACTATGTTGTCCCACACGAATCGTTTTATCTGGTTACCTGTTATGGTCGCTACTGCCTTTGCTTCGATCCACTTAGTAAAGTAGTCTATTGCTACAATAAGGAATTTCAATCCACCTGCGGCAATAAGGAAAGGTCCAGCGATGTCGATACCCCATTTGTGGAATGGCCATGGCGATGTAATAGGCGTTAGTTCATGCTGTGGTCGGCGTGGAATGGGTCTGTGAACTTGGCAATCACTGCACTTCCGTACCAAATCTCGCGCGTCACGGTGCATAGTTGGCCAATAGTATCCAGACCTTAGGGCGCGCGCTACAATAGACCTTGGTCCTGAGTGCATGCTGCATGAGCCTGCGTGGATTTCTCGAAGTACATAGTCTGCCTGGAGAGGTCCAACGCACCTAAGCCATGGTTGTAGGAATGAGTGTCTATATAAGACGTCATCTCTAAGCTCGAATCGCTGCGCTGTGCGCCGGATTCTTCGAGCTTCCTTCTGTTCTTGGGGGAGTATGCCCTTGCTAATGAAGTCAATGATTGGTGTCATCCACGTAGGGCCTTCTTCTTCTATCACCGTGGATATTTCCATCTCTACGATTGACTTGTTTTTCAAGGTTTCCACCAATACTTGTTTTGATAAATGTGCAAAACTGGTGGATGCAATCTTGCTCAGCGCATCTGCTTTCCTGTTTTCACCCCTGGGAACCTGCTTGATGGTAAACCTATCGAAGTTCTGGATCAGAGATTTGGTTTTTTTGAGGTATTGGATCATGTGTTCCTCTTTTGCTACATATTCGCCTAACACGTGGTTAGCAACTAGCCGTGAATCGACGTTCGCTTCTAGGTTGCGTGCACCCATTTGAGTTGCGATGCGTAGCCCAGCCAGGAGTGCTTTGTATTCTGCCTCGTTGTTCGTGGCTGTGAATTCAAAACGCAGTGCGTAGGTGAATTCGTCTCCTTTTGGGTTAGTGAGAATAAGACCACCTCCTGATCCATCTACGCATGAGGATCCATCAGTGAATAGAATCCATGGTTCTTGAAGTTCCCCCTTGCTTGTCGCAGGTGTAGTGTCAGTATCTGGCTTCTCAATGATGAAGTCGGCCAATATCTGCCCTTTGATTGTAGTGCGCGGTCTGTATGATATGTTATGTTCACCCAGTAACACACTCCATTTTTGTAGGCGTCCCGATGCGTCGGGTTTCGAGATAACTTGTTTGATGGGTTGGTCTGTGATGACAGCTATTGGATGCGCCTGGAAATACCTGCGCAGTATTTTCGCTGCAAACACTAAGGCTAGGACCAACTTTTCCATTGCAGTGTAGTTAATCTCTGTCTTCTTGAGCGCCTTACTAACAAAATAGATGGGTGTCTGGACGGAGTTCCTGTCTGTCAGTAGCACTGCGCTGACTGCTCCCTGAGTCGCAGATAGGTACATGATCAGCTCTTCCCCTGGTTGGGGCGCAACAAGCTTTGGGAGTGCTGCTATGTGTTGTTTGAGCTGTTGGAAGGCTTCTTCTGCTTCCGCGGTCCATCTGAAGTCTCCCTTTTTTGTGCACTTCTTGAGTGTTTTGAATAGGGGAAGTGACTTGTCCGCTGATTTGGATAAGAATCGGTTCAGTCCGGCTAACTTGCCGTTTAGGGACTGAACCTCCTTCAGTGTGCGCGGTGAGGGGAGGTCAATGACTGCTTGGGTCTTCTCTGGGCAAGGCTTGATCCCATCGGGTTCTATCAAATACCCGAGAAACATGCCCTCTGTAGCACCAAATGTACACTTTTTAGGGTTCAATTTCATGTTGATTCTCCTCAGTGTTTTGAACGTTTCCTCCATGTCGCGCACTAGCTCTTCCTCTGTATGGCTTTTGATGACGAGGTCATCGACGTATACTTCCAAGTTGCGGCCTACTTGTTTCTCGAACGCAGTGTCTACCAATCGTTGGTATGTTGCTCCCGCGTTCTTTAGGCCAAAGGGCATCTTTGTATAGCAATAGACCCCTTGACTTGTGTGGAAGGCCGTTTTTTTTTTCATCTTCCTCCGCCATTTGAATTTGGTGGTATCCCTTGTATGCGTCCAGGAAGCATTTGAAGGGATATCCACACAGAGATTCGATCTTCCAGTCTATCTCCGGTAGCGGGTAGCAGTCCTGTGGACATGCTTTGTTGAGGTCTGTAAAGTCTACGCACATTCTCCAACTGCCATCGCTCTTCTTTACCATTACTGGGTTAGAGAGCCAGTCATGGTAGTACACTTCCCGCATGATGCCTGCGTCTACTAGTTTGTGTACTTCTTCCAGGATGGCTTTTGCGCGGTCTGGGGCTTGTCCGCGCTTTTTCTGTCGTATTGGAGGATATCCTTGTCGGATTTGTAGCTTGTGTTCCGTGATGGAGCGTGGCACTCCTGTCATATGCTTTGGTTCCCATGCAAAAATATCTAAGTTATTTTGCAGGAATGCGCATATAGCTGATTTGCCTTTGTCAGACAGAGACCCGCCAATAGATACCTGTTGATCCGGGTAGTCGGGGTGAATGGCGACCTTTAGGTTTGGGACTTTGATTGCGCGCTGTTCTGGAACGTCGCCTACGTCATTTGTCACTGCGTTGCATTCTTTGGGTGGTATGGTGGTATTGTAAAGAGTGACAATACCTCCTTCCACTGGGAACTTGAGCATCCCATGCGCTGTGGATGGCACGGCGCGGATGGATGATATTCCAGGTCTCCCGATGATGCCGTTGTACGGAGAGGGGGATCTGATTACCATGAAGTTCATCCAGGTGACTTTAGAGTGTGGTTTGTCACCAATTTCTACAAGTAGACGTAATTGCCCCATGGGCCACATCTTCTCCCCTGTGAAGCCAGTAAGCGACGTTGTGGCTGGGATCAACTGACTCTGTATCTCAGGTCGCAGCTTCTTGAAACAGTGTTCATATATGATATCAGCGGATGCACCTCCATCTATATACATGCGGCGGATGTCATGACCCTCCGTATGTATTTCAATGGTAAGTGGGTCCACTACTACGTTGTTCGCAGTCAGGGGGGGGGAAGAAATTTCGTTTCCCTTAGAGAACCTTTGACTGACTTTCTGTCTTGTCGCGCGCTGCCATGGCTGTATCATGTAGATGATATCTGCCTTTTCTTTTGATGTCTCTTTCTTGGCCCCTGGTTTTGGTTTGTCTTTCCCTTCTCTGATATTTTTTACGAGGTGGTCCATCTTTCCTTCCTTTACCAATTTGTCAATCAATTGGCGCAGTTGGACGCACTCGTTGGTTGTGTGACCTTTCTGTCCATGGTATTCGCAATAACCATTCCCTATGCGCCGATCCTCTGGGGTGCGCATTGGTGGTGGTTTCGGGAAGTTCGCCCCCTCCGTCGCGAATATCTCCTTTGGAGATTTTGTTAATGGGGTGTACTTGTCGTTTCCCCTTCCACCGCCTTGGGTGCGGTAACTCTTATTACGATTGCCACTCTGGTCATTGGATTGTCTCCTTGACTCTTCTTGTGGTCTATGGTTCGCGTAGCCTTTCTTGCTATCCGCGGCGGCTGCTTCTCCTTGGACGAAAGACCTCGTGCGCTTCATGAGTTCGTCAAAAGTTAGGGGAACCTTATCGTTTAACTTTTTATCAAATCTGGGTTATTGATTGCATTCATAAAACCCGATATTTTTAGTATCTCTGGACACGCCTTGACTTGCATGCATTCGTCCTTAAAGCGTTCCATGAAAGCGCTTGTGGATTCCCCTTGTCGCTGTTTAACTCTAGCGAGTTCAACAGGGTTTTTGGCGCACTTCTTTCTTTGAGTAAAGTTTAAGCGAAACGCCCTTCGCAACTCCTCAAATCCACCGATGCTTCTACATGGAAGCTTGCTAAACCAGTTGCGTGCATTCCCTACTAATGTAGAGTTGAACATATGGCACCACACAGGTTGTGGCCAATTTTCGATAGTAGCTGCTGATTCGAAAATTTTTAGGTGATCATCAGGATCACCTGTCCCATCATATGTTTTGACGTTAGCAGGCATGCGCCTTTTCTTATTTTCCGAAAAATCGCTGATGCGTCTAGTGAACGCATCAACCTTTTGGCGACGCCAGGGAAGAGACATGTCTTCGTCTTCCTGGTCGCGGTATTTTCCTCTTGATTTCCAGTGTCCAGTTTCTTTGTCCTCGTTGTCCGAGGAATCACTTGAGGATGAGCGCACTCTTTTGCGATGCTTGCGCCAACTATTATCAGAATCTGAGCTTGTTCCTCTGCGGCGCTTGCGCCGACTGTCATCAGAATCAGAGCTTGAAGGGCTTTCACTCGGGGAACATCGTCGCCCAAGCCTATCCTGAATCCTGCGACTGCCAAGCCTAGCGTGGACATTGGCGCGCCGTTCCCCCTCTTCAGGCTCCTCCAGATGTTGAAGATCGGCTGCTTCATCATCCATAACCCTCCTTCCAATCCTGGTAAACACTGGTTGTTTGCGGCTATCCTTCTCACGTCTTTCCTTTCGGTAGCGCGTTGGGGACGCCTTATGCTCAGGGTCAAAGTTGAGTCTACCGTGCAGACTTTGGCTTGACCTCTTCTTTGCCTCCTCTCGCATGAGCGCAGCCAAGGCTTCGTAGTTTTGAGATACAAAATCGCTTGGCGCCAATTCGGAAGTGACTCCTTCTAGTGCGATGGAGTCTGTTTCCAAGACAAGATCTTTGTTTCGGATAGGCGCATTGGGAGGCTCAGTGAAGTTCACTTCTGGCATGGCAAGAGGGGAGCGCTCCAGTTCTATCGCGCTAGTACTTGTTGTAATAGCAGGGGTAGTCTTGGTAAGTGATTCCACTGTAGGAAAGACCAGATCTGAGTACGCTCCTAAGCTTCCAGGCGTGCTGGTTGTCCCAGAAGCCTGCTTAGAGGCCGCATCAGTTTGATGCTTCTTCCCTAGTGGGTCATCGTGCGCTTTCTTCCCATGCGGACTCTTGTGACTTCCGTGTTTCGTCATTCTAGTTCTTGGTAAAATTCTTAGTGTAGGGTCCCACGGATGGCGCCACTTGTTGATACAAAAGTTGGGCGTTCCTTGTTAAGACTCCTTTTCTCGTACCAATTAGATCTTAATGCTTGATGGAACCTGCGCACTAAGAAAAAGAGCAAACACCGTTAGGCTTATCGAGGGATTGTCTCCCCCGATTATCCTCCGGCGTGAGAGTAAGTAATCGAAGTTTAGGGTTTAGTGAAGAGTTAGGGTTTTGCGAAGATCGTACCTTTACCGAGGGCTTGGGTGCCCTTTATATACATATGAAACCCTAGTAGGTTTCGTGTTCCCTACTCTTCGGCGTGTTCGCCGATATCGGATATTTGGTATATATCCCCTTTATTTAGGAGATACTTAATATCCCATCCGGAAATAACTTTGGGCTTGGGCCTTGTTGGCCCAAACCGCATAACTGGTGGTCCAGTTATCGCCATAGCGCCCCACACGTAGTGGGTTTAAGTGTTAGTATTGTTTACTAATCGGGTCCGTGACCCGGGTGTAGACTATACGTAATCATTTTCCATACGTTTTCTAATATCACAATTGATATTCCGAGTATCACTTGTGATTTTCTGAATATCACTTGTGATATTCTGAATATCACTTGTGATTTTCTGAATATCTATCACTTGTGGTTTTCTGAATATCACTTGTGATTTTCATGTTAAAAAACATTAGTTGAAAATCACTTGTGATATTCAGAAAATCACTTTTGATATTCAGAATATCACAGAATATCACTTATGATATTCAGAATATCATTTGTAGTACTCAGTATATCACTTGTGATATTCAGAAAATCAAAGAATATCACATGTGATATTCGAAAAATCACTTGTGATATTCAGAATATCACGGAATATCACTTGTGATATTCTGAATATCACATAATATCTCTTATGATATTCAGAAACAAATATCTGAAAACGACCAAAAGCATTTAAAAACGGACGAAAATGAATGAAAACGGATGAAAACGTATGAAAGCGCAAAAACACATATGAAAAAGAACGAAAATGTATGAAAAATGGACGAAAACGAAAGAAAACGGATGAAAACGGACGATAACGTATGAAAACGAACGAAAACGTAAGAAAACGGATGAAAACATATGAAAACGGACGAAAGCGTAAAAAAACGGATGAAAACGCAAGAAAACGGACGAAAACGCAAGAAAACAGACGAATATTTATGAAAACGGACAACAACGTATAAAAGTGTAAAAGCACGTCTGAAAATGAACGAAAACGTATGAAAAATGAACGAAAACGAAAGAAAATGGATGAAAACGTATTAAATCGAACGAAAACATATGAAAACGGACGAAAACGTATGAAAACGGACGAAAACGTATGAAAACAGTAAAAACGTATGAAAACGGGAAAAAAAAACGTGAACTAAAAAAAATGAATTAAAAAAAAGTGAACTAAAAGAAAAGTGAATTTAAAAAAAAAAAAAAAAAAAAAAAAAAAAAAAAAAAAAAAAAAGCGTGAATTGAAAGAACAACAAAAAAGAAAAAAGAAAAAGAAAAAAAGAAAAAAAAAAACCACCTACGTGGATTGAAACAACAAAAAGAAAAGAAAGAAAAAAATAAGAAAAAAAAAGAATAATAAAAAAGACAAAAAGAAAAAGAAAAAAGAAAAATGAAAAAAACATGGACTTATGTTTCCCATTTAATCTTAGGTTAATCCCCATCATTAAATTAAACTAGATGGATGATAGGGATTTGTTCATTAGTATGCACCAAAATTAGAGTATGCAAAATAAAATGCCTCTAGTGAAATAATAGAATGTTGAAGTATATATGGGGAAGGGTCAAGGTGGAGTGTAGATTGGGCACAATGCAGTTGACCTTTGTAAGAGGTGACTTTGAACACCTCCTTCATTCATTTACGTTGTGTTCTCAAGATGTGTAAATGGAAAGAATGGAGATGAAAGTGAAAAAATGGTGTTCTCAAGAATTTTTGTGGAAATGGAAAGGAGGTAAAGGAAGTGAAAAGAGGGGATTGTCTTTGTTTTTTTTAAGCATGATTTACGTCCCACTTTTGGGATGAAAAGGGTGGAAAGTTTTGTCATCTTTTGCAAAATGACCATATTGTCTTTTATCCATCTTTAATTATTAGCACAATAAATATTAATGAAAGGGTGTAAGTGTAATTTTATCAGCTTTCATTCATTTTTTTCTTTACTTTACTTCCTCTCACTCCAAACTTAAGAACACAATTATTTTCACTATATTTACTTCCTCTCACATCATTTTCTTTACTTCCATTTCATTTACTTCCATTTCCCTCTAAAATCACACTTGAGAACATAGTGTTAGTCTGTCCTAGTCTAGTCTTTCTACCTGGGCGTGTTTTTTGGGTTATATTTTGATTTTTGACCGATTGACTAGTATGACCAACTATTATGAGTAATTGTATGCTTATCATCATTAAATATATCCATAGTCGAGCAGTGGATCAGTCGAGGAGTCGATCAGTCGATGATTAAAAGGTGAGTTATATAACCTATATGGAATAATATACTATTGAAGTATATTTAAAGTTAACATCTGCTCGACTCCTCGACTGCTCGACTTTAATGCTCGACTGATCGACTCATCGACTGCTCGATTATGGATATATTTAATGATGATAATTTTAAATATTATATGGAATAATATACTGTTGAATGGCATCCTAAAAAAATGAGTCTTTCTAGTACTAAATTTCGTTTGTATCTTGTTTTTGAAGATGGCAGTAGGTATGATGTTTTACTAAACAGAGATATTACTTTAATGTTCGACTGCTCGACTATGGATATATTTAATGATGATATTTTTAAATGTGAGTTATATAACCTATATGGAATAATATAGGGTTAATTCTACATATAGGTAACGAACTTTCAAAAAATTTCAATGTTAGGTAATTTACTCTCAAAAATACTATGTTAGGTAACCAAACTTTGTGCAACCTTCAAAGTTAGGTAATATTACCGGCTATGCTTATGGGGCCCACATGTGACGTCATATTTATTATTATTATTATATTCCTTTTCAGTTTTTAACACAAATGGTCCTTGTGTTGCGCAAGGCTTTACAAATTTAGTCATTTTTTTCACAAATGGTCCTTCTTACACAAAATCGTCCTTGTGTTGCGCAAGGCTTACACAAATGGTCCTTGAGTCCGTTTTTCTTCCGGTTTTTACGTTTTCGTCCGTTTTTCTTACGTTTTTTTCCGTTTTGGTCCGTTTTTATCCGTTTTTCTTACATTTTTTTCCGTTTTTCTTACGTTTTTTACGTTTTCGTCCGTTAATCTTACGTTTTTTCCGTTTTCATATGTTTTTGTCCGTTTTTCT
Organism: Artemisia tridentata subsp. tridentata; assembly: GCA_021014915.2. Lineage (NCBI taxonomy): Eukaryota > Viridiplantae > Streptophyta > Magnoliopsida > Asterales > Asteraceae > Artemisia > Artemisia tridentata. The sequence goes on from CP139509.1 coordinate 335,021,804, forward strand.
TACGGTTTTGTCCGTTTTTATCCGTTTTTGTCCGTTTTTCTTACGTTTTTGTCCGTTTTTCTTACGTTTTTTTACGTTTTCGTCCGTTATTCTTACGTTTTTTCCGATTTCATACGTTTTTGTCCGTTTTTCTTACGTTTTTTTCCATTTTTGGTCCGTTTTTTCTTACATTTTTGTCCTTTTTTTACGTTTTCGTCCGTTATTCTTACGTTTTTGTCCGTTTTTCTTACGTTTTTTCCTTTTTTTTTTCCGTTTTTTCTTACATTTTTGTCCGTTTTTTCTTACGTTTTCGTCTGTTATTCTTACGTTTTTGTCCGTTTTATCCTTTTTTCTTACGTTTTGTCCGAATTTTTTATTTATTTCGAAATTTTTGTCCGAATTTTTTATTTATTCCGAAAAATAAAAAAAGTTCAAAATTTTTGTCCCAGTTTTTTTTCTTTTTTTGTCCGAATTTAAAAAAAAAATAAAAAAAATAAAAAAAATTCAAAATTTTTGTCCGACTTTTTTGAACTTTTAATATTTTTGACAAAAATTCAAAATTCGGACAAAAATTTTGAACTTTTAATATTTTAAAAAAAATTCGGACAAAAAAGAAAAAAAAAAAATCGGACAAAAAATTCGGACAAAAATTTTGATTCTTTTTTTTTTAATTTTTTAATTTTATTTATTTTTTTTAAAAAATTTGGTCAAAAAAAAATCGGACAAAAAATTCGGACTAAATAAAAAACTCGGACAAAAAAAAAGAAAACGTACAAAAACGGATAAAAACGAAAAAAAAGGGAAAAAAACGTAAGAAAAACGGACAAAAACGTAAGAAAAACGGACAAAAACGTAAGAATAACGGACGAAAACGTAAATAAACGTAAGAAAAACGGACAAAAACGTAAGAAAAACGGACAAAAATGGATAAAAAGGACCAAAAACGGAAAAAACGTAAGAAAACGGACAAAAACGTATGAAAACGTAAAAAACGTAAGAAAAACGGACAAAAACATAAGAAAAACGGACAAAAACGGACAAAAACATATGAAAACGGAAAAAACGTAAGATTAACGGACGAACTTGCTTATTTTAGAAAGTTCGTTACCTAACATTGGAAATTTTAAAAAGTTTGGTACAATGGTAACCGGTTGCACCGGTTACAAGTTGCAATGATAGCCCATATTACCTAACATTGAACAAAGATTAAAGTTTCATTACCTAACATAGTATTTTTGAGAGTAAATTACCTAACATTGGAAATTTTTGAAAGTTCGTTACCTATCTGTAGAATTAACCCAATAATATACTATTGAAGTATATTTAAAGTTAACATCTGCTCGACTCCTCAACTCGACTCCTCAACTGCTCGACTCCTCGACTGCTCGACTTTAATGCTCGACTGATCGACTCCTCGACTATGGATATATTTAACGATGATAATTTTAAATGTTAACCTATATGGAATAATATACTATTGAAGTATATTTAAAGTTAACATTTGCTCGACTCCTCGACTGCTCGACTTTAATGCTCGACTGATCGACTCATCGACTGCTCGATTATGGATATATTTAATGATGATAATTTTAAATGTTATATGGAATAATATACTGTTGAATGGCATCCTAAAAAAATGAGTCTTTCTAGTACTAAATTTCGTTTGTATCTTGTTTTTGAAGATGGCAGTAGGTATGATGTTTCACTAAACAGAGATATTACTTTAATGTTCGACTGCTCGACTATGGATATATTTAATGATTATATTTTTAAATGTGAGTTATATAACCTATATGGAATAATATAGGGTTAATTCTACATATAGGTAACGAACTTTCAAAAATTTTCAATGTTAGGTAATTTACTCTCAAAAATACTATGTTAGGTAACCAAACTTTGTGCAACCTTCAAAGTTAGGTAATATTACCGGCTATGCTTATGGGGCCCACATGTGACGTCATATTTATTATTATTATTATATTCCTTTTCAGTTTTTAACACAAATGGTCCTTGTGTTGCGCAAGGCTTTACAAATTTAGTCATTTTTTTCACAAATGGTCCTTCTTACACAAAATCGTCCTTGTGTTGCGCAAGGCTTACACAAATGGTCCTTGAGTCCGTTTTTCTTTCGGTTTTTCCGTTTTCTTACGTTTTTTCCGTTTTGGTCCGTTTTTATCCGTTTTTCTTACATTTTTTTCCGTTTTTCTTACGTTTTTTACGTTTTCGTCCGTTAATCTTACGTTTTTTCCGTTTTCATATGTTTTTGTCCGTTTTTCTTACGGTTTTGTCCGTTTTTATCCGTTTTTCTTACGTTTTTGTCCGTTTTTCTTACGTTTTTTACGTTTTCGTCCGTTATTCTTACGTTTTTTCAGATTTCATACGTTTTTGTCCGTTTTTCTTACGTTTTTTCCATTTTTGGTCCGTTTTTCTTACATTTTTGTCCTTTTTTTACGTTTTTCGTCTGTTATTCTTACGTTTTTGTCCGTTTTTCTTACGTTTTTTCTTCCTTTTTTTTTCCGTTTTTCTTACATTTTTGTCCGTTTTTCTTACGTTTTCGTCTGTTATTCTTACGTTTTTGTCCGTTTTATCCGTTTTTCTTACGTTTTTGTCCGAATTTTTTATTTATTTCGAAATTTTTGTCCGAATTTTTTATTTATTCCGAAAAATAAAAAAAGTTCAAAATTTTTGTCCCATTTTTTTTTCTTTTTTGTCCGAATTTAAAAAAAAAATAAAAAAAATAAAAAAATTCAAAATTTTTGTCCGACTTTTTTTGAACTTTTAATATTTTTGACAAAAATTCAAAATTCGGACAAAAATTTTGAACTTTTAATATTTTAAAAAAATTCGGAAAAAAAGAAAAAAAAAATCGGACAAAAAATTCGGACAAAAATTTTGATTCTTTTTTTTTTTAATTTTTTAATTTTATTTATTTTTTTTAAAAAATTTGGTCAAAAAAAAATCGGACAAAAAATTCGGACTAAATAAAAAACTCGGACAAAAAAAAAAGAAAACGTACAAAAACGGATAAAAAAAAAAAAGGAAAAAAACGTAAGAAAAACGGACAAAAACGTAAGAAAAACGGACAAAAACGTAAGAAAACGGACGAAAACGTAAATAAACGTAAGAAAAACGGACAAAAACGATAAGAAAAACGGACAAAAATGGATAAAAAAACGGACCAAAAACGGAAAAAAAAAAAACGTAAGAAAACGGACAAAAACGTATGAAAACGTAAAAAACGTAAGAAAAACGGATAAAAACATAAGAAAAACGGACAAAAACATATGAAAACGGAAAAAACGTAAGATTAACGGACGAACTTGCTTATTTTAGAAAGTTCGTTACCTAACATTGGAAATTTTAAAAAGTTTGGTACAATGGTAACCGGTTGCACCGGTTACAAGTTGCAATGATAGCCCATATTACCTAACATTGAACAAAGATTAAAGTTTCATTACCTAACATAATATTTTTGAGAGTAAATTACCTAACATTGGAAATTTTTGAAAGTTCGTTACCTATCTGTAGAATTAACCCAATAATATACTATTGAAGTATATTTAAAGTTAACATCTGCTCGACTCCTCAACTCGACTCCTCAACTGCTCGACTTTTCAACTGCTCGACTTTAATGCTCGACTGATCGACTGCTCGACTATGGATATATTTAATGATGATAATTTTAAATGTTAACCTATATAGAATAATATACTATTGAAAGGTATCATATTCATCCTAAAAAAATGAGTCTTTCTAGTACTAAAAAATGAGTCTTTCTAGTACTAAATTTCGTGTGTAGCTCAAAGGTAAATCAATCTTCTTCTAACTCATTAAATTTCAATCTTAATGATTCTTTATTTACAAATGAATTTGAACCTAAAAGTTTTTACAATTATTCGCAAATACCAAAATATGAACCTTTCGAAAATGAAAATTACAACGAATATAATAATGCAGTAGTTAATATCTATAATAATCAACCAAAAAATGAAAATTTCGTAACATATTCTGAAGTTGATCAGTTTTAATGTTCGGGCTAACATATTCTGCTTGTGATTAGCTGATTGTTCAGGGACCAATAATCAATCTCAAATTTTCACGGAAAAGTGGTTATCTAAGGGTAAATTAAATTCATCTATTTACCTTGTAACGTAATTTTACAGACTTATACTCCTCAATTATCTAAGTAGTACAACTTCAAGCAACAAAAGCATATCCAGACACTACTTTCTACTTGATCCTGATCATTCAATATCACACTAACTTTCAAAACACACATCCAAACACCCCATAACAAAGTGCAGCATACATACAGCTCTGTGTTCATATGTTAATCTATAATTTGGTATGATAAAAAACAAACAAGTAAAGATAAAGCATACTGCTCTATGAGTGCAATCAATAACTCCAACAAGATTGACATTAACAGCATGTCTCCACGTGCGTGAACCATCGGTTTGGTCCTTTTGAAATGGCACAGAAGTTACAATTCCCGCACAACTAATACAGATATCCAACCCCCCGTAAAGTTCCACGTGCTTTTCAAATGCAGCAGCCACTTGTTCTGTTTTTATAAAACAAACATCAATAAATTTCACTAGAAGTTACAGACTGTTTGATTACTTTAACGGATATAACTCACCTTTGTTAGTGACATCACATTTTATAAAGATAGCAGACGGGAATTTTAATCCTGAATGAAACTTGAGATTTTCTTTTTGTACAAGTGTCGCAACCTCTTTTCCTTTATCTTCAGAAAAATCCACAACCGTTACAAATATACCCTTTTGGGCAAGAGCTATGCAGAGAGCTTTACCTGCACAACAAGAAACACATACACACGCACATCAGTAGCAGAAAATATTATAAATCCTATTTAGACTCGCCATCTATATAAAACGTGCATCAACAATAACCATGTAACTGTATGGATTACACGTTACAATTAGCAAAATTGTATCCATTCATAAAATAACTACATACATTTCAACTTCCGTTTTTGTGAAATGAAGGATTCAAATACATTCGTTTACATGGAAATACCATATATTTCTATGGGTAGCGTTTGGATTAATGTTTTAGGATTCAAAAGCCCAATTGCATCTCTTTCTTTGACTTACAAATGATAAAAACAACACGTTTTCCAAGGATATCATGGGTGAAAAGTTAATGAGCTAAAACTCAGGTCAAACTACATGAGCTCCATTTCAATTTCAAGCCTTAGAATTCGAGTTTCTCAACAAGCCTAATTCGGCATTTTGTATACGCTGAATAAACTCAAGTAATACCCCAACTTAAAAAGAACAAAAAGATATACACATATGTTTTAAGTGTTTAGTGATTCTGCTTATTTAGGGACTCGAGACGTAAAATCAGAATCAAATGGCAACTCCCTAACTACTTATCCAAAAGTTATATAATCATAAGCAATTTTAATATATCCGAACACTTGAAACTACTTATCTATTGTATCACAATATAAGGGTGGCGCTAGTGGCAAAAGGGCTTGTGAATATCATCATAAAATGTGTGTGGTCTTAAGTTCAAATCCTGCCAGGTGCAAACATCCCTGAAGTGGCCAACTAGTTATCATTGTCAGTTTCTACCTAAAATCCCTAATCACAACCAACCCACACAACAAAAGTAGTGAAATAGCAAGTGAAGCTGTTAGTAACCATAGAATTATTACCGCTTATCACTCCCAAAAACAAGTTATGAGACTATTTGAAGACACACAGGAAACCCCAAAAACGGAGAGCAACAAGCAGCATTGGTACTCAGGGATAGCTTTATTTGCTCGACCATTCTTAACTAATATCAACATCGCCATCTTGTACTGGTATGGTGGAAAGCTTCTCTGCCAGGGGGATATTTGCTCGACCATTCTTAACAATGTGTTTAACATATCATGTTACAGATACTTGACAGCATATGCAAGTTTAAAAAAACCACTCATGGTACTAAAGCAGCATGAGATATCAGATTGCTCATACTAAAAGCGGGCTTCATAACAGCAAAACAGTGATTACGAGATACTGTAAGGACTGCAAAAAGCCACTTCTGATGCCACAAAAGATACATAATTCAAAGAGGGCCAACATCATGACCAACATTAACTTTTTATAGCAAACATATGTCATCACCCTAGTAAAAGACTTGGAACACATGATTCTACACAGTAGAATTTTTAGCATTTAATTATGCGTATATGGACATAATTAATGCAGACATCATAAAAGAAGATGCTCAAACACATAAAAACACTCGGACTGATTTCAGAAAATGGCTCAGTCAGAGAAGCAACATATGAGGTAGAGATGACCTTGTGACATTCATTGATGCCTCTCAGCTTCTTCTCATATTTTGGCAGTCATCTATTGAATACACAGTATACACTAATACTCAAGACAAAGCAGAGGAAAAGTTTATCTAGCGCCCTACCCCTACTCAGTTAAATCTTTCAGGTGGGCTGCAATTGCTGGTCGACTACCAGGAAGAACAGATAACGAAATAAAAAATTTATGGAATACTCACCTAAGAAAACGACTCATCTCCATGTGAATATACGATCTGCAAGCTATTGTTCAGTGGAACCAAAAAAAGATATTTGCTCACTATGTTGTTATTTAGCTATGGAATTTTTCCCTGAATTCAACTGGCTTTTGGACAGAGCAATGGGGTTAAGACTAAAACAGAACACCTAACGAATCTTTAAACAAACCAGACTCAATCAATAGTTGACAAAAAAAAAGGAAAACAAAACCTTAAATGCAGAGTCAAATTAAACGACGTGGTCCTATTTCCTAAGGCAATAAGCATTCCTAATGGCCTAATCCCAATACGGAACATAATGCGACTATAACAGGCATGGTGTGAAATAACCAAGATATCCATGGTCTGATGGACCTGAATTTATCACACAATGCCCGATTCAGCCTGGTTCTCGTTTTAGCCAGAAGATTATTCTCTCGGGCGATGAAGGCACATTATGGTGGCATGCACACAGCGACACAGGTGTTGAGCTACTGGACATGGTTTGTTAGTCGTATCTCCCAAGACTGGAACTATTTACCAATTTTGTAAACCAGATGTCGACGTTCCTGTCATCGTAGGTCTTTAATCATTCCCAAAATTCCTTGTCAACAAATATGCCTTTTTCTTAGTTAAATATTTTGTAAAACATATATAGGATTAATAATTTAAAATGCAAGTGACTAGTGGAAAAATGATGTACTAACAATGATGGAAGACTTCTTGTGTAGAAGAGGTGATCCAACAATCTCAGATGCTTTGACGATTAACGGTCAACCTGGCGATCTTTACAATTGCTCTAGTCAAGGTAGTTTTCTTTGTTCATCTTTTTTCTCATTTACTAAATATCAGATAGTTGGATGCATTAGGAAAATGTAGCAAAAGGATGCATCAGGAGTCTGAATTCATATGAGGGAGTTTGGAGTGAAGAAATTGGACCAAATTTCTTTATTCATCTTTTTTCTCATTTACTAGTGTGTGACTGTGATGACGGATATACCCCACTACAGCAATATCGCTCTATTAGCAAAATCACACCATTACACCCTAAGTAACCACTACTAACTAAACTCATTAAGCTCACAATCCTAGTTTAAACTAAAGATTTACAATAAAACCTAAGACTCACACCTTAACACCTAAGCAGTGAAGCATAAAAAATAAGCAGTGAATCACAAAAATAATCAGTCGAGCACTTCTGAATTTAACATAAGTTACAATATAAAAAATTTAGCACTTAAAAAAACTTACCATTACGTTTTGAGGCCTCTTTCGTTTTTTGCGTCTGCGTCTGGGTACTGGAAAAATACTATGGAACAAAAATGGATGAACCGAGGAAGAAGAAACTGGGAAAAATAAAATGTAGATTTTAATTTACTAAAAACAGTGTTTTAGTGTGTGTTTTTGGATATATGAGTGTAGTGTGTGTATGTGTTTTTTTAATCAAAAAACAAAAAAAAAGTAGAAGCAAAAAGAAAAAAAAAAAAAAAGTACGCCGCCATGCAAAAAGGTGCAAAGCAAACTTTTATCTTCCCCATGCAAAAAGTACGCCGTCATTTGAGCAGTTTCAAGTCGAGCACCGTCAGTTGAACATTGACAATAATAACAAAGATTCTTTAAAGATATGGTGGTACATTTTGCAAGTACAGGGAATGACACATGGCAAGATTCTGGTGGTGTCGAGCGGTTGAGTAGTCAAGCGTGACCAAAATGGAAAAGAGGTGTTAAGAGTAACTATTAAATGGACCATGTTTTTTTTGAAATACCATTTTAGTAATTACCTCTTACCTAAAATAGTATTGTATAGTTGGCATATATATCCCCCTACATTATAATCGGTATTGACATCAATCACAAAAAACATTATATATTATAAGTTTACTAGCAGGGTACCCGCGCGTTGCGGCGGCGGATACCCTGAAACTAAAATTTCTGGTGTGCAATTTTTTATGATTATACATATTTCGTGACAATGACTTTACAGATGATGATAGTTTTAAGTTGGAATAACTTTAAGCAATAACAAACTATTTCATATAAAAATAGTAGGGTATGAGAGTGATGCAAATGCAAATCTGCAATATAAAGATATTAGTCCGTAATATTATAGAGGCGTGTGGTCAAAGTTGTTCAGTTTGCTTTATAGTATCACTTTTTATTTGAATGGTTACATTGTATCACTTTTATTTGTTTTTGTATATGTGCACCATTTTCTATATCAAGTTTACGTTTTTATATCGTATGAGTTTGGATTGATCATTCATGTCACCGACACAATTCTTACAATTTATGCATAAAAGTTTACCAACATTTCACACATTAAACCAAAAATTGTTTCTAAGCTTTTAATCGATAAGCGTTGTCCAGTCCACAATTCTTTGGTCTCATTTAAAAATAATAATCTAATAAATTTTTTTCATTTTGGCTCATTAGATGCCATGGTTTTAGAATTTTAAACTAAAGAACATTGCAATTGGTAACTTGTCATCTCGCGTTTTCTCCACCAAAATGTGAATCATTTTTTTTATTAAAAGCATCATAGCCAAATAATATTTTATTTTATTTATTCACCAAAGAGTGGTGGTTTTTAAAGTAAAATGGCCACAAATCCAAAATCAAATGTTTTCGGGAAATAGATATCCACAACACAAATTATTCTGGCCACATATTTCAAGCAACTCAAACCATGCTGGCCACATATTACAACCTTTAGACATAGTCTCAAGAAAATCTCGAAAGATCTACACAACTAACACCACTTTCATGGCAGCGGTTCACCGCTGTTCACGGCGGAGTTCATAGCAATAGTTTATAAAAAGAACACAAAGCCACTACAACAAACAAACTACAGCAAAACTGTTAGATCATGCAAAACTAACCAAGACTATTATGAAACCGCAACAAACTAAATATGGTGGTATATAAACCAAGGTACAATAATAGATCGGTTTGGAAGTAAACACTTCAAAAGCCACAAAACACACCAAAAACGACCAAGAACATAATAAACTGAACAAATTACCAACGGATTTCGACACCAAACGGTGGATCTCGAATAGAAACACATTTTTCTGCTAGAGGTTCACTTTTACTAAGCTCAAAAGAGATCAAAACACAACCTAAAACAGATCTCAAAAGATCTACACTAATTCCCATTAATAGTTGACCCAAAATTTCTTATAACACAATAACAATTCATTTGGATAGTAGTCCAAGTCCACTTAAAAAAAAAAACATTGCCAAGCCCAATACACTTTACCCTAATCATTCGGTTGTATCTAAAACTCAAAGGTAGCACCTTCACAACCCTAATCTTATGACATACGCAGTCTTCATCACATACTCACACTCATCTTCATCACATATCCATCTAAATGCAACCACTTACAAATGCAGTCACTTTATCTCCTTCTTATACACACGAGTAGCCACTTCAACCCACATCTTAACTCCTCATTTCAGCTACTCAAATACCAATCACAAACCACAGTTTTGTTATATCTTATCCATCCGAAACACACAGAAACAATATCAAACAAGAAAAGCTCATGTCTCCCTTATCCCTCCATAACATAAAACGTGCACCTCCTAAACACAAACTTAACGCCACCAACCTTATAACTTCACTCGAATTACACACAAGAACCAAACCCAGCAAGAACGTCTTCTTACTTGGTTCTTTTTGCTGCAATTCGAACACCATATATATGTTTGTGTAATGCAATTACTTGTTACCCAAGAACGTCTTGTTTATTCTCATTACAGCTTCAAGATCTCACAAAGAGGTCTCGGGTAGGTATATGTTTGTGTTTCGTTGAATATCTATGATGAGTGTTTGTAAGATCTATAAAGATCTTTAATTCTTGTTATGAAAACACACTGAGATCTTGTTTATTTTTCTTTGCATTTCGAAACCGAGTTCAGATTATATGTGGCTTGTTCGTGAGTTGGGTAATTGATGTGAGTTGTTGTAATTTTGTGTCATTGTTGGCAGCGAGCGGTAGAGATGTGTTTTATTTTTTGGTTTTGGTTATATATAGTTGGGAGGTTACGGGAAGGAGTAAGTATGGCAATGATGTTGTCAATGGGAAGTTACTAATTACAATTCAATGGGCTGTTACAATTGTTATGTTGCAAGTCTCGGCTGTTACTTTTTCATTTATGAAAATTGTGATCGAAGCCATTAGTAAAATGTTCTTTGAAACCATTCGAAGGTATCGGGTAGGTATTGTTTTTGTGTTTTCATTTTGTAGTTATAACGAATTGAAGAAAGAAAATAACAATCTTGTTATATTTCTTATCCTAATTGTTTCGGATATAAAATGATTAATTTCTTTCGATTGATTGACCGTTAGGGTCTGTTCACATTTGTGACCTTGAGAGAGAAAATCTGAGATGAGTTTTAATGTAATGTTTCTGTTCGCGTCTTGAATTAAATTGATTAGAATGTACATTGTGGTTAAAAGGTTGTATATTTTGGTGAAGGGGTGAATTAAATTGTGTATTAATTGACCACTTTAATAGCATATTTTGGTGAAGGGGTGAATTAAATTGTGTATTAATTGACCACTTTAATAGCATTTATGCAGTGTTTGTTGTACACTATGCTTTATTTCTTGTAAGTCTGAAAATTGGGTGCATTAAAGAGTTGTAAATCATGCTTTGATTATTGTAAGTCTGAATTTTCAGACCACAAAGGAGAGAGATTCCTTTGTGTATTATAAGTAGTATAGATATTAAACCACGTGATGACGACGTCGTATTGCTTGCCATTTTTCCATTTACATAGGGCTTTTCCCGCCAAAATTGTTGGGCCATTTTTAGCCTGGTTTTCCGGTCCGTTTCCGGCCTGTTTTCTCCCGGTCCGTTTTTTTTCCCTGGATAACTATGCTAAGGCGGTCTTTCTCTGACCATTCCATACCTTTCTGGAACAATCTCACTTCTTCATCTAGATCCAAAACATCCACTGCTGATAACGGTGATCGAAGGATGGTAGAAGAAAGAATAACAGAGGTATGTAGCTTTTAAACTTAATTCATCTTCATTTAAACTTAATTGATGAAGATTGCTATGTTGATTCTACTTTTAGGGTTTAGACTTGCCTGATTTAAGGATTGCTTAATTGGGTTGGATACAAATCTAACACAGTAAAAAAAAATTGAAATTTTTAGATTTTCTTTTTAGTAATTTTGATTTTGGTTGTCGGTTGTACGAGATACGTATAAGGATGCTTTGGTGGTGACATTGTTGTTGTTTTTAACTAGGAAAAAGAGTAGCAGAGGTACCGATTATTTATTTTGAATTTATAAGTTAGGGTTTAGGTATGATTTTAGGGTTGAGATTTTTTTTACAAATATCTTTTGGACTTTAAAGGATTTGAATATTAACGTAAAGATTGTGTTTGCAGATGCGAAAACATTTGTGGTCGAAAGAAACGTTTTCAAAACCATCAAACTACAAACATGGGCTATTCCAAAATACAAGATTCAAGTATGTAGTTGTATTTTTTGCACTTTTTATTTCTTTTCCTAATTGTCTGTGTTATATATGATATTAATCCTACTAGGAAGGGGATATACGAAATTCTCCCTACAGTTAAAATGTTCATTTCTTGCATATTTTGTAGTATTTCATGGAATGGCAAACAGAGGCCATCAATGGCTTGATTGAGAAGGCAGTAATTGAAGCAGAGGGAAAAGGGGCAAAGGTTTTAGCTCTAGGTCTACTCAATCAGGTGCAGCTTTATGTTATATATTGAAGCATTGTAGTAGTTTTTAATTTTTTTTACCCATTTCAGTCTGCACCAGCACTCATGCCTTCACCTCTCGCCGGTTGGATGGCAAATCCATCCTCTGTGCGTCATCCACCAACAATCTACGAAAGCATGCGCTGAAACCGGCCTACCTACTTGCATGTGCTTCTAATTTCTTGGGAGATTCTAATGGACGATAGATGAGCATTGGGTCGGCATAACTCATGTTAGTGGGGTGTGCCGTTAGACGCCACAGGAACACCAATTGGTTTTTGAGAAACGGCTTTTGCCAGCAACTAGATTTCCAATAATTCATCAGTAATGAAGATATTCTCACGTGTAAGTTAGTTATTCTTATAGTGTTTTTTATATTCTCAGGCACCTTCGCATATTCACGTTTGTTTTTCCATATATGTAATGATGTATAGCTAAATTAATAATCGATGTACCAAAAGTTGATTGCCAAAACTGTTACATCCTGAATGCATTGTCATTCATAAAAGACCCCTTAGCAATAGAATTTGATATAATTTCCACACAAGTGTATTGATAATGCACCTATAGGACAAACAATCACAAATTGGACCTGATAATTTCTGGACTTGATATAGAATACTGCATTCAGATAAATTTAAGACATTTGCGGAGCATTTCTTGCCTATTATGTACTTCACATAACTGAATGTAAATTTATTGTTTATGTGCCTTTTGACTAAGAACATATTATATCTTAAAACAGGATATAATGGAGTTGGCAGAGGCATACGTTAGGTTTATGTGTCAGTGGTTACTAGACAAGTGTTATGATGATATGGACTTTATGGTTGAGAAGTATGATAAAAAAATGCTATTCGGCGACTACAAATGGTTGCTTCAACCAACTTTCTTCGTTTTTCATACACCGAAGCTATTGATGTTCTAGAGGAAGCTGTCTCTAAAGGCCATAAGTTCGAGAAGAAAGTTGAATGGGCCATTGATTTGGCATCCGAACATGAAAGGTACTATCATATCATGCAATAAAGTTTACTGGCACAATGTTTGTATTAATATCATAATGTTCTGTTTTATAGATACTTGACAGACGAGAAATTCGAGTCGCCTGTTATTGTTAAAGACTATCCAAAAGGGACAAAAGCCTTTTACATGAAAGTCAACCGTGACAACAAAACAGTAGCTGCTATGGATGTCCTGGTGCCAAAGGTAAGCCTTTATAGTTACATGCTTGATCGTATTTTGCATCAAAATTTGGTATCTGATATATCAGTGACAGTGAGTCTAAAGGTGGCGGTCCTGACTTATAAATTTTGTCAATTTCGGTTGTGATTTAACTCAAATGAGTCAAACGGTCAAAATGAAGAATATTTAGGTAAAAGTGAAACGGGTCAGATTGGTTAAGTTTCCTCAAGTGCCAATAACAAACGAATTCGTTCAGCTACCCAAGGTAAGCGGGCTCATTTGTTTTTACATTATTGGACTGATGAATACGGGATATGACAGATGGTTTAAATTATTTTAATCATTCCTTATTTGGTGTTGTTACAGGTGTTAACGCAAGAACTGAAAAGGGTAGCATGAGCTCGCGCCCGAACAACGAAGCCAGACGGTCCGCTCAACTAGGCAAGTGAAGCTATTAGTATCTGTGTAACCGGGCCAGGGCATTATCAGCCCAGCTTTTGTAGCCGTTTAAATCTGTTCGCGGTTTCTAATGTAGTTACTTCTTTGTTTTTGCTAACTATCCAGCGCCGCATTTAGATTCTGTGTTTTTGGGAGACTACGATCGGGTATGCCGACATTGTAGCAGCTTTTTTTGGTATGAAAACCGTTTCACAAGTTATTCTAGAGGTACAGGACCGCGTTATCACTTACCATTTATAGAATTAGTTGAAAACAAATAAAACACATTCTTTCACATATATGTTTCACATATTTTAAAGTTCTAGGACCACAGAAATGTTTAAAACACCCACAGAGCGAAAAAGTGGGGAAACTCACACTTGATCAGTTACGTGCGATTACGCCAAAATAATTGTCGTATTTGAATTGTACAACAACAGTTATGGGATCTGTGTTGAGAGATTATAGAATTCTATAATTTTCCACTTAGTATCTAATCCGTGAACTTTTACATTGTTTGGCAGAACAAAGCTTGATATGATATTTGGGTTGTATATGTAAACAAATGTTTTCTCTTCAGAAATGCACAAACGTGAGAACTTTTCCGTCTTTTTGTTGTACGGAGAGCGCTTGAAATAGACGGCTGGTCAAGAAATGCAGATTATAAACCTCTAATGAAAAACGCAGCTGTTTCAACCAGTTCACAACAGGTATAGCAAATTGGTAAAAGATCAAATACTGTTAAATACATATAGGGTAACACTTCTAAATATATTCAAAATCACCTCCAATATGAAAGCTTATGACTCATGTGAACTCTTATTATTGTCACAGTTTGTACGTGGATGGGATAACAATTCATGGAACAAGTATTACTGAGACACATGCCTCAGGATGATGGACTACCAAGTCAGGCATTAAACCAATTGTAAGAACTACTAAAGGTAATTACTACTTACTTACAGAAATCGGTGGTCCATCATACTGATGCGTTTATCTCTTGCTGATATCATACTGATTGCAAACGATTATCGTCATTGGTTTAGAATAATTGAGGCGATAATTACAAATAAGCATTTCTAAGACCCTGCAACAAACTGCAGTTTGCAGGAATCGTTTCCTGTTACTCAAATAGCGATAAAAAAAACTTTCACAACTCAGGTGTTAGAGCCTAACTGAAACGCCACCAGCGTTTCACCTTGGGCTATGAAATGAATTGTTTGTTTGGTCTGGTAAAAAAAAGTGTGCGTTGCCCGGTGCTGCTTTTTTTCCCCTTGATTATGGGCATAATTTACTTATTATATAGTCAATTTATTGACGCGGGTACCTGAGCCTCAAAAGTGGCACACCAAAAAAAGGCAGCAAAAGGCCGCACGAAACGACATCGGATTGAATAGTGTATAATATTATTTAGTAATTGTTGGTCTTATAACATGAAGGCATCAACTTAAGAATTCTGCAACAGGTTATTGTTGTAATTTGTATAGGATTACATTATTGAAATACTGCCTGTAATTTATGTGATATAGGAATGTTATGTATTCGACGTAATTTTTGCAAACTTTTCAATGAAATACATTTCACGCTTACCCATATGTGTTTCAATGTTTTTTATAGTGACTGAAAGCGTTTTGGGTGCCATCACCTTGATTTTAGGCCGCGACGATGGGGTTATTAGTATAGTAGAAAATTACCGTCCAATAACCAACGCGATCAAACGACGCCCAGCCGCAACGCGCCGGGCCGCCGCCAATCTCGTATATATTAAAACACATAGGAAACTACGTCGTATTGCTTCTCCTTTTTCCCGCCAAAAATTGCGAAGGCCCAGCCCAAAGAAAAAAGTGAGTCTGCTTACTTTGATTGGAAGTCCAGGGTGGCCCATATCAGTGCATGTAAGAGTAGGACATATCACATGGGTACAATGGTCATCTATTGGTTGGACCTCACTTTTTCACCAAACTATGCTAGCATGTGGTCAATATTGTATTTGTGAAAATGAGATAGCAAAATACACGGATTTAGTGTCCAAAAAAAAAATACACGCTTTTTTAAAAACACAAAAAACCAAAAACAATTATAAATTGTAAGAACAGTAATAAAATGTAAGAAAAAAATTTACTACACCTTAAAAAAATCAAAAAACATTACTTTACAACTATACCAACTAAAACAAAAGCAAATAATCATTTACTATGACAAATTGTTTAAAATTATACAAATTTATGATGTTTCTTTGCTAGACAACATAACAAAACAAAAAACCGTTTAAAATTATACTAATTTATGCCATTTCTTTTCTAGACAACAATGCAAATCAAATCCGAGGAAAAAAACCCCGCCAGGCCACAGCGCAGCCGGCCGTCAGTCACCGAGCACCAGCTCAACCGATTCGACACGTTAGACCGCTGAGTGCACACACTAAATGTAGGGTATTCACAATGCAAGAAACACTTGTTTGAGGCCTTAAGATGGATCGAATAGATAAGATTCTAGAGAGAGGTAGGAGAGTTGGAACCTTAGAGAGAGAAAGTTATGTGTATTAGATTAATATGAGAATGAGGTCCAACCCTCTCCTTAGGAGGAGAGGGCTTTATATAGTTCTTACATAGGGTGCCCCTAGTGGGCTGTGGAGCGAGCTGACAGTGGGTAAAGACCCGACCCACTCCACGATATTAATTATAACTAAGATACTACTACAATACTATAAATATAACTAATTATCCTACGAGCTATGATGTGCTAATAAGTACTCGGGGTGACCGAGTCTTCAACAGAATATTCATATTCCTAACAATCTCCCCCTAAGGGAGGTCACCCCGGAAGTAATGTTCTGAATTCTAGCACTTCATCCTTGGATCTTGACTTCATAGCTCGTACCCATTGATTCTTCAATTTCCTTGATCATTGTGCAGCAGCAAATCTTCAGATGACTTTTTCTTCTGTCTTGGATGATCTTTGTTGATTCTTTGGAGTTGTCATCCACCATGTGTTTCCATGTCATCTTTCTGTGGTATGTTTCAATGTGATGTGTAAATCATTGAGCCGACATGCTCACACTATTTGGTGTCATGATCTTCAGCATCAGAGTTTGCAGAAGCTGTGTTGAATGTCTTTTGGTTGATCATGACTTTGTTGAATTACAATGATGATGTAGTGTGAACATGTGGCAATGGATTGTATTTGTTGCGTCAACATACTCTCACTTTTCTGGATCATGATCTTCGGCTTCAGAGTTGCGAAAGCAGTGTTGAAGGTCTTTTAGTTATCATGATTCCTTTGATTAAGATGATGATGAAGTGTGAGCATGTAGTAGAGGATTGGCATCTTAACTGCAACCTGCTACAACTGCAACCAGCTACAGCATCCAACAGCTACAACCACCAGAAGTTCCTGCTTACGACAGTTAGCAATAAAACGTCCGGTACTTACAGGTTCGGACTTTGAGATTGTTAACAGCATAGTGTGAAAACATTCTCAAATCCTTACCCAGACCGTTCCGAATCGAAAACCCACAGAGGGCTTTTTAAGATCGTACCGTAGTATATCAATGATTAGGTGAGTCGCTGGAGATCACTCCACGACTGTAGACCGTTTGAAACCGCCGCGATCACTAAGCGTAATCCACAGGGAATTACCGAAGTGACCTGCTTTCAGGGCTGTTTGATGTTGACCCTGGCAGGAATTTCCATTCAATCATTGAGAATTACATTTGTAAATTCTCTCATGAATGTTCTGGCAGATTGCTAAGATCTGCGTAGGACTCTTAAATTTACAACTGGTGTCCTTAATGTTGAACAACCAGTGTAGAAGTAGCATGTGTTCCTATGATATCTTATTATGCATCTCGTGGCTCTAGACTCGATAGTGCGTTTTGATTTAGTGAGCGGAGGCTGGAGAGGACTGCCACCTTTTCAATATCATCCAACTCGGAGTGAGAGAGACGATAGGAATGTATTGAACTCCGTGACAATTGAAACAAGAGTCTTTTGAGGGACCTTGAGTGGCTAAGGAGGGTTGTGCAGCGTATCACTGGGTCCATGATACTTAGTCTTCAATGCCAGCAATCAACTAAGTGATTCTGACAGCATATGTATTGACCCGGTTTCTGCCTAAGTTGTAAGGAGGGCTTCTTTCTTTTCACCCTTTATCTTTACAATTCTTTTTCATTCTTCAACCCCTTCAGTGCTTACCGAGACTTCCTTACTAGTACCTTGTTGGGTTTGTTCCAGTACTAGCTCCATCTCAGTCGGCACTTTTCCCTTATCCACTTTTCTCCTTTTTAATCATACCTAAGGACTTCTACACTAACTAGTGGATTGTCCCTGGGTAGATTCCTCCGGCTCTGGCGGGATCGTGGGAACTTGAGCCTAACCTAACCATCCTTATAACTCCATACATTAATTAAAATGGTCGGTCTTTGATATTCATCTACGATTGCCAAACCAAATCTTTGAAAAATCTCTCAAAGTGTTCATGATTCTGAAACACATTTTTGCAAACACTTGAGAGTTTTATATTTTTCAAATGCTCCCTCTCAACATGTGCTCGGTTGATTGTTTTATAAATTTGCACATGTTAGGTAGAGCTCGCACTTTTTGAATTGATCCACTTTCAGTGAACATGACCGATTCGAGACACGCTTACATCACTAGTTAGACTAGCTTGAAATTATTACCCGGCCTGGTCAAGTCCACAGAAAGTTTCTCGAAGTGGTACACTCTACTCAGATACATCTTTTTCGAGACACGCTTACATCACTGGTTAGACCAGTTTGAAATTATTACCCGGCCAAGACGCATCCTTTCGATTGATGAGAGTTCAAGTTTCGTCAATTCATTTGTTATGTCTGAGTCACACTCGCATGAGATGCCCAATCCTTTTTGTTTCCACAAAACATTTGCTCCCCCTCAATATGTGCATCGATATACGAAAGAGTTTAGCACATATGAGAGAGCTTACATTCATGTCCAAAACATCACATTTTATCAGATTTCATATTTAAATCACATTCTCTCCCCCGATCAAAAATTTCAAACCATTTGAGATTTGTGATCCCAATTGATTTAAATAAGTTAGAAAAATGTGGGAGAAAATGTGTCCGATTTAATATATTCTGATAATGGAACATACTATGCTCCCCCTTAAACTAAGAGGGAGATTCACTGCTTATTATGCACAATTCGACAATTATGACACAAATGATATTGACCTTTTTGCGCAGATGATGTAATCACCCGCTTTTCTGAGTTAGTAGTCAACATCAATTATCCATCCACCAACAAATCTTTCGCAAATGTCGTTGATCCCCACTTGGCGAGACCAACATAGATGAATGGTGGTGGCGGTGGTGAAAGTGTTGTTGTTGTTGTTGTTGCCGACGTTGTTGTTGAGGTGAATTTCGAGCCAATCAATAGAGTTAGAACGTCTGATTAAATGGTTAGAATGGGAACTGGCACATTCATTTTGGCTATGGAATCTGCATAAGAATATCAACACAGATATACATGCATACAGATACGCTATCCCTTAATAGCTACCCTTCAGCAGCTTGCCACATTATAATACCAAGTTCATCAAATAATCAAACCCCAATCAGGAACTACGTCAAACCACTATCTATCATGAAGAGCAATTAGCAATCATGAACATGGCAATTCACACAGATTTCAATATTTAATTCAGGATCTTAGGAACATGATTCTAACATAATAGCAATCTACCTGTAAAACCCGCAAATTAACATAAGATGAAAAGACAAAAATACCCTCGAATCTAAAATTTAAGAACTTATGAAATCACATAAGTAACATATGTTATATCTTAAGCTTCAAATAATTAAACACCAATTAAAGACCTTATGTTATAAGTTGTAAAAAAAAAAAAAAAAAAAAAAAAAAAAAAAAAAAAAAAAAAAAAAAAAAAAAAAAAACTTAGCTATATGTGCCCCCCCCCCCCCCCCCTTGACCAAAATTAAGACCAAATTCATGATAGGCAATCAAGGTAATTAGTCATAATGAAATTGATAGTTTCCTAATCTACTCAAATCAAAAATCTCGGCCTTTTCTTTTCCCATATTACCGATCCATCAAGAAACCCTAACTTCAAAAAAAAAAAAAATTCGGTCCTCTCTCTTGTGTTTCCTACTGCTGTCGACCCAAGAACCCACAAAAAGGGTGTTTTGATCTTGTTATTTTGTCCTTCAAATCATCACAAGGTAACCCTACAATCCTAATGTTAATCCATACCAAGTTGTGAATCAAGAAACTAAGTAAAAACGTATTTTTGTTGTGTTTTTTTCTGCTGCGTGTTTTTCGAACCAGAAAAGAAGGAAGAAGAAGGAGTTTGTGTGGTGTTTTGATCCTCGTCGTGTTCGTGTTATTCGTGGTCTACGAGGGTATTGTATTACCTAATATATTCGATCATTGTTTCTTGTTTTTCTTTTGATTCTAGTCGAATTAACCACACATGAAATCACATAAAATCATAAACTAACAAAAACCCTAAAATTCGTATGAAAGAATTGGCTGAAGTTTTGTGTTGAAATAATTCGTTGTGATCATGTTAAATATGTTATAGACCGACCTAAATATGTTTTGGACTCACCCATAATCGATTGGTGCCAAGAACTAATGATTTGAATGGCAAAAACCCTAAAATGGATAGGTTGCTGTGATGACTGATTCTGAGTTGAAATTTTGTTCGACTTTAAGCGGCTGTAACTTTATGATGGAATCGAGTTTTTGAGTGTTTTAAAAGCCTAAAACTAATTTCATTGAAATAGCTACCTGGGAAAATTTAGTTTGTAATTTTTAGAGGCCTAGAAGGCTACCTTTTGATTTTTAGGAAATCATGTGTCTGATCGGATTTGTGAGTCTGAAAAATCAGTCCGGGTTTTTGAATTTTAATTTCCAAACCGTGTCGAATTAGAAGGTTTCCTTTGAAGTGAATCATGTTAAATATGTCTCTTAGTAACTGGAATTTTTGTAGAATTTTTTGAATTTTTCTGGAGGGGTAACAAAGGGTAAACTTGTCGAGTGTTTCATCAGATGCGTTTCTGGAACATGTTGAAGAAATGAATTTTTAAGTGGTACCTAGACAACATAATAAAATCTGGAAACATTCTCTAAAATACTTAAGACATTGAGGAACCTGTGTGAATTTTTATATATTTTATTTCGAAGTATTAATATGATTTAGGAATTAATTGAAACGTAGTAAAATCGTATGTATAGGGGACTGCTACGGGTTTAAAGGATATTTAAATGGTGTTAAGTGTTTATGTTCTAAACTAAAGGGTCTAAAGTGTTATTCTTTAAAACTAAAGGACCTAATTTGTGAACACCTGTAACTTCATAGTAAATACATTTTACACCCTAATATTATGAGAATTTCATATTCGTCCCTAAACTTATGATAATTACCTAATGAACCCTAAAGTATGAAAACTACTATATGAACACTAAAACTTTGTAAAAGACATTATGAATCCTAAACTATGAATACGATCATCTGTAATACTTTAAATGGACAAACGAGAATGTTAATAATCAAAGTTAATTAACATGGAGAGAGAACTTAAAATGAGACATTATGATTACATGAAACTTATAAGAGAATTTGTGATTATTTGTAGATCGGGTGAAGAGGGAGTGATCTCCTATTTGATTTGCTTTTCATTTCTTTGCTTGCGCATTTCATTAAGGTACAGATATTCTGCCCTTTTTAATAAGGTGCCTTCGGTCTCTTGACTTCTGATTTGAACCTATGATATGAACCTTTGATATGAACCCTGTGAAATGAACCCTATGATATGAACCTTGAAATTTGGACTGTGATTATGACCATGTGAACCTTTGCTTTGATATGAACCTTTGCTTTGATTTGAACCTTTGACCTTTGACCCCAGTTTGATACCCGAGCCAAATATGTTTCCTAGCCATGAAGGTAACATGGCCATGTCATTGATGCACCAGTGGCATGACTCTAGTGTACTCGAGTGATGTTGTACACCGTCCCCATTATGATATGATATGAGCTCACTATGATTTGTTTATGGCCAATATGATTTGTTTGGGGGGCGTATGGATGCATCCTAGATATGTTCTGATATGATATGTTTTGATATGATATGATATGATATGGTGACTGGGGCTGGGTGCAATCCACTCCTTTCACAAAATATGGGAGCTAGCTACTCCATTTGAAGAATGAGGACACCCCTCATATTATCTGATTATCTGAGAGGTCTCCCCTCTATATGATTATGAAGATATGATATGATATGTGATATGTTATGATATGGGCTCGTGGTGGATGACTGTCCTAAACCTTACTCTTTATTTCCTTTTCCTATATCTCATTCATTATGATATGTCTGTTCATTTCCGTTTGATTTTGGTTTCCGTTTATTATATATCTGTTCACTGGGCTTTTTAAGCTCAGCCGCATTTCTTTTCCTGCGGCAGGTTTTAGTAGGAAACCAGGAGCTTGGGTTTGCTTTGGGATGAGAGATTAGCTTTTGAAGACGATACCTTAGTTTTAGTATTCATTTATGTATGACTACGTAGATGCGGTATATTTTCCGTTGTAATATTGTAAACCATTTGTATTATGTAAGTCGTATGTTATGTTTGCCTTTGATATGTCACCATTTTCGTGACACTTCTACCCTTGCCGGGTTGGGGTGTTACAATTATGGTATCAGAGACAGGTTTGCGACTTGTAGTACATCTACCCTTGGCCTGTGTAAGTTAGGACCCCTAAGTTTCCACTGTAGGCGCTCGTAGGATAACCTTTGCGAAGTTGCGTAAGATTTTTCCTTAGGAACATAAGTTGCAACCGGTGAGGAATGGGTAGACTAGGACATCCATGTGAGTAGTATTTGCTTCCGCATCACTCTGAATCTTGCCTTTGCCTTAGTCATGCCTTATAAGAACGTTTGTCTCAGAAAACGAGGAAGTCTTACCTCCTTTCATATTCATGATGAATTTGTTATGTTAACCAATTTCCTTTGGAAGGATTTGATGTTGACATCTGTCCAGTACGGAATTGTTATCTGAGCATGCCGATGCTAATAACTGATATTCCTTACATCCCAACTCAGATAGTTAAACGATGTTCGTGTTACTATCGGTGCACACCCTACCATTCCTATGCTATAAGCTAAACAAGATTCCAATCCTTTGAACTGTTCACTATCCTAACCTTCAATTTGACATATTTGACTTTGATATATTCTAATACCCTCCCATCCCACACTTGATGAACCATGTACCTAAATTTGACATGTGAACTATCCGTATGTTTTGACAACCACATTCGCTCTAAGAATCCGTTTGCCTTTGGATGCATTTGACCTTGAGGTCTTTTGATTTTGGATTGGTGACTTTTGTGAAGCTACCGTAGACTGCCATATTTGAAACGCGACCTTTCATAATCTGTTCCACCATATTTGGATATGATATTCTAAATCATTTGGATCTGTTAAAATTATTGTGCTTTGGAAGCACATACTCTGATCTCCTTGATTTCCAATTTTCTCCTAACGCCTGTTAATATCCACTCTTGAAAACTCCAGCATTTGAAAGTTTTGTTGTACGAATTTCTGGTGTTCCGATGAACCTTTTGAGATCCGTTGGGAAGTGAAGTTTGCATTGACCTGAAGAAGTTAAGAGATTGTAGGAACTGATGGAATATGAGTTTGTTCACTCCAGTGATCTCTTTGAATGCTCCTGTTCGTTTATGAAGAAGAAAGAGAGAAGTATGCGGCGGTGCACCGACCATCGTGAATGTAACCGTAATCATTATTCCATTTCCGCGTATCAATATTTGATTTGTCCTATTTTTGAAAATCCGTAGCAGACGACCTCATTTGAGTTTGAAAGACGAAAGAAGCAACCACAAGAACATCTGAGAAGGAAGTTGATTAGTTGAGATTAAGTTCCGCGAAGCATTACAATTTGATTTGTGAAGAGAAAGATTTGTGATATGAAGTTTTTCCCTAAGAAGATTTCCTGAAGTTGCTTTAGTACCCGTGTGACCACTATGAGTTTTGAATGATGTCAATTGTATTGGCTAGAAGATTCATGTTTTCGCAAGTATTCGAACAATTGTCATAGTATGACAGTATGTTTGTGCTCAGAGACGAACGAGGAGCACGTTGACCATTTTTAGTATGAAGTGAACCGACCCTTTGTTCTAGAAGAATAGATTTACTTGGCGATCAGATATGGTAGCAGACAACACCACCAGGTATCCGATGACTAAAGAGCTTCCACGAAAAGGACCAAGACTGAAGACCGTTGTCAGAGTTAGAGACCTTGTAGAAGATGTGCAGAAGAGGTTCGTGACAGGCGTTACCAAGAGAGAAGCATGTGAGGAGAAGACAGACTGAGATGAGACTCGATTATACCTCAAGCAGCACGTGGAGATTTCAGTTGGGCATCAAGACGACCAGACCGTAGAAGATGAGATTTCAGCACATGAACCAGGAAGTCCACAGCAGTGTGAGTTGGTGAATTTTGAATCATGCTAGAAGACCTGTAGGAGACACGCAACCTTGTTTCTCTAAGTCATTTTAGTTGTACTAAGATGGATTGAGAGCTGAAGCAGACTCGCAAATGGAGGAATGCAAGGTGATCACGTCAGAGATTCACGCTACCGCACCGAAGTGTCCAGAAGAAGTGTCGAAGACTTGAGGAACCAGACTCAAGTTTATGATTTCCTTTTTCACCCTATGATCGTATGATTAGACAAGAGAGCGACTACTTGGAATTTGAAAATATTCGAGATCATGAAATTGAATGGATGAAATTTTGTAGTTAACGATTGGATTTGGAAGATTTGATTGTTGTAAAGGATGAAGATATTGAAGACGTATTTCATTTCCTCTTAGACCACTTAAGTATCCGTTACCTTCGATAAGATCTTTTGAATGAGCCTGACCATATTAGAAATTCCGTTCTGTGTTCGTTATGCATTTGTTTGGATGATGGTTTCGTTTTGAGAAGGATGATGAATTGTGGAAGACCTAACGTTTCGACGACGAGTTTCATTTTGAGGTGTACGCATTCCGATACGCTATTTGTACATTCAAATTCCCCCGATTTAGAATCCGTAGTGATGTTTGCTTTGGACCAACCTTAAGAGGTAGAAAGACTGATAGGTGGTTAAGATAAGTAGTTCTGTTCACGATGTTACACCCCGTGCTCGCTTAGACCAAAAATTGAAACTTTTTACGCGGAAACGACCTCTCAAAACTGACCTGCTGTCATTCTTTTATGAACTGACAAAAATGGGTAAACATTCAGCCCTTGAGGCTATTTTTAAATGAAAGTAGACTCAATTACCTTCAAAACGATAGGTGGTACGACCCGTGACAACTTACGGATTAAAAGTTATGATTTTTCAAAGTTTACCAAAATCTGCCAAACTGAAACCGAAATTCGAAACCGAAATTTGGGCTTTTGTACCAAATTTCGGTATAAACCGAAATTTGGCATAACCAAACCGAAATTTGGCCCTTTTTCACTTAAACCGACCCATGCTACTTTATATCCACACCAAACTCACTCAAGGCCATTAACATAACATACAAAATCATTTTCATACCCAATCAACCCGAAATAGTACCTTAAAATTAGACGGGTCATGCAAATAACCCATTTGACCCATTTACACCATAAACCACTTATACCACTTCATTTTTATACCAAACTTGACCAACTTCATTACATTAACATACCAAACATGTTCCAACGACACTTGACCCGTTTACACATCAAAATGGGTACATTTACCCTTTTGCCAAACACCCCCCTTAAACATTGACCATAAACCATTAAACTCACTTGGACACACCGTTAACCACCCAAACTTTACCAAAAGCCTTAGATTAACATAAAAAACATGATTCAAGGGTACTCGACCCGTTTACGACCCAAAATGGGTATTTTCACACATAATCCAAACGCCCCTTTAACTTTACTCAAAAACACATAAAACATACTTAGACCCACCGTTAGACTTCCAAATCGTTATGACTCCATTAACATACAATTTCACACTTGACTCCACATTACAAACCATTTATGGACTCACGGGGGTATCATCTTGAATGAGCTCGGTATTCTACCTAAGCTCCTAAATAAACACTACCTTAACTCTTGCATATCCAAATCCTTAATCACTATATCCAAGCCATCCATACAAGCATGCCAACCTACAAAATGGTTAGACAACTAAACCGTAAGCACAAAGGCTTAGTAAGTAAAACGATCATATCATACAATTATACTTCAATCCACATAATGCATCATATACATAAAACACTTACATCATAGCATACTACTCAAGCCTCATCTAGCACATAACATCAACATATCCATAGCATCATCTCAACACATAAGCCATAGACATGGCACCACATAAGCATATCCAAGCTCATCCTCTCAACATAAACATACATAACACAATATGATAGAAATTCATATAACATATGCTATCATCATTTTACTTACCTCAAACCAAGCTATACAACATAAAAACATCATCATCATCATAATCTTCCTTCCTCATCATCATTCTTGACAAATAATAAAAACCTAGCAATATAATAATAAATCACATAACAAGGGTTATTAAAACCCATCAAAACATAATCATCTTTCTATCCAAATCATCATATGATCATACCCACATCATATGATGATTTCCCACTTTCTTCTCATCTACAACTTTACTAAATAAGGCACTAGATTACTTACTTGTGGGAAGATCATTACTAAGGAAGACTATAACACTTGATCCTCATCATTTTCTTCATAGATCATCACCTACCTTACTTTTCCTCTCTTTTCTTCTCTCTAAAATATCCGGCCTTCTCACCCTCTCTAAAAAATGAGAGAATTATCTAGATAAAACTAGATATAACTAGTTAGGTGACATCTTTGGGCAATGGGCAAGAATGGCCCCTCAAGTTCCATTCCTTCTAATTTGGCCACAAACTAACTTATAACACATATTTAATACTTGGCAACTTAGGCCCCTTTTCTTACGCATCATATTTACATAACCACTTTAGTCATGTTTTGACTATCGGGTTTGACTAAAACACAACATTTGTTGACTGGCCAATCACATAAAGCCTTTATCTATTTTCATCTAGGGTGGGGTCCCAATACCCGGGAAACGGGTCTAACAATTCTACCCCCTTATTTAGATTTCGTCCCCGAAATCTCTCGTCTAAAACTATCCGAAACTAATTCACAACATAAACATGTCCTTATTCTCATGCTTTCTAGTCCAATTCCTCGCAACGATCTACATGATCTTGCAAATTATACTCTTACTAGACATAAACACAACTCATAATCCACTAAAAGCACACTTCTCATCATAAACTTTTCTAAGATTTCCAACAATGACGACTTGTCATCCGGAAATATCTACTACTTTGACTCTATATGAGTCAAACTTCAACACTATAACACGGCATTCAACAATGCACTAAACACAACGTATCATCATAAATCCGGCAAATCTCACCTTTCACATAATACCAAATACACATCTATACTAAAAACCGGCAACTTATCTCAAAAATATACAAAGTACCATACCAACGGCACCTTTCAAAATCTATCACACGCATCATTTAAGCAAACTTTCTTATCAATTTCTAGAAATGCTCACAAATTAACTTATCAAAATATAACATAATTCAATTTAGACGTCTAACTTAAGGTTTCACACATTATCTTATCACCACTATAAGTTTTATTTGTATTTATCTTTCTTATGACGTGTAACCAGTTTTAGTTTTCACTATCTCATATCACTATCCGTACTCATGTCATATCGGTCACACATAAGCCCACTCATTTGTAATTCTTCATTCACATAAAAGGCGTCCCGATCTATGTAAATCAAGAAATACAAATTCATGGTTCGGTGATTTACAATTTCTTCATTCAAATGAAAAGGCGTCCCAATCCATTTAAATCAAGAAACCATAAACCATCCTACTTACACGCTTCCGACCTAACACTCGTACTTATCTAATTTCCATATTTTCTAGCCTTGGATCCAATCTCACTAACTTTCATCCATGCCATAAGGCAAGCTAACCACCATGCCGAAAAAGGCAAGCTGACAACCATGCCATAAGGCAAGCTAACATCATGCCATAAAAGGCAACTTAACCTCGTGCCATAAAGACACCTTAACATCGTGCCATAAAGACACCTTACCATCGTGTCGTAAAGACACCTTAACATAATGCCAAGGATATAGGCAAACCATGCCGGTGAAGGCAAGCTAACAATCATGCCATAAAAGGCAAACTAGGCCATCCCAAAGGATGCCAAAACTCGAGCATTGGATCCAAGCTATATCTGTCTTATCATCTTTACTTATTTTATCTTTCTTGCACTTTCATAATTAGGCACGCACTATCATTTATTCAATTTTCATTGCCTTACGCAATCTCGACATTCACTATCACGCTTTCTATCATCTAGGCAATCTATATAACACTTTCACATTTATTATGTTAGCATTTCCGCAATGCACTTATCTTTCATCCGTCAACCCCAAGTTGACTCATACACTAACTATATGCCATCTTTATTTAAACAATTTATATGTAATGCTTATTCATTACAACTTATACATTTCTACGTGTTCTTACAACACACTCTTACTATTTCCCGTCAACCCTTGTTGACCATGTTCTCACCTCATACTGTCACTTCATTTAGTTTATTCAACTTGTATGCATACAAACCTTACATAGGTTTATTCTTTTACACTATCACCA
Organism: Artemisia tridentata subsp. tridentata; assembly: GCA_021014915.2. NCBI lineage: Eukaryota > Viridiplantae > Streptophyta > Magnoliopsida > Asterales > Asteraceae > Artemisia > Artemisia tridentata. The sequence goes on from CP139509.1 coordinate 335,050,501, forward strand.
ATCTCATCATACATATTCCAATTATATACTAACATGATCACATTCATGTTTTACGTTTCTTTCTAGCGCACTTCAAGTCACCCATGACTTCTAGCGTAATCTATATTTTATTCATCCCTTTGACTAATCATACTTTACCATATATCACAAGCACTTTATCAATTTATCATGTTTTATATGCAACATGTTCTCATCACTTCTTAACTTTACACCTTAACTTTCTCATTTAGTTTAGCATATAAGATTTCACGCTTCTCAAAACATCAGCTATAAACATACTTTGCTACTCACTTCTTACTTATCTAAATCTTTTTAAGCATTTAAGCTTTTTCAAATTATTAGCATGCTTCTTAACTCTTTTTACATATCAATGTTTTCTTTTTAGCTTTAACGACCTCAACTAGGTCAACACCTAACACGCATTCTATTACATCTATCCCATCTCATACAATTCAATACAAACGTGCTCTCAAGCACATCACATAAAGCTTAATCATACAATAAACTTACCATAGACTTATCATCATATAATCAACAACACTTAACATCATATAATGCAATCATATCATAACGCTTAACACTTATCCGACAAGTGTTAAAACATTCATAACATAAATCAAAGCATAAAGTCTATGGCTCATATATCATATTGCATAACCAAGCATTGTCTAAGTCATCAACCTTCTAACTAATCACAAGCAATAGCCCATCTTATAGCTAGGCATCATAAACCTTAGTTCACTTACTAATCCCGTCTCTAACACCACATAGCATTTCTACTCGCATGCCATCACCATGGCTCTACTATACATTCACATATCTCAATACAAAATCACCGGCACCAACCGAGGTGCACGGCTATCTAATCATATAAACATTTCAAGTCCTCTACGGACTTACATCACATAATCACAATATCAACACCGGCACCAACCGAGGTGCTCGGCCAACTACTACTCTAAACATCTCAAGTCCCCATGGACTTGTATCTCATACACAACAACACCATCACAAGCATACATCACTAATTATCAAAAGGCTCAACTAACATAAAACATAATACGTCTAACACTTAGCAATTAGTTTCCGCACACTCTAACACTTACATCTAAGGCTTCTACGAGTGGTTTAAGACTAGGCAACCCTAAGTGGAAACCTAATTCACTTAAACCGAAGCTTTGATACCAATTTGTTACACCCCGTGCCCGCTTAGACCAAAAATTGAAACTTTTTACGCGGAAACGACCTCTCAAAACTGACATGCTGTCATTCTTTTATGAACTGACAAAAATGGGTAAACATTCAGCCTTGAGGCTATTTTTAAATGAAAGTAGACTCAATTACCTTCAAAACGATAGGTGGTACGACCCGTGACGACTTACGGATTAAAAGTTATGATTTTTCAAAGTTTACCAAAATCTGCCAAACTGAAACCGAAATTCGAAACCGAAATTTAGGCTTTTGTACCAAATTTCGGTATAAACCGAAATTTGGCATAACCAAACCGAAATTTGGCCCTTTTTCACTTAAACCGACCCATGCTACTTTATATCCACACCAAACTCACTCAAGGCCATTAACATAACATACAAAATCATTTTCATACCCAATCAACCCGAAATAGTACCTTAAAATTAGACGGGTCATGCAAATAACCCATTTGACCCATTTACACCATAAACCACTTATACCACTTCATTTTTATACCAAACTTGACCAACTTCATTACATTAACATACCAAACATGTTCCAACGACACTTGACCCGTTTACACATCAAAATGGGTACATTTACCCTTTTGCCAAACACCCCCCTTAAACATTGACCATAAACCATTAAACTCACTTGGACACACCGTTAACCACCCAAACTTTACCAAAAGCCTTAGATTAACATAACAAACATGATTCAAGGGTACTCGACCCGTTTACGACCCAAAATGGGTATTTTCACACATAATCCAAACGCCCCTTTAACTTTACTCAAAAACACATAAAACATACTTAGACCCACCGTTAGACTTCCAAATCGTTATGACTCCATTAACATACAATTTCACACTTGACTCCACATTACAAACCATTTATGGACTCACGGGGGTATCATCTTGAATGAGCTCGGTATTCTACCTAAGCTCCTAAATAAACACTACCTTAACTCTTGCATATCCAAATCCTTAATCACTATATCCAAGCCATCCATACAAGCATGCCAACCTACAAAATGGTTAGACAACTAAACCGTAAGCACAAAGGCTTAGTAAGTAAAACGATCATATCATACAATTATACTTCAATCCACATAATGCATCATATACATAAAACACTTACATCATAGCATACTACTCAGGCCTCATCTAGCACATAACATCAACATATCCATAGCATCATCTCAACGCATAAGCCATAGACATGGCACCACATAAGCATATCCAAGCTCATCCTCTCAACATAAACATACATAACACAATATGATAGAAATTCATATAACATATGCTATCATCATTTTACTTACCTCAAACCAAGCTATACAACATAAAAACATCATCATCATCATAATCTTCCTTCCTCATCATCATTCTTGACAAATAATAAAAACCTAGCAATATAATAATAAATCACATAACAAGGGTTATTAAAACCCATCAAAACATAATCATCTTTCTATCCAAATCATCATATGATCATACCCACATCATATGATGATTTCCCACTTTCTTCTCATCTACAACTTTACTAAATAAGGCAATAGATTACTTACTTGTGGGAAGATCATTACTAAGGAAGACTATAACACTTGATCCTCATCATTTTCTTCATAGATCATCACCTACCTTACTTTCCCTCTCTTTTCTTCTCTCTAAAATATCCGGCCTTCTCACCCTCTCTAAAAAATGAGAGAATTATCTAGATAAAACTAGATATAACTAGTTAGGTGACATCTTTGGGCAATGGGCAAGAATGGCCCCTCAAGTTCCATTCCTTCTAATTTGGCCACAAACTAACTTATAACACATATTTAATACTTGGCAACTTAGGCCCCTTTTCTTACGCATCATATTTACATAACCACTTTAGTCATGTTTTGACTATCGGGTTTGACTAAAACACAACATATGTTGGCTAGCCAATCACGAAAGGCCTTTATCTATTTTCATCTAGGGTGGGGTCCCAATACCCGGGAAACGGGTCTAACACACGACTTGAGATAAAGTATGACCATCATGATGGTATACTCATATGATGCTGGTATTATGACGGTTCGCGAACGTGATAATACTTACGTCGTATGACGTACCCTTATTGTGTTCATAGGATATTTCGAGGAGTACTTTAGAAACCTTATAATGTTGATAGGAGATGTGAAAATTTTTGCATCTGTAAGATTTAGGTTCATTCCACCTATACGCTTAATCTGTTTCCACCGTTATACGATTTGATACGTTTGGATTCTCGGTACGCGGTTGTTGACCTTTGTAATTCCGATAAGAATCTTAAGTTCTGCTATAAGTTCTTCCATTTGATATCACCTACAATTTATTTTCTGTACGATCTCATCTGATTTGTCTAATCGAATGCTATGGACGGCATATCCGTCGCAATCTTGCGTATCCTTGTATCTCTTCTGAGAGAATATGATAACCATTCGTCATGTTTGAATATGATCCTTGCAATCTGAATTCCGTATGATATGTCATTTCTGGGAACGGAAGTTACTTTTGGATCGGCAATGAAGAGTCATGAGAAACAAGTCTTTTTACATTTCCGTTCGCTGTCCGTTGTGTCTTCTGTTTCGTTTCATCTCCGTTCGTAAAGATTCTTTGGAAGAACCACCCAGAGCGGGAGGCTACTTGGGAAACCGAAGAGTCAATACGATCTGATTATCCGCGTTTCTCTTTTTGATTTGGTACGTATTCATTTTGTTATTGCTTTCGATTCGCATTTTCATTTCGATTTCGCACTTCAATTTTCGAGGACGAAAATTTTTTTTTAGAGGGGAAGAGTTGTAAAACCCGCAAATTAACATAAGATGAAAAGACAAAAATACCCTCGAATCTAAAATTTAAGAACTTATGAAATCACATAAGTAACATATGTTATATCTTAAGCTTCAAATAATTAAACACCAATTAAAGACCTTATGTTATAAGTTGTAAAAAAAAAAACTTAGCTATATGTGCCGCCCCCCCCCCCCCTTGACCAAAATTAAGACCAAATTCATGATAGGCAATCAAGGTAATTAGTCATAATGAAATTGATAGTTTCCTAATCTTCTCAAATCAAAAATCTCGGCCTTTTCTTTTCCCATATTACCGATCCATCAAGAAACCCTAACTTCAAAAAAAAAAAAAAAAAAAATTCGGTCCTCTCTCTTGTGTTTCCTACTGCTGTCGACCCAAGAACCCACAAAAAGGGTGTTTTGATCTTGTTATTTTGTCCTTCAAATCATCACAAGGTAACCCTACAATCCTAATGTTAATCCATACCAAGTTGTGAATCAAGAAACTAAGTAAAAACGTATTTTTGTTGTGTTTTTTTTCTGCTGCTGTTTTTCGAACCAGAAAAGAAGGAAGAAGAAGGAGTTTGTGTGGTGTTTTGATCCTCGTCGTGTTCGTGTTATTCGTGGTCTACGAGGGTATTGTATTACCTAATATATTCGATCATTGTTTCTTGTTTTTCTTTTGATTCTAGTCGAATTAACCACACATGAAATCACATAAAATCATAAACTAACAAAAACCCTAAAATTCGTATGAAAGAATTGGCTGAAGTTTTGTGTTGAAATAATTCGTTGTGATCATGTTAAATATGTTATAGACCGACCTAAATATGTTTTGGACTCACCCATAATCGATTGGTGCCAAGAACTAATGATTTGAATGGCAAAAACCCTAAAATGGATAGGTTGCTGTGATGACTGATTCTGAGTTGAAATTTTGTTCGACTTTAAGCGGCTGTAACTTTATGATGGAATCGAGTTTTTGAGTGTTTTAAAAGCCTAAAACTAAGTTCATTGAAATAGCTACCTGGGAAAATTTAGTTTGTAATTTTTAGAGGCCTAGAAGGCTACCTTTTGATTTTTAGGAAATCATGTGTCTGATCGGATTTGTGAGTCTGAAAAATCAGTCCGGGTTTTTGAATTTTAATTTCCAAACCGTGTCGAATTAGAAGGTTTCCTTTGAATTAAATCATGTTAAATATGTCTCTTAGTAACTGGAATTTTTGTAGAATTTTTTGAATTTTTATGGAGGGGTAACAAAGGGTAAACTTGTCGAGTGTTTCATCAGATGCGTTTCTGGAACATGTTGAAGAAATGAATTTTTAAGTGGTACCTAGACAACATAATAAAATCTGGAAAAATTCTCTAAAATACTTAAGACATTGAGGAACCTGTGTGAATTTTTATATATTTTATTTCGAAGTATTAATATGATTTAGGAATTAATTGAAACGTAGTAAAATCGTATGTATAGGGGACTGCTACGGGTTTAAAGGATATTTAAATGGTGTTAAGTGTTTATGTTCTAAACTAAAGGGTCTAAAGTGTTATTCTTTAAAACTAAAGGACCTAACTTGTGAACACCTGTAACTTCATAGTAAATACATTTTACACCCTAATATTATGAGAATTTCATATTCGTCCCTAAACTTATGATAATTACCTAATGAACCCTAAAGTATGAAAACTACTATATGAACACTAAAACTTTGTAAAAGACATTATGAATCCTAAACTATGAATACGATCATCTGTAATACTTTAAATGGACAAACGAGAATGTTAATAATCAAAGTTAATTAACATGGAGAGAGAACTTAAAATGAGACATTATGATTACATGAAACTTATAAGAGAATTTGTGATTATTTGTAGATCGGGTGAAGAGGGAGTGATCTCCTACTTGATTTGCTTTTCACTTCTTTGCTTGCGCATTTCATTAAGGTACAGATATTCTGCCCTTTTTAATAAGGTGCCTTCGGTCTCTTGACTTCTGATTTGAACCTATGATATGAACCTTTGATATGAACCCTGTGAAATGAACCCTATGATATGAACCTTGAAATTTGGACTGTGATTATGACCATGTGAACCTTTGCTTTGATATGAACCTTTGCTTTGATTTGAACCTTTGACCTTTGACCCCAGTTTGATACCCGAGCCAAATATGTTTCCTAGCCATGAAGGTAACATGGCCATGTCATTGATGCACCAGTGGCATGACTCTAGTGTACTCGAGTGATGTTGTACACCGTCCCCATTATGATATGATATGAGCTCACTATGATTTGTTTATGGCCAATATGATTTGTTTGGGGGGCGTATGGATGCATCCTAGATATGTTCTGATATGATATGTTTTGATATGATATGATATGGTGACTGGGGCTGGGTGCAATCCACTCCTTTCACAAAATATGGGAGCTAGCTACTCCATTTGAAGAATGAGGACACCCCTCATATTATCTGATTATCTGAGAGGTCTCCCCTCTATATGATTATGAAGATATGATATGATATGTGATATGTTATGATATGGGCTCGTGGTGGATGACTGTCCTAAACCTTACTCTTTATTTCCTTTTCCTATATCTCATTCATTATGATATGTCTGTTCATTTCCGTTTGATTTTGGTTTCCGTTTATTATATATCTGTTCACTGGGCTTTTTAAGCTCAGCCGCATTTCTTTTCCTGCGGCAGGTTTTAGTAGGAAGCCAGGAGCTTGGGTTTGCTTTGGGATGAGAGATTAGCTTTTGAAGACGATACCTTAGTTTTAGTATTCATTTATGTATGACTACGTAGACGCGGTATATTTTCCGTTGTAATATTGTAAACCATTTGTATTATGTAAGTCGTATGTTATGTTTGCCTTTGATATGTCACCATTTTCGTGACACTTCTACCCTTGCCGGGTTGGGGTGTTACACTACCTAAGCGAATCCTGAGAACATATGCACAATATCAACAACAATTAAGCAGCAGAGACAAACAACATTTGAAACTCATTCACTTAGTTCATACAAATGTCAGAGGAGTATTCAAGAACATCAAACACAACTGGTTTTCTTACTTCTTTTAGGTTTTGAGTCTTAAAGTAATTAGGGGATTAAACGAGGATACCAAAGAAACACAAATGAACCTTCTAGATACATAAAGCTAGGAAACTATAAGCAAATTGCACATAATGTCCTAAACTTTCTAGCAACTAACACGTTTGGCCATTTGATATAAAGATTTTGCAAGATCCTCTTCAACTAATACCCCATTAACTACAAAACTTTTTCTAACAAGTATGTTTCAACCAATAAATCCGTTTGATGATATAAAATTTGAATTCACTCTCCCCCTCAATCAATGACCCATATTCAAGTTAAAGATTTGTGGTCGTTGATTGAGTGACAAATTTTTATGCATAATCCAAGTATAAACAAATTTCATACAACACATAATCACCAAGTGACTTACAAATAATTTTCAGAAGAATCATTGAATGAAAACTATTTGTATGCAAAGAAGATTTCTCTTCTTTTACAAGAAATGATGCACTGAAACGTACATCAAATCAGGAAAAACATGGATATAAAGTAATCCTTGCCCAGGTGAACATCACCCAGTTGGAGGAACAGCCGTCTTTTTGGCGACGTGCTTTCCCCAATTTGAAGCGCGGGTTGCTATCTAAAGTAATAGCAAGCCATTAAGACATGTTTTAACAATTAGTATAACTTCTGCTCGAGCTTCATTTAAAGACCCGTGCCATTATTGAATGACATTTCTAAGTCCGTAAATGTTATCGATAAACAGAAGACATGCCTAGGTGAAACTATTTTTGGTATTTTCTATTTTTTAATTTTTATGGTTTTTCTTGGTTTTAATATTTTTCTATATACAATTTTCTGGTTCTATAATTTTCTATTTACAGTATGTTTTAAGATATGTACAAACTATATTATTCAGTTTAAGACGATGATGAAATGAATACCGAAATGAGGATACGTTCAATATGTTGTAGAAATCTGTGTTCAATCATCTCTTAAACTTTCACCACCAAAGCTTTCGAGGCTCCTGAACAATCGACGGAACTTGAGCCTTCCCAATGTACAGCTTTGATAGCTTCCCCTCAAACCGACAATCTTCTTACTGAGCAGATTCTAAGCTCTCTTTCAAGCTTACATAAGGTAAGTGTACAGTGGAAACCGTAGCAAACCACATCAAGTATTACTGCTCCTTTTTAAGAATAATCATCGTGATTCTCCGTTCGGGGATCCTCAAATAGATCAGCAACGAATCATCTCACATTTGAATAATTCTTCTCACATTACTTCCCGCTGAAGACTGAAGTAATGCATGCCAAGAGTATCCAGAGACCTCTTCCCCCAAGTAGTTGAAGAGTATCAAATGGCCAAACGTGTTAGTTGCTAGAAAGTTTAGGACATTATGTGCAATTTGCTTATTGTTTCCTAGCTTTATGTATCTAGAAGGTTCATTTGTGTTTCTTTGGTATCCTCGTTTAATCCCCTAATTACTTTAAGACTCAAAACCTAAAAGAAGTAAGAAAACCAGTTGTGTTTGATGTTCTTGAATACTCCTCTGACATTTGTATGAACTAAGTGAATGAGTTTCAAATGTTGTTTGTCTCTGCTGCTTAATTGTTGTTGATATTGTGCATATGTTCTCAGGATGCAATCAGTCTCATTATATGAAGCCCAAAAACCCGAAGTACACACTCAATCCCATTTGATAAAGTCGAACACGTAATATCAAGATCGATTAAGACCCAATGCTCTTTTCTCCCTTCTGGAATTTGCAGATGAGAATTGCTACACCAGAGTCATCTAAGTCCAGAGTGTAATCATCATACAATTGTGTACCTCTTTAATTATTAGAAACTGTTTCATACGTATCTTCCCCCACGTAGTTGGAATAATACATCATACATCAATACTCACGAGTTAAAACACTGATTTTCTCTGCGGTTATGACATTTGTCTTCCCGGAATAACTTCTATTCAGAAGAAGTATAAAGTTCATCACGTGTACTCGTTGTGCATTCAGATGTATGTCTCCTTCCCCCTTGCTGGTTTTGATACCTCAGAATCAGCAACACATATTACGCACATATTCTTGAGATCTTGTGAGAAGAACAAAATTGGCTCAAGTGAGAGTCAACCGCTACCAAAACTGTCTCTGACTATCTTTACCAACCCTCAAGTAGGCAACTTTACATGATGACTGATGGAGCAAACCCGATATACCAAACTTGAATCTGAAGATAGACTTCCCCATTCTTGTTACTTACGCTTGCACTAATGTTGGAAGAACAGTGTAGAGAATTAGTGCTCCAATCAAATCTCTAAGTACTCAATACCCAACCAAGGTATGAGACATTAACACCTCTTACGATTATCCACAACGTCATCGGCGTGTGACACTGAGTACTACCACGTAACTCCTTAAAGTGATAGTTACCCCGACTGCTGGTAACTAGATAATCTAAGACTTCAACTTAAATCTTAAGCACGAGCAAGTTGTCATTGAAGGTCATGCATCCAACCAACCCCGACTTCAAGATAGAGTAAGACCACGCCTTTGAGAAAGTCACATTCAACCCCAAATAAGTGAAACCTGATCCATTCCTTAGTCACCTTCAACCCCAAATAAGTGAAACCAACAACCAAGTGTACATCGAATCACTTGTTCACACTTCTCCCCCTCAAGGATTGCATACGAGGATGCCATCTTTGATTGAACAAGTGCATATGAGGTTGATCCACTGTTCACACTTCTCCCCCTCAAAGATTGCATACGAGGATGCAATTTTTGATTGAATGAATAGACGTCCAATCGGATGGAAGTAGATCCACTTGATATCTGAATGAGCATGGAGCAAGTATGAAGCCTTTATATTAGAGTAGTCAGAAACAAGGATATTCGTATGACCATTTCTCAACTCTCAATCACCATATAGTTTATTCACCCTTCTCCCCCTAAAAAATTGCATATGTCGACCAACTGCCATTTTTGATAGACCAGGTGAATAAGAATATACTCCAATGTACGTTTATTCTCTTGATGACTGAATGAGTATGAGAAAACCATGAAGCTTGATGAGAATGGCCATGAATAAGAAGACTCCTCTTCTTTTGAAGATAAAGTGCACTCAAGCGTACACTTTTCTTTTCTTTGATGAACGGGGCCTGAAGTGATATCTGCAGACGCCATAATGTTGTCATTGAGACCCGAGGCTTGAACTGATGTGTTCAAACGTCATAGTCATTGAAGAACGAGGCCTGAACTGATTTGAACAGACGTCATAATCGATGAAGAACGAGGCCTGCACTGATGTGTACAGACGTCATTATGATGATTCCCCTCATATGTTGTGAGCAGCCTGTGTCCAAATGTCAAAGGACGATCCGTACGACCTGCATTTGAAAACAGACGAACGAAGAGAATTTGGAGAGCCGGATCCCCAATTAAGGTTGGGTTCCAGTTGGTTAGTGCAAACAATCTTTGGGGCTGCTGAAACCATAGGTGCCTTGGTTTTAACAATAGGGGCAACACTAGTAGATGCAATGGACCTAGTTAAGGGACATTGTGTATCTAAAGGGATAACTCTACCAGTAGGCTTCCATTCCTTAACAGGCACTACTCTAGGAATTGTAATCCTTGTTAAAGGGCAATGTTCCCCTAGTGTGAATGTTCGGCCCGTGGGCTTCCACTGAAAGCCCACATTGGTAAACATTTTCCCTGTAGGTTTCCAAGATTGCTTCATTTGTCTAGCTCTCCAAACTTTCCTAACTGGGGGTTTTTTGGACGACTTCAGAAATTTCATAACACATTTATCATGATTACACGAAATTATGCATTCATTACATGTTTTGCAAAGTGAATTTGGATTCGAATTATGATTCCTTTTGTTCAAATCTGACTTGTTGTTTCTCATGTGGTCTTCTACTTTCCTTTTAGGAACACTTTTAGCTAGTGAAATCCTAGAATTCTTGATGTTTCTCCTAGGTTTTGAATCGCTAGCTTTAGTGTCACTATTAACTCTTGTAGAAGGACTGATGGGAATCTTAGTCTTTTTCACTTCTAGTTGCTGAACATGTTTTGATGTGTTGGGATCTAAAGTTTCCAAGGATACCTCAAAGGTTACATGCTTGTTCTTAATTGTGGATGATGATGCAACTATTCTATCTCTTTGGTTGTGAGACTTAGGGCCCGTGCCAATGGCATATTCTAACTGTTCCTGGATCCTTTTTGTGAGGACGCAGGCATAACCTACTGCCTCATCGAGTGGTTTTCCTATTCTGTCCTCTTCCACAACCTCACGAAGAGTGTCAAGTCCATCCCTAAGGTGACAGAGATACATTTGATGGACAGGTCTGTTGTTTCTCATGGGAAATGGAATAGGCCCCACATCAACATCATGCATTTTACAAGCAGAGACCTTTGATGCAACACAATTATGAGTGGTACTTGGCATTTTACCTTTCACCTGAGCCTTAAGATTCTCAATTTCATTTGTCAAAGAGGTTATTTGATCATTGTGATTGCTTCTTGTAACTTTTATAGAATCATATAACTCTTTGAAATGTTGTTTGACCTTAGAATTTTCTTCTCGATAACACTCATTTTCATGATGCAACTTATTTATGGTGTTTTGATATTGAAAATTCTGAGAATCTGAAGACGAAGGTTTATTGGTGCCATACACATCACACTTGTTGGATTTCAATTGGGCAATATGGGCCCTCAGCAGTCGAATCGTGTTCGTGTGAACTTGAATTTTTTCATCTCGTTTGCTTAATTCAAAATAAGTATCAAATTCAGGAGCATCCAAGGATGTCTTGTCATTTGATATTTTGTGTTTTTCATTTAACTGTTGATGTTTCATTTGCAAATTTATATAATCAACTTCAAGTTTTGAAAAACGTTTAACCATATTATCATGGTCATCATTTTGAATTTTGTCAAGCAATTTTAAATTCTCCCCCTCAAGCTCAACAACACGATTCTGGGTGACATTTAACGCAATAGCATACTCATTAAATTGACAAGCAGACAATGCAGAATCAGTGACAGTGTAAAATACATCTTGTGCAATACATTTAGCAATCAAGTTGTCGTTAGTAATGAGTATGTTTTTTCTTTCAATCTCTCGACTCTTAAGTTCTATTGCATATTCATTCACCTCATTTTCCATATCTTTAAACACTACTTCCATTTCTTTTATTTCGGCTTTAAGGGCAGTTTGCAACCCTTCAAAGTGTTCTTTAAGTAGTTTAAAGAATGGCATGACCTCAGTTAAGTAACACCTTTTAGCATGTTCAAAACACCTTTCCCCCTCAGTAATACCGGATGGTGTGATTCTCTTCTTGCATGTTTTATCGAAATCAGCAAATAATTGCCAAAGCACATATAAGCTAATAAAGGTTTTACATTCAGTGGGAAGAGATAAAGGCACCAAATTCCTAGGTGTATTGGGAGGATACACCGTTATGGACGCAACTTTTCTAATGAGGGGGTGTTGGCCTTAAGTTTTTCTACCTTAAGTTTTTCATTATCTTGTTTCCAGAATATCTGTTCAGGTGTTAACTTCTTTTGAGGAGCAAACACAGTCAAACGATTTTCCTCACTATAGTCATGGGGTTTGATTATTATTCGTCTGACTATGCACTTGGGATCCCTCATTTTCTCATTCATTCTAACCCTTGTTCTCTCACTTAACTCATCCTCTTCTTCTGTGTAGATATGCTCAGGCGGGTCATGATTAGGCATAAACATCACATTAGAATCATATAATGCAGGTTGGGCTATCTTAGCAATTTCATGAATAGCTAATTTAGATTTACCTACATTGCTTTCACTATGCTTGTCACTTAACTTTCTGTGCTTATACATCATTTGGGCAGTTTGTATGGTTTGGTCTTGTGTGTACAACTTATCTTCAAGCTTATTTTTTAACGTCTTGAGTCTAGAGAAATCATTTAAAAGTGTTGATTCTTTTTGTTTGAATTCTAGCTTAAGTGTAGTTATACACTTTTGAACTTCTTGTTTCTGTTTGACAGACTGTTCTAGCTGACTTTTCAAAGAACTCAACTCTAATTTTAATGTTTCTTCTCTTACTCTAGACTCTTTAATAAGTGTACTCATTTGACCTTCTAATTTCTGCTCACGTTCATTAAGCTCAAACTTAGCACGCTGTTCATACATAGCCACTTGTTCTTTATAAATGTTTAGTCTAGTGATCAAGTTATCATCAAGGACAGGCAATTTGTTCTCATGCAGCACATAATCATCATTTAAAACAGAAGATGCACAACTAGGTACAACAGACGCTTCGTTGTGATTCACATATTGTTCATATGGGATAACATCGCTATTTCCCATATTAGCAATATCTGACTCAACAACGTTTGTCTTTTGTACTTTGACGGGAATCTTTTGTTCATGCAACACATTATCATTATTAATGACAGAAGATACCCCATTAGGTTCAGCCGACGCTTCGTTGTGTTTCTCATGTTGCACGTTGTTCCTAGCAGTATCTGACTCAACAACGTTTGTCTGTGGCTGATGAAGCTCTTTCTCTTGAGAATTCGGGCACACAAAGTCTCTATTGGCACCAACATAGTCAAACACGTTTATCTGTCGAACATCTTTGGGAATCTTTTGTTTGTCAATCATGTTGTACAATCTGAGAATCTCTGATATAGCAGAATCTGAAGTATTTGACATGATATTAACGTGCACGGGATTTTATAATTCTATGATTTAAACCGAGAAATAGATTCTTTCGCGGGGTTTTACAAAATCAAGAATAAACCGTGGAATGATGCTTGATATGTGTTATGATGACTGTTGGATTGTTGCACTATTGTTAAGTTGTGATTTGGTTTGGTTGATGCAAGTTGTTATAGCGAAATTTTGGTCTGAAAACTTAGAAACTCAATAAATTCATTCTGGAGCAATTTCAGGCTTCGAAAGTTGGGTTGAATGAATAAATTATTCAACGTGTCTTTCTCCTCGGTCTCATGGTCGTTTTGACAGGTGTTTCGCTGAAAACGGAGTTACGGTTCAAAAGTTATGGCCGTTTGAAGTTTTGACGTAAAAATAGCACCTCTGTGGATACAAACCGCCTAGACAAACCGCATACACGCCGCAGAGACAAACCGCGTAGACACAAACCGCATACACGCTGCAGAGACAAACCGCGTAGACACAAACCGCATACACACCTCAGAGACAAACCGCGTAGACACAAACCGAGTTCACGCTGCAGAGACAAACCGCGTAGACACAAACCGAGTTCACGCTGCAGAGACAAACCGCGTAGACACAAACCGAGTACACGCTGCAGAGACAAACCGCGTAGACACAAACCGAGTTCACGCTGCAGAGACAAACCGCGTAGACACAAACCGCGTACGCGCCTTAGAGACAAACCGCGTAGACACAAACCGCCAAACACGTCGCTTTCAATGTTTTTTGTCCTTTTGCCTAAACTAGTAATAAGAGCTTTCCAGAGCTTGTCCAGAGCACACAAACCGCAGCCAAGAACACTTGGATAAACACTCACGAATCACCCAAAAACACCACACAAATCTTAAATCTGTGAATTCAAGCACCAAATACTACTCTTATACTGTTCCTAAGCTAGAAAGTACAAGGTATAACAACTTCTAATCACTAAACAAGGCACAAAATGAAATTTAAGTAACTTATCAATTCGAACTAAAAAACCTCAAAAACTAGACAAATCCGTGAATACCAACTCTCATGGACCTAACCATGGCTCTTGATACCAATTGTAGGGTATTCACAATGCAAGAAACACTTGTTTGAGGCCTTTAGATGGATCGAATAGATAAGATTCTAGAGAGAGGTAGGAGAGTTGGAACCTTAGAGAGAGAAAGTTATGTGTATTAGATTAATATGAGAATGAGGTCCAACCCTCTCCTTAGGAGGAGAGGGCTTTATATAGTTCTTACATAGGGTGCCCCTAGTGGGCTGTGGAGCGAGCTGACAGTGGGTAAAGACCCGACCCACTCCACGATATTAATTATAAATAAGATACTACTACAATACTATAAATATAACTAATTATCCTACGAGCTATGATGTGCTAATAAGTACTCGGGTGACCGAGTCTTCAACAGAATATTCATATTCCTAACACTAAATTTACCAAATCATTTAGTATATAAAAATACAATCTTGCCAATAAGCGGGGACGTAAAATTGCAGGTGCTTAATTTACCAAAACCGTAAATTTACAAACTTTTTTTTATACAACATACGTAATATAAAACCTACAACATATAACAACGAAATACTTAACAAATACAAATACCATCCCAACTCCTCATTAACTTTCATAAAAATATCAAAACACATATACCACAACAAAAAAACCCGCCCCGCCGCGAACATTATAAAGAACTGCAACGCAAAAATAACCTCGCTAGGCCGCAACGCGGCCGACCGCCGCTTTGCTTGACATCAATCACAGAAAACATTCAATCACATATTCCCTACTATCATGGTACCAGAGCCGTATAGTCGATCCTCATCTTCTAATAACTAAAAATTTCGCCCTTTATATTTATATAACTGTCTAATTTTCGATCGTTGGTACAATTACCAGTCGACTTGTTTGTTGGAGGCCGATCGTTGGTTTTGTTTGGATAACCAGTCGCCCTTCCTGTTTGATAAATTTTGGTCGATCAATGGTATAATCTTACCAGTCGACTTGTTGATTTGGTTCCTTTTTTTTTTTCTTGTTGTTGCTTCTCTTGTTCCACTTTTACATTAAACCATTTTCCTGTTACATTAATATATCTACTCCTACATCATGACAGTCATCGACAACCAACCACAACCTCTCATTCTCCTCTCCGAAAAACTAATGTCTATCACAAATCTCAACAATCTCATTCCCGTCAAATTGGACGTTGATGAGATGAATTACTCCTTGTAGGTTTATTTTCTCCTCAATCTTTGTAGAGGAAACTCTATTTTGGATCATCTTTTGGGCAAGGATAAAGATGATACATCGTCGAGCACTAAGACACCTCCTGATGCCGAATGGCTCAAGGTCGACACTATAATTCTTTCTTGGATCTTTGTTACTGTGTCAAAAACTCTTCAACAAAGACTTGTTGTTGATAATCCTCAATCGGCCAAGGAGGCATGGGACATACTTGTCGATATCTTTCAAGACAACAAACGTACAAGATCCATTGCTTTGAAGGCGGAACTTCGTACCTTGAAACTTGGTGACTTAACCATTGATGCATACTTCCGAAAGATTGAATCCATTGCGACCATTTTGACTAGTCTTGGGTCGCCTTTGAATTCCGAAGACGTGGTGACTTTTGCACTTGAAGGCTTACCTCCAAGATATGACAACATATCCACCATCATTGCTCATCGCGACCCGTTTCCGAACCTCAAGACCGTTAGGTCTATGCTAACCAGGGAGGAGATGCGGTTAAATCACGAGAACAACACACATTGGTAAACGCTACATCATCATCACCTATGGTTTTGTTAGCAAATTCCGGTCCTAATGCTCGTACCTCACTTTTACTCGACCTGATATTTCCTATGCAGTACAGCAGGTTTGCCTTCATATGCACGATCCAAGGGAGCCTCATTTCTCCGCTCTTAAACGGATTTTGCGATATGTTCAGGGTACTTTAGATTATGGTCTACAGTTGTTCGCATCATTGACTTCTTCCTTGGTGGCTTATTCGGATGCAGATTGGGCTAGCTGTCCTACTACTCGGAGATCCACTTCTGGCTATTGTGTGTTTCTTTGCAACAATCTGCTCTCATGGTCTTCTAAGCGTCAACCGACGCTCTCTCGATCTAGTGATGAGGCTCTGAGACATGTTGGCTACGGAATCTTTTGCGTGAATTGCATACTCCCTTGTCATCTGTTACTTTGGTTTACTGTGACAATGTGAGTGTTGTTTATCTGTCCTCAAATCCGGTTCAACATCAACGGACAAAACACATTGAGATTGACATTCATTTTGTTCGTGATTTGGTAGCTGCCGGTCAGGTCCGGGTTCTTCATGTGCCTTCCCGCTATCAGTATGCAAACATTTTTACTAAAGGCTTGCCTTCTACATTATTCGAAGAGTTCCGTTCCAGTTTGAGTATTCGTTGTCCTCCCGCTCAAATTGTGGGGGAGTGTTGGTTGTACATTTATCCTAATTGATTTAGTCTTATCCGATTGATTAGCCATTTATTGTATATTGATATGCATCATTAGCTGGAGATATATATGCCTTTAATATTTACCTAAAATAGTAATGTATAGTTGGCATATATATCCCCCTACATTGTAATCGGTATTGACATCAATCACAGAAAACATTCAATCACATATTCCCTACTATCTATACTACATATAATGTAGGGATAATCTCTCTCCTCTTAGTCTTAAAATTCAGACTTACAAGAAATAAAACATGATTTACAACACTTTAATGCACCCAATTTTCAGACTTACAAGAAATAAAGCATATTGTACAACAAAAACAAGCGTGGTGTCATTTTAAGACCAAAATTCTATCAAACAACATTAATGCTATTAAATGGTAGTCATTAAAACACCCCTTATATAAAAAAATACAAATTATTAAGCATTGTTTACAACTACTTAGAGCACAAAGATAACTAAAAAAGTACTATCCAATACATATAATTAATACACTATTTAATTTACACTCTCACTAAAATACACAACCATTTTACCGCAATGTACAATCAAATTAAGCTTCCAAAATATTAACCTTCCAAAACATAAATCTAAAATTCAGTAGTCAAAATGAAGAAAAAAAAAGAAAGTGAAAGAGACTTGAAAATTACAAAGAAAGAACAATCTCAGTCTTCTCTTTAATACTCATAAATTTGTTTGTTAAAACAAGAGTATAAGAGTAAACCATCATAGATCTTGAAAGTAATAAGAGGACAACAAACAAACAACCTACCCAAGACCTCTTTAATGAGATCTTGACGAACATAGTGTGCTTCGGTTACGGTTGAAATAAAGAAGGTTTATGCTGCGTTTGTGATAAGGAGATGGAAGAAATATTATTATGATGCTGCTTTTTTGATATGTAGGAAGACGAGCTATTTAGGTGTGTGACTGCCATGGAGATATAAGGGTGGATTTATTTGACGTGTTGTGTTCATTTGTTAAGGAGTTATAAGGTTGGAAAGATTGAATATGTGTATTATTTTGGAGAAGGAGATATTTGGTGACTGCATGTTTTTTTTTGGATGGAGAGAAGGTTGGATGGGGACCTTGAATGTGCGATGTGTGTTTAGGTTTCCATAATGAAGAACTTATATTCTAAAGGGTGTAGGGTTTGTTGTGGATTTGGGTTGGACATTAGATAATAATTATGGGCTTGCTGGATTTTTTAAAGTTGGGATGCGAATTTTTAGTTAGTATGGGCTAAATTTGAAAATTTTGTTGAATTAATTGTGAGGTTGGGCTTATCTAACTATCTTCACAATATTACCGTGTATCATTTTTATATTTTAAAAAGTATCGCATGTGCACCCTACAATTTTTGTATGAAATAGTTTTTTTTTTACTTAAAATCTCGCTATTTGTAAAGTTATTATCACAAAACGCATATAGCTAGAAAACGTTGCTCGCCAAAATTTTAATTTCAGGGTACCCGCCGCCGAATCGCGCGGGTACCCTGCTAGTAATATATACTAAAAATGGATTTTGCTTAGGCCTAATAGTGGCTCATTATGTTGTTTAATCTCAAATCCTATTGGTTTCTAAATAATAAAAAAAAATACACGCACAGTACTATAACCCTATTTGTGGCATTCTTATTGTTCCCTACTATCAAGTATCAAACACTACTTGTAGATAAGACGTACAACTTTAGTTACTTTTGTGCATACTTTTCATTTAGACTAAAGGGAGTGGGGCTACTCAACTAAGGGGCGACTCGCGACACGTGACACTGAGTCAGCATGTTGGGTAGCCTCAAAAAAAATAAGGAGTGGGCTACCCAAGAAAGTGGGGCGACTCGCGACACGTGTCACTTGTAATGATTTTTTTTTCACTATCACATGCTAAAAGAGCTAAAGCAAGTCATATAATTGTTTTATTTTTAAAAGAAATTTGTTTACTGCTTTCCTTTCACGTCATGTGGGTAATATTTATATTTAATGTATATACTTTTTATTACTGTATCTTTTTATATAGACCACCTCTTTCTCTTTCCATCAATTCATCTTCTTCCTCATAGTTCATACTCCATTTTCAGATCTATTTCCTCATTTTTATTTTTATTTCTTATTCCAATATAACACGAATTTATTGCAACGGCTATATTTTTATGGAAGAATGAAATGAAACCGGCGACCCAAATCTATCGCCTGAGGAGCAAATCGCCAAGGGGGGGGGGGGGGGGGGGGGCGGTGTTGGGGGTGATCCAGAGGCGATCCAGGCCTCTATCGCCTTCTAGCTCGCCTCAGTCCCTTCGGCATACTTTTCACTTACTTCTTAAGTTTTAGATAAGACGTACAACTTTAGTTACATTTTTGCATGCTTTTCATTACTTAAGATCGAGTCTAAACCCCAAAACTTACTCCAAAAAGTTCAAAGGAACGTGGTTTAATGATGAATCTAATAAAAGTAATTTAATATGTATTAGTTGCATATTTGAACGTAAATACCTATCAACTATGTCTATATTGTTGCAAATGCTATTGAAACTAATTTTTGTTTAAATATTTTGAAACAAAAAATATTGTTGCGTTTAACATGTGCATGTTTAGTTCATTAGTTGCATACTTATCACATTAACCACAATGCCTATTTTTCTACCTCTTTAATTTATTATATTTTATTTGACTGATATTTTCGAGAAGTTCGGCTTTTAGTTATACGAGCTGGGTAGCCCGCGCTTTGCAGCGGGTGTGTTTTGCACGTAAGTGTTGTGAAAAACGTTGCTTATCCGGATATTATGCAAAAGCGCGGGAGGTTTTGCGAACACATATTGAAAACATGTTTGATTCGGTATGCGTTATTTAGCAGGCACAACCTAGAAAACACGAAATGTATCGTATTTGTCAAAAATATTGATTTATGAAAGTATTGCAAATTTATACTCGCTTTTATTGGAAAAATTATTTCGTGAACAATGGCGCAAGTTTCGTAATTTTTCGAGTCCGTTTGGTATGTCGAATGAGCCCCGAACCGTTTTCGTGAAAAGTATTGCCAAGATGGCAAGAATACCCCCTCCGCCCTTAAGTTTTATTTCCCACCCCCACATCTTGTATTTTCATTTCTAACCTTGAAAGCAGATGGTTTTAAATTGATTATAAAAGAACCTATTTCACCAAGTAGTGCAAATTTCTCCCTTTTTAGAATGGCTCCAGTGGCTACATTTATGTTAAGTCTGGTCGCCCGGGCCGTTGTACCTTTTGATTATGGTATGGTATTGTCAGATCCGAACATAGGGCTACTTTATTTGTTTGCCATATTGCAAATTTATACTCGTTTTTATTGGAAAAATTATTTCGTGAACAATGGCGCAAGTTTCGTTAATTTTCGAGTCCGTTTGGTATGTCAAATGGGTCCCGCGGTGTTTTTGTCAAAAGTTTAGCCAAATTGGCACCTTCACCCCTCCGCCCCCTATTTTCATTTCACTCCCCTCACTTTTATATTTTCATTTACACCCCTCCCTCAAAAATATAAATACCACAAAAATAATAAAAACACCCAACATTATTCATTCTCTCTGCTCTCTTCCTTCTCCCTCCCCACCGCCGGCGTCCACAACTACGGCCACCACCAAATTCTGGCCACAGGAATGTTTTTCCGGCGAGTCTCTTTCATTGCCGAATCAATAGATCGGTTTATCCCGATCATTTCTGGAGCTTCCTAGCCCGCGACGCGCCCTGCAACGCCACCCAAGCACCACCAACATCCACTGCCTCACCGCCACTCACCACCACAGCCGCCTTCTTCGTTTTTCTCCTCGGTAAAACCCTTTCACGCGCCCATATTTTTATTTTTATTTAAACATTTCAAAACCCTAATTCGTATATTTTTAATTAAATCCGAGTTTTTAATAAGTCTTTTAATAAAAACCTTTTAAAAACTTAATAACTCGTGTGGATCTATTCGTTTAGCCGCGACTCGGTCACGACTCGGTCGTGACTCGGACTCACCGAGTCAACTCGTGGTGACTCGGGGTGAGTTGCTTATTTATTCGACCTCTATTATTTTTCTTTATCCTTTGTGATGTTTGTAGCTTGGTTTAGATTTGATCTCAGTGTGTTTACTTCTCGACAGCCGAGATACGGCGAAGCCGAGCCGTCACTCGTGGTGAGTCACGGCAAGGCGAGGTGTGGTTTAGGTTAGAGTTTGGTATGATTGTGTTAGTTTGGATTTGCGTTGGGATTATTGATGTTGCAGTTTCAGATTCATTGGAGTCGTTTGGATATTTATTTATTTTTTTAGTTAAAAGAGTTAGTAAAATTAGTGTTTAGAATAAACTAAGGCCTAACTGCGTACTGTAAGGCCCAAGTGTGTACTTGTAGCGTAAGGCCCAAGAATGTACTGTAGCGTGCACTGTAGATGCACTGTAGCGTGCACTGTAGATGCACTGTTCATTCATTTCCCATGTTTTAATATATTGGATAATGGGTTGGATGATATTTATGGTTAACTATTTCTGTTTTATAATCGATCCTCAAACAAAACCAATCAGATTTCTGTATGGATAAAACGTAGATACTTCCTAGTAGAGAAAAGTTCAATGTGGATTAAATATTATCTAAAGATTTAATAAACCAATTATAATCATTATTTTTTAATCAAAACAAAAATAGTAAACTTTTTCTTTTTAATAAATAAAAAAAAGATTAAATATATCGTAAACCGTTAATTGTTACGCGAAAAGAATCATACCATCATGACGAGAATTAAATCATCTATCTATAGAGGGGCACTTCTATATACTTTCGAGAAAACTTTTTTTTCGACATTTTTTTATAAGTGTTGAAATTTACGTCTGGAGAAATCACATCTGATTTGCTATTTTCAAATCAAATGTGATCTGTGAAATCACGTGTGAGCATACAAATCATATGTGATTTTTTAAGACACAAATTTTAACACTAAGACAAAACTCGGAAAAAAAAAATCGTCAAAAGTATACCAAAATGCCCATCTATTGAAAGATAAAAAATTTCTTGTCGCAATGGTGTATTTTTCGTCGCTTAACGATTTACAATTTGCAAAATATTTTATTTAAAAAAAAAGAAGATGAAAATAGTTTTTTATTAGTTTCGATGAAAATGGATGGTTAGGATTTGTTTATTAGATTTATAAAGAATATAAAATCAATATTGGTCTTTACTCCTTGGGAATATTTACCACATGTTTGTGTAAAAGGATCCAAACAAGTAGAACAAAAGCAATTAACATGAGAAATGAGAAGTAATTATAATATATTCTAAAACCCAACTCGGTTTACTGTAGCAACAGTACCCACGCAAGTTTCATGTTTGCCAATTTTAGCCCCTGAGTTTAGTGATCAATTGCGAAGTTAGTCCTTAACGCCCGTAATCTAACAGACGTGGACTAAATTTGAAACGGAACAGTAACTTCAGGGGCTTTTTCTGTCAAAATAATAAACAAAAAGAGCCCCTAAGGTTAACTTTTTTTTCATTGTTAGTCCCTAAGGACTAACTTTGCAAAGAACGCCACGTTAAGGGACTAAAAGCGAAAATCACGTTGCTACAGTGCATAACAGTTGCTGCTACAGTAAAAACCAATTTGTAATAGTGTGTGTACTGTAGCTAAGGATTTTACGCTTTTAGTCCCTCAATTTAGCTATAAATTGCACCGTTAGTCCCCCGTTAGCGATCTTTTGCAAATTTAGTCCCTAAAAAAAAAAAAAAAAAAATTGATCGTTCTATTTCGAGTTTGAATTAAACACAATATTCCCGCAGCAACGCGCGGGTGCACCAGCTCGTCTTAACTAATTACTGTATAATGTATCCGCGTGTTGCGGCGTGTACCTTTTAAATTAAAATTTCAATGAGCGATATTTTTCGTTGACACCAACTTTACAGATTGCAAAAACTGTAGGTTGTAATAACATCAAGTAATAACAAATTGTTTCATATAATAATAGTGAGGTACAATCATACAAGCTCATTTTAAGACGATACAAAGGCATTGATCGGTAATATTATGGAGTTACTATGTAACACCCCAACCTGACAAGGGTCAAAATGCCACATTATGGTGTCAATCAGAACATGCAAACGCAAGCGGAAGACATATAAACATAATGATTACAAATGTGTTCTAAGATAACAATAAAATACTAACACTAAACATGATGAGTTCCAAAACTGAAATACAATCCAACTAAATCTAACTGAAGCTAAATCCAAGTCTAATCCATAAGCAAAAGGCATCTATCAACAGGGTAGTCCGCTAAGAGCTCCTATGCACTCTTCACTCAATCCCAGCTTCCAACCTAAAACCTGCCGCAGGAAAAAAAATGCGGCTGAGCTTAAAAAGCCCAGTGAACAGATATATATAACAACCGAATAATCAAAACACATATAAGTATAGGGAAAAGGAAACATAAGCTCCTGCTAAAACGAATATCATCTGTCAAAAGAATGAGAGATCAAAGATCAACTGAACAAATATCATAAGTCAAATGAGTCAAATGAAGTAAGAGATCAAGAGACACAACGGATCAGATAATCATAATGAATCAAACGAATCATATAGGAATGCCCACGAACCTGTCTAAACGAGACACTCGAATAGACCACATAATCACATATACGGAATAGCCACGAGCCTGTCTAAACGAGACACTCGAATAGACCACATAATCACATACACATATTCATCAAATCATAAGTTGTACAAGGAGTAG
Source organism: Artemisia tridentata subsp. tridentata (assembly GCA_021014915.2). Taxonomy (NCBI): domain Eukaryota; kingdom Viridiplantae; phylum Streptophyta; class Magnoliopsida; order Asterales; family Asteraceae; genus Artemisia; species Artemisia tridentata. Next base: position 335,074,460 of record CP139509.1, read on the forward strand.
CTAGCTCCAATGTACCAGAAGTGAAATGGGGTACATGGCATGTACAAACCAGTCACTATGTCATATCATATCATATCCATATCAAATCATATACCTATGATGCATCCATACGCTCCCTCCAAAACAAAATACATATACAAGTACTAGACTATACATATGTATACATAATGGCCAAAGTGCACAAATAATCATACATATCAAAAGAGAACGCCGTGGATCAATAACACCTCCACAGAAAGTGTCATGCCATTGGTGCCTCAACGACATGGCCATGGTACCTCCATGGCTAGTTAGCTCGGGCAACAGAACAGAACAATCACATCATATCATATCAGGTCATCATATCATATCCAAACAGAAAGTATCAAACTGAACTGAATCATATCATAGCAATGAATATCATAGCCAATGGACAGCAACGAATATCATAGCAAATGAATACCAAGCCAAAGGATCATATCAAGGGAATCATAACAAAGGCTTATATCAATGGAATCATAGCAAAGCAAATGAATCAAAGTCAAGGATTGGAAAGTCATGAGAGAAGACACCCTTACTGAGAAAGGGTAGAATATCTGTACCTCAAACCGCGAATGAAACCTCATCAGAAAACAAAAGTATCAGGAGTTACTCCTTCTTCATCGAATCTACACGAATTAATGATCGTCTTAATATTTAAGAACCATTTCATAAGTTATTACTGATTCATCACTTGTTGTTGAGCAGATTAATATATTAGGGTTTCCTTATATTTTTAGAAACTTTCCAAATTTAGTCACTTTCCATATTTAGTAACTTTCCTGAATTAGTAACTTTTCGAATTAAGTGATTTTCCCGAATTAGGTAACTTTCCCGAATTAGTAACTTTTCATATTTAGAAAGTTTTCATAATTGGTAAGTTAGGGTCACATTCATAATTAATCAAACTTAGGGTTCATAGGTGCTTCCAAATCATACACCACCTATTTAGGATTTATTAGTGAATCTGGATCACATTCTTATGATTTTTAAGGCCTGTCAATTAAGCTCTAAAAATTCTGAATTAATTCTCAGTGATTACCATATCAGTTAAGTACCTTCACAAATTTTTATAGATTTTATTACCAAGCACAAGTAATGTTTTAAAAATCATATTTCTAGACCTGTTCAGAAAGTTAACTGCAGATACACACAGAAAGTTTGCCTTAATCTAACCCATTGAGACACTTCAGAAAAATCCACAAAAATTTCAGGAAGTCTAGCATAACTTAAATATAACTCCTGTAAAAGGAGAGCTCTCAGTTCCTTTTGATTTGAAAATGAAAAATAAAAAACATCGACTAATTTTTAAGTTCCCAAAACTCAGGTGGACACATGATTCCATAAAATTCATAAACATGACCAATACGACTCCAATTCACTCCAAACCAATTGAAAAACTTAATTAAGACATTAAACAAGGTTTACAAGCAAAGAACCAGTATTACACACTTATGAAACTCAAGCAATAGTGCACACATATTCAGATTACAAAAAAGTCCCGTTTCAAAACCCCGTTTAAGACCATTATACAACATGTTTACCTATACCAACGCACATGAGACCTTTATAGTTCACAAGACATGTTTTAAACATCATATTAACACCAGGTTATACCTTCAATTCGACTCACAAAACATACACAAACACCACAAATATTGACGAGCACAACAATTACCATAACACATGAAATCATAACCAATGCACCCCTCGTTACCCTTATTTCCTACGCCTAGGGTTTTTATTATTGGCGCCTCATTAATGGCCATTATTAAAAGGTTTTAAGGCTTGTTATATGCAGTATTGATGGTCGACTAGGGCTGAAATCAAGATACCAAATCACTTCCCAAAACCGAAACATAAAAACAGTTTCACTAGGCATACATGTTCATGATTTTATGTGACATGTCCATTCGTATTTCATATTAACAAAACCATCAGATTAGTTATTCTTTACATATTTATATCATGTGAAAGGAATCTAAAAACACAAGAATGATAGCAAGGTACCTTGGATCGGATCAGATAGTCGAATAATACAAGGACTGATCGACCCTTGAACATGACCTTCGAACCAAAACAACACCAAAACCTTACTCACGCCTCACACCAAGACTAGAGTACCACTAGAAATCGCCTACCTCCTTAGCTATATTCCAAACCGATTACACCTTGAACCCCTTTGCTACCTTGATTTCTTGAAGAGGAAAATAGGATCCGATGGTATATGTTTTTATTTAGGGTTTTAGTGTGTGAGTTTCAAATGGGTATACGGTTTGTTAAGTGGGGAGTTGGGGAGATTTGAAGGCCGAGTCTAAAGGGAGAATAGGAGACTCATTCTCCTCACAATTATTTCAAATATCTTGAACATATATTCACGTTTCATGTGTGTACACAACTTAATAAAATGGGTCCTATACATTTATTAAACGTGTGATGTAAATTGTATGCAAAGTTAAATGAAAATCGGATCTCATATCTAGACGTGTGATGTTTACTATAGATGTAAGTTTGTTTTATTTATATTTTGTAGTTTAGGTTTATGATTTATCATACTTGTGGTCTTAACTTCGTAACTTATAGTTAAATTTCCTAATTATATTCGAAATCAAATGCTCAAACGTCGTATCGTATATTCAGGTTATTATAATTCTTCCCCTCTAAAAAGAAAGATTTCGTCCTCAAAATTTTGAAGTCGCAAAAGTTAGACGGAGACGTGTAAATCACGAAAAGAAATGACAATAACTAGCCTCACGCTCGGAGAGGTTCTTCCAAAAGCATCTTCACAAACAGAATAGTTTTATTTCTCATGACTCGGTCCTGACGCTCCAAAATAGCCTCATGCTCTTCAACAAAAGACAAATCATAACAAATCTCGATCCAATGAATACGGAACATATACATAACAGATGATAGTTGTAATCTCACTAAGAGATACATGAACACATATACACACGAGGCAAATACGGAGGAAGTGCTAACCGATAAAACTTCATCAACTCTCTCCAGATTCTGAACGGACTAAGGAACTTGCTAATAATCATAGAAGCACATATCGAAATATCAAATCGTATCAAAACCAAAAATGAGATGGGTAGCCTAATCGTACTGACGATCAACTAAGCACACACCGGATTATCAAAACGTATCAGAAGCCTAATGGAATAGGTAGGATAATCGTACGGATAAGAACGAATCTAAGGTCTACGTATCACGAACTAAATCTTCCTCAGATGCCAAAACGTCTAACTCTTCTGTACGAAAACATCACATGGAACATACAAATTCCCGTCTAAAGTTTCAAAACTTCCTTTCCACAACGATAACTAATCCCATTAATCACTGTAATCAACTCCGAACCTTCAATAAGTAACTTCCCGACTTAATTCAACCAAAAGGTGTTCTACATCTTCCTTTATACTAAACTCTGAAAAGAAACCCTTGTCACTTGCATGCCATCAATCTTAATGAGCAAACACAACCACAACTAACAATTGTCAAAGTTCCTGCTCAACACATCTTCCAAGCTCGAACAGTTGTTCTGCTTATCCATCAGTTTGGAGGGGCAAAGCATTACTAATCTTGAGTCTGGTTCCTCAAGCCTTCAGTAGCTCTTCCTAGGAATGTGAAGTAGAACGCGAATCTCTGGCACGATCACTGCAGGTGCGCCATGTAGCTTGAATAATCTTCTGCCGAAAGAAATCTTTGGCAATCTCCCAAGTGAGCCGACCTAGTCAAACGATCCACTACAACTCAATTCGTGTTGTCCTTCCAAAATGTGTGTGGAAATCCCGTTACAAAGTTCCTAAAAGTTAAATCCCACATCCACATACGAACATCCAAAACTAAGGAAAACCATTTGTACTCTGATGTTGAATCTTAACCTGTTGACACGCTAAACACTTCGCCACCAATGTAGTCACAACCGTCTTCATACCATTCCATCAAAAAATTTGCTGCATGTCTCTATACATAATAGTACAACTAAGGTGAATAGGGCAAATAAAACTGTGTGCTTCAATCAAAACCGCTTACTTCAAGTCTTCTAACATAGATCATATTCCACCGTCTTGCTCCTGAGCTTCTTCATGTCTGTCACAAATCACTCCCAAGTCATGCGTCGGATAGTTCACTTTCTACGGTTTTAGCTGTTTTGATGCATAACCAACAATCTTCCCGTGTTGCATACAGACATTACTAAGTCTCCTTCTTAAGTAGGAACAAATCTCTTTTCAGCTTTTCAATTTCTCCTCTCATTCTTCATTCTAACTAAAATTTACTCTTCAAGAATCTTACATGGAGCTTCTTCTGACGTAAAAATTTCAACACAAAATACGAAGATGATCCCCGTGTTTCTCTTTCGTCTCTGAATATACCAATATGTCATACTATGACAAATTGTCCAAGTATTCATGAAAGACACGATTTAATCAAGTCCATAGGAACATTCGGAGCAGTAGCCAATACAATTGGCATCACTAATACTCATGAAGACCATAACGAATACGAAAGGCAATTCTAGGAATATCTTGCTCCTTTAAACGTAACTGAAAATAATAAGATCTTAAATCAATCATAGAGAAACTTTACACCCAGAAATTGATTTGACAAACCGTTGATTCACGGTAACGGATAACGGTTCTAACCGTAATACTATGCAGCTTCCAGAACTCAATACACAACCTCATACTATAATCATTCTTCCTTACGAATAGAACTGGAGTATACCACATATATACACTCAGACGGATAAAACCACTTTCTAAAAGTTGGTCCTTCAATTCTTTCCATTCAACTGATGAATAATCAATATGGGGTTTCAGAATTAGGCAAAATGTAGCTCTTATATGGATAGGGTTTCTAAATCAACCAACTTACTGATCTCAGGCACTACTCAAGATCTCCTATGATCCCAATAAGTTCAAGTTATATGATGTAACTATTATCACGTTAGCCAGGCGTCATAATACTTGCATCATATACACATGCCTTTATTGCAATCACAGTCTACGTCGAGTCGTGACTAAACAAATTCTCATAACCAGATCAAAACAAATTCACACTCAGATGGAAATCTTGATAGTTAAACCAAGAACACATTGCGAAATTTCAAACAACTGAATAACTCTAAAGGCGAGTTTCATCAAACGAAGTATCTTTACAACCGCGAAGGATTAACGTATGAGTTTCAAAGCAAAGGTGATCACAATTGTTTACCAGGTTGGAAACCATGGTACAAAATTTTGAGTTTCTCAAATCGCCAAAGATGACAAATCTAATATGACCGTTGTTAGCATCTCGATGCTCAGTCGACAAATCCATATTCAGAATACTATCAAATCAAACCTTTCCAAAGGAATCAGATTAGCAAAACGAAACTTATTTTCAGATATCTTTAAAACGTACTGAATAATTCTGATATTCGTGATGTATAATCACAAGATTCCTCGTAGGAATAGAACTAAGTATAGCAATTTCTAATAGTGGAGGGGGAACCTCAATATGCTTAGCAAAAGCAAGAGAAACCACAGAATGTGTCGAACACATCGGATTCATACATATACGAATTCTCTGAATGGACGAAAAGGCATCTAAACGAATGACTAACAAATTAGAGATCGAAATTCGAAAGAACGCGGTCACATCAGAAAGTGAAACATGTAAGGCATTACTACAAAAGTCTTAAATCATTCTAAACTTATTTGGCCACTAAACTTTTGTTGCGTATCTTGCTAAATTTCTAAACCTCCGGAACGAATGATCTTATAAAGGCTTAACTGAAAGCAGAGGCATAAATCAGAGCGATGCGGAAGAAAGATATCTAACAAACGCCTTATCGCATAATCTACCCAATCTTCACCGATCATAACAAAAGTTTTTGCAGGGGAAACCTAAGGCAAAATTTTAAGGGTTGTTCCATAAGCTCCTACAGTGCAAACCTAAGGGTCCAAATCTTCACAGGCCATAACTTATGTACTACAAGTCGCAGCCTGAGCTCTGATACCATAATTGTAACACCCCAACCCGACAAGGGTCAAAATGCCACATTATGGTGTCAATCAGAACATACAAACGCAAGCGGAAGACTTACAAACATAATGATTACAAAGGTGTTCTAAGATAACAATAAAATACTAACACTAAACATGATGAGTTCCAAAACTGAAATACAATCCAACTAAATCTAACTGAAGCTAAATCCAAGTCTAATCCAGAAGCAAAAGGCATCTATCAACAGGGTCGTCCACTAAGAGCTCCTATGCATTCTTCACTCAATCCCAGCTTCCAACCTAAAATCTGCCGCAGGAAAAGAAATGCGGCTGAGCTTAAAAAGCCCAGTGAACAGATATATATAACAACCGAATAATCAAAACATATATAAGTATAGGGAAAAGGAAACATAAGCTCCTGCTGAAACGAATATCATCTGTCAAAAGAATGAGAGATCAAAGATCAACTGAACAAATATCATAAGTCAAATGAGTAAAATGAAGTAAGAGATCAAGAGACACAACGGATCAGATAATCATAAGGAATCAAACGAATCATATAGGAATGCCCATGAACCTGTCTAAACGAGACACTCGAATAGACCACATAATCACATATACGGAATATGTAACACCCCCGTTTTCGATAATCGCAGAGGAATATAAGTTGGGGAGTTACTTCAAGCATCACAGTCATGAAGATAGAAAACGACTCGAAAAGAGACGTTTTAAATTAAATTGTTATCATTCATTTATTTAAATCAGAATTACATTATACAGGTCCCAACGGGAAGTTCCAAAATATATTGATAAAGGTACGTTATTAGTTGAATGATAACAAAATGGACACTCTTTTTTTAAAGAAAAAGTGTACAGCCACTCCGTGCCAAATCATGCTTCTAACTACCTGAGATAAAACATGCTAAAAAGTCAACACAAAGGTTGAGTGAATCCATAGCGTTTAAAGTTATAATCAGTTTGAACACAAACTAAGTAGAAAGTAAATCAGTAATATTGCAGTTCGTTACATACCGCCCTAAGTCTCATGACACGCAAAACATTAACTGGGGATCATCAATAGTTATGAGCTAATGATGTATATTACTCCATAATTAAATGAAATAATTTTGCCTCCGAGTAGGAGATTGCCGGTCTCTTTATTCATCTCAAATAAAGTACTTTAGGTCACGTCACTGTAACACAAAAGGGGTCGTCACACCCAATAGATCTATTTACCGTATTCGCGCTCACCCGAAAGTGATTAGAGGTTCATGATAAGAGGTCTTTTAGACAACAGGTAACTTATGCAATATTAATCAGGAAAGCATACAGGAAAAATACTCGTGTTCGTTTTTGGTAGCATGTATCTCCCCACAAATTTGGAAAACGTATAAAAAGTGGGACTATGAACTCACCTTAGCAGTCTGGATGGAAAACAAAGTTAAATAGAGTTGATAAACGTCTCCGGCACGCAACCTGGGTTGTTATGTCAAGTTTCAGTAATCGTATTCCAATATATATAAGTTTTAATGTTCGTTTCGTTTCGTTTTTGGTTGTCGAATAAATGTTTAATTGAGACAACATGAAGTCTCTTCAAAAGTTGGATAAGATTTTATCTTATTTTTTATTTTTATGTTTCCGTTCGTTCGTTATTGAAATATACGTATTTTATTTATTAGTTTTTATTATAAATATATTTAGAATATATAATAATTATATATATAGTTACGCTTTTTACCCTATAGTTTCACATATTGACAGTTTATACCCCTGAACTTTCATAAAATGACAATTTTTACCCCTTAACTTTGGTGAAATGACAGTTTTTACCCCTGTAGTTTCAAAAATGACACTTTATACCCTCAAATATAAACCGTTGGCAAAACTAGTCCTTGGTTTAAATAATTTTGAAATATTTACATTTTTAGCCCGATAAAACTCTATCTTTCGAATATGGCATGTTTTACCCTTAATCTTTATGTCGAATTAAATTTTAAGTCCTAGTTTTAAATTCAGTTGGAGTTTTGACACTTTCGGCCCTCAAAGCATTTTGGTGTTTCATTCGAAGTCCTTATTTCATTAAAACGCGTTTTAAAAATTCGGGAAAGGCACGACTCGTTACGACTCTTTTATGAAAGTTATAATAAGTTAGTAAACAACTTATTCTCAGCTTATGGGCTTATTATTTGAGCTTATTAGCTCGAAATAATTTTAAAAAGGGTGCGTTAAAATCAGTAGCGAAGGACAGGTTTTGGACTCGAATAAAAGCGAGGCGAGGCAATCATTTCACAACGTTCTTTTTCCTATAATTAGTTAGCTAGGTGGTCTGTATCGTGGCCAAAATTCAGATTTTATTGAAGTCGTTTGAGGGTCGAAACATTGGTCTAAAGTTGGTCGAATGGGACTATTTAGCGACAAAAAAAGAAAAAGAAAAAGAAAATATGCTGGGTTTTTGATTTCTAAAGGTTATAGCTAGTTTTTAATGCATGATAACATGATAATAAACATATTTAATCCATCTCTAACGTGTTTTAGGGTTTCTTGATTTGTTTTGTGAAATAAATATATAATAGGGTTCGTTTGGTTTTTGTTCGACAAAGAGAAAAAGAAAAGAAAAACTAGTTTTTAATCTTGTGACTTATTAGGGATTATTTAGCAATGTTTTTAAGAGTATTTGGAGTATATAAAAGAAATGAAAAGGATAGAATTACTTACTAGAATATGTGTTCGATTATGGAATATATACGTCGATTTTGTTTGTGAATGGAATACCAAGGTTTCTCCTTCTCCTAGGCTTCTTCCAATCTTTTTCTTAGCTTCTATTTAGGCTTTAGGATTAGTGGTTTAGTGAGGATAGGCTGTTTTTGGTTGTGGTCGAATTATGGTTTTGGTAAAAAAAAAATATGGGTGTGTCGACTATATATAGAAAAAGAAGAACTAGGGTTTTTAGTTATCTTGTTATGAAGATAGGGGACAATGTGATGTGGTTGAGGGTTTTTGAGGACAAGTGGATGGAGGAGGGGGGTTAACGTGAGGTGTTTGCGAGGGTGGTGATGTGTTTGAGTTTTGAACCAAAGAATTTAACTACCAAGTAAATGTTAAGGAAGACAAGGTGATGTGGAGGTTTATGGGTCTTAGAAGAGTATTTGTGGTATGTAAGTTTACTTAGAAATTTGTAAGGAAAGGGTTTAGTTTAAGTTTTGTTGGAATCGAACTAGGAAAGATGCATGTGGATCGAATGGCTTCAAGGTTTGTACATTGGGCTATAGGTTGTTGTACTTAGGGTTTAGGGAAGGTAATAAGTTAGTTTAGGGTTTAGGTTTAAGGATTTCTTGGCTAGAAATTAAGTTAGGGTTTATTTGATTATATATGTGTCGGAATTATAGAAAAAAGAAAAGGAAAAGGGTTTGTGCTTAAGAGGGTTGTACCATGGGTTTAATAGAGTTGTACCAGGGGTTTAGAAATATAGAAAATATATTTTTAATGTTTGGTTAAGTTACTTTAATTATATATACATTTTATTAAGTTTAAAAGTATATAAATGAGATTTTTGGCTTTTGTGCATTGGACACTTGTACTCTAGGTTTAAAGACTTGTGCTTAAGTTTAAGACATTTATTTTTAAAATTGGTGCATGAAATACTTGGACAATGTGCTTTAAATTGAATACATGTAAGGTTAAAATGAGATTAATATTTAGTTTTTATGCATAAAAAAAAATTATATATATATATATATATATATATATATATATATATATATATATATATATATATATATATATATATATATATATATATATATATATATATATATTAATTTGGGTTTGTGATTTTATTACATAAAATCATAGTTTAATGAAATTAGGGTTTGTATCGGGAGTTAAAGTGGATTTAGGGTTTTTTGTGCTTTAGGAACTTGTACATTGGTTTAAATGAGTTGTACTTTAGTGTTTTAGGATTTAGTTATTCATATTTCTTGTTATAATAATTTAGGGTTTCGTTAGAAACTCTAATAGGTAAGAAATGTTTAGTTTGTACGTTTGTTAACGAATTATCGTAAAGTGGCAAATGAGATATCGTAATGTTTTTATGTTTACATAAATTAAAAATTAAGTAAGTTGATGTTGGTCCGCGTGAGAGCACGTTTATCGAGGATGAGAGCTACGTCACATTGGATAGTAATTATGATCAAATAAAAAAAAAATTTACACGTAGAAAAATGGATAAGTAATCTGTAAGATAGTTTATTGCTAAGTGAAATTTTACGAGTGGTTACAGAATAGCCACGAGCCTGTCTATACGAGACACTCGAATAGACCACATAATCACATATACATATCCGTCAAATCATAAGTTGTACAAGGAGTAGCTAGCTCCAATGTACCAGAAGTGAAATGGGGTACATGGCACGTACAAACCAGTCACTAAGTCATATCATATCATATCCATATCAAATCATATACCTAGGATGCATCCATACGCTCCCTGCAAAACAAAATACATATGCAAGTACTAGACTGTACATATGTATACATAATGGCCAAAGTGCACAAATAATCATACATATCAAAAGGGAATGTCGTGGATCAATCACACCTCCACAGAAAGTGTCATGCCATTGGTGCCTCAATGACATGGCCATGGTACCTCCATGGCTAGTTAGCTCGGGCAACAGAACAGAACAATCACATCATATCATATCAGGTCATCATATCATATCCAAACAGAATGTATCAAACTGAACTGAATCATATCATAGCAAATGTATAGCAACGAATATCATAGCAAACGAATACCAAGCCAAAGGATCATATCAAGGGAATCATAGCAAAGGCTTATATCAATGGAATCATAGCAAAGCAAACGAATCAAAGTCAAGGATCGAAAAGTCATGAGAGAAGACACCCTTACTGAGAAAGGGTAGAATATCTGTACCTCAAACCGCGAATGAAACCTCATCAGAAAACACAAGTATCAGGAGTTACTCCTTCTTCATCGAATCTACACGAATTAATGATCGTCTTAATATTTAAGAACCATTTCATAAGTTATTACTGATTCATCACTTGTTGTTGATCAGATTAATATATTAGGGTTTCCTTCTATTTTTAGAAACTTTCTAAATTTAGTCACTTTTCATATTTAGTAACTTTCCCGAATTAGTAACTTTCCGAATTAAGTGTTTTTCCCGAATTAGGTAACTTTCCCGAATTAGTAACTTTTCATATTTAGCAAGTTTTCATAATTGGTAAGTTAGGGTCACATTCATAATTAATCAAACTTAGGGTTCATAGGTGCTTCCAAATCATACACCACCTATTTAGGATTTATTAGTGAATTTTGATCACATTCTTATAATTTTTAAGGCCTGCTAATTAAGCTCCAAAAATTCTGAATTAATTCTCAGTGATTCCCATATCAGTTAAGTACCTTCAAATTTTTTTATAGATTTTAGGGGCAATTCCGAGACTGTCCCAGTCGCTCGAAGTGTTGGGCTTTTGAGGACTCACTTTTGCGACTTTCTAGAAATAGCGCGAGCGACTTGCGACTTAATATGAAGGTGACATGTGGCACCAAAAAAAGTTGCGCCCAATCATTAAAGTGGTACTTGTGTCATAGCCCACTATGTGTACTTTTTAAGCGATTTTTTTACAACGACTTTTCATACCTTAAGCGACCTTCTATTTTGTCTTTTTCCACCAAAAAAGTCAAACTTCGAAATTTTTTATTTTATTCTTTTTACCCCTTCCCAATGTTGAGCAACCTAAGCGACTGACGGCTTGGTACTTTGAGAGATTTTTTTTACTTTTCACCTTTTTGTACTTGTGTCATTACTTTTGTACTTTTCAACTTTTTTTACTTTTCACCTTTTTGTACTTTTCACCTTTTTGTATTATTTTTTAAATACTTTTTAAAATACTTTATAAACACTTTTTTATTGCACATGAGGGTAAAATAGTCATCTTGCTATAACTTTTCTTTTTTTTAAGCTCTAACAAATAATAAAATAAGATCTCCACCACCACCACCTCCGGCCACCACCAATAATATCTCCCAACTAACAATACACAAAGATCAAACACTCCACAAAGATCAAACACGAAGCCCAGTCCAAAGCCAACCCTTACCCTATTTTTACGTTACTAAATGCCACAACCCTATTTTCTTAACCCTAATAATACTTACGCTTTGAAAAAACGCGGCCACAAAAAGATCAGTCACCAAGCAATTCACAGATTCGTCCCTTTGTTTTTCTAAATCAATCCGATCACAAACACATGCTCCTTTTTATTTAACTCTTAACCAAACCACACACGCCTTAATCTTGATCTCTTATAGCTGAAACACCGAATAGCATACCAAAGACAATCAAAGATTCGACTTCAAGATCCTTTCCAAAGGGGTCTCGGGTAGGTTTGTGCTTTACCAAAGACAATCAAAATTTTGTTTGATTATTTCTTTGAAGTGTTCGGATAGTGAAAGAAGTTTATTCTTCTAAAATCGATCTATGACGACTTTTGTTTCATACATATGATCTTTAAAGATCCGTATTCCACAAGAACAAATCTGAGATCTCGAAATCCTTTCTTTTTGATTGTTTGTCCGAATTAAAGTGGGAATGAAACAACCTTGCTTTATTCTTTCTTTGATATTCGGATAGTGAAAGAAGTTAATCTTCTTGAAGATCGATGATGGTTGTTTGTTCACAAGATTTAGAAAATGCATGGAGTCAGTTATAGTTAATCTTGAAGATCTTCGAATGAAAAGTTTGGGGCTCAGGCAGATTTAGTTTTTATTGAAGATGGATCTTGGTTGTTTGTTGTTATTAAGGAGTATTTTTCTTTGTGATATATCAATCTCTGATCCGATTTGATTATTATTATTATTATTATTATTATTATTATTATTATTCTGAGTTGTTGAGATGAATCTAAAAAGTATTTATAAAAAAATGTTTTATTATTCTGAGTTGTTGCAAGGCATGGTGTGCCCAAAATTTTGAAATAAAAAAGTGTTTATAAAGTATTTTAAAGAATATTTAAAAAATAATGCAAAAAGGTGAAAAGTAAAAAAAGTTGAAAAGTACAAAAGTAATGACACAAGTACAAAAAGATGAAAAGGAAAAAAAGTCGCTCAAAGTACCAAGCCGTCAGTCGCTTAGGTTGCTCAACATTGGGAAGGGGCAAAAAGAATAATAATAATAATAATTTCGAAGTTTGACTTTTTTGGTGGAAAAAGACAAAATAGAAGGTCGCTTAAGGTATGAAAAGTCGTTGTAAAAAAATCGCTTAAAAAGTACACATAGTGGGCTATGACATAAGTACCACTTTAATGATTGGGCGCGACTTTTTTGGGTGCCACATGTCACCTTCATATTAAGTCGCAAATCGCTCGGGCTATTTCAAGAAAGTCGCAAAAGTGAGTCCTCAAAAGCCCAACACTTCGAGCGACCGGGACAGTCTCGGAATTGCCTCTAGATTTTATTACCAAGCACAAGTACTGTTTTAAAATCATCTTTCCAGACCTGTTCAGAAAGTTAACTACAGATACACACAGCAAGTTTGCCTTAATCTAACCCATTGAGACACTTCAGAAAAATCCACAAAAATTTCAGGAAGTCACACATAACTTAAATATCACTCATGTAAAAGGAGAGCTCTCAGTTCCTTGTGGTTTGAAAATGAAAAATCAAAAACATCGACTGATTTTTAAGTTCCCAAAACTCAGGCTGACACATGATCCCATAAAATTCATAAACATGACCAATACGACTCTAATTCACTCCAAACCAATTGGAAAACTTAATTAAGACATTAAACAAGGTTTACAAGTAAAGAACCAGTATTACACACTTATGAAACTCAAGCAATAGTGCACACATATTCAGATTACAAAACAGTCCCGTTTCAAAACCCCGTTTAAGACCATTATACAACATGTTTACCTATACCAACGCACACGAGACCTTTATAGTTCACAAGACATGTTTTAAACATCATATTAACATCAAGTTAGACCTTCAATTCGACTCACAAAACATACACAAACACCACAAATATTAACGAGCACAACAATTACCATATCACATGAAATCATAACCAGTGCACCTCTCGTTACCCTTATTTCCTACGCCTAGGGTTTCTATTATTGTGCGCCTGATCATTAATGGCCATTATTAACATGTTTTAGGGCTTGTTATATGCAGTATTGATGGTCGACTAGGGCTGAAATCAAGATACCAAATCACTTCCCAAAACCGAAACACAAAAACAGTTTCACTAGGCGTACACGTTCATGATTTTATGTGACATATTAACAAAACCATCAGATTAGTTATTCTTTACATATTTATATCATGTGAAAGGAATCTGAAAACACAAGAATGATAGCAAGGTACCTTGGATCGGATCAGATAGACGAATAATACAAGGACTGATCGACCCTTGAACAAGACCTTCGAACCAAAACAAAACCAAAACCTTACTCACGCCTCACACCAAGACTAGAGTACCAAAAGAAATCGCCTACCTCCTTAGCTATATTCCAAACCGATTACACCTTGAACCCCTTTGCTAACTTGATTTCTTGAAGCGGAAAATAGGATCCGATGGGATATATTTTTATTTAGGGTTTTAGTGTGTGAGTTTCAAATGGGTATACGGTTTGTTAAGTGGGGAGATTTGAAGGCCGAGTCTAAAGGGAGAATAGGAGACTCATTCTCCTCACAATTATTTCAAATATCTTGAACATATATTCACGTTTCATGTGTGTACACAACTCAATAAAATGGGTCCTATACATTTATTAAACGTGTGATGTAAATTGTATACAAAGTTAAATAAAAATCGGATCCCATATCTAGATGTATGATGTTTACCATAGATGTAAGTTTGTGTCGTTTATATTTTGTAGTTTAGGGTTAAGATTTATCATACTTGTGGTCTTAACTTCGTAACTTATAGTTAAATTTCTAAATTATATTCGAAATCAAATGCTCAAACGTCGTATCGTATATTCAGGTTATTATATACTACGTCAAAGTGGTAAACAATGACTTGTAGTCACCGGTAGGAGACAGCGTAATAAGTTTCGTTACATTTTATACGGTATAAAATCTACACATCATAATTATTTAGCAAATATACAATAAATGTTTAACAATTTTTTACTAGAAGTATATATTAATAAAAAGGTATTTAAAACATGACCGAAATGAGCCAAATATTGAAATACTTTTGATTTTCTGACATTACATAAAGATTTTGAATTTTCTTATTGAATATCATTTATAAAATACAATTAAGAAATTATAATATTACAATACCTTTTGGAAAAATTGCAAGATTTCGATAACTTTACGATTTTTTATTTCTTCCCAAAAAACTATGTTAGACACCAATGCAACGTACATGCTATTTCATATAAAAAATATTTAAAACGAAAAATATAAATAATAAAGGTTAATTTAATTTGGCTTTTAAATCTACCTGTATATCATTTAGCAATTTTAGGTAAATGATAAGTTTTGCTTTCTTAATATTGTTGGTTTGGTGACCGTAGTCTAAAGGTTGTGGTTAAGTTGATGTTTTTTTTTTAGTGTTTGATGCAATCGATTATTTTTACCATTCACAATTAAATTTAGTTGTTTCACCTTTTTCGAGATTATTTTCACAATTTTAGTGACTATCATACAAGCATGATGGTTCGTTGATAATAATGTAATGATCATTATTTGCTTGTTAGCGAATTTAAACATTAGTGATGTTTTTGGCTTTTTGCCGTAAGTTTGAACCATGTGAACATCAATTTATTTTTTGCAAAGCCCATTAGCGTTATTGTTTAGCCCAACAGACCCACCAGACTTCACCAAAACTATACAATACAAATCACCTCCAAGATCAAAAGACCACTTTTGGTAGGGGTGTTCATGGATCGGGTAATATCCGCAGTAACCGAAAACCGAAACCGAACCGAACCGAAAATAACCGAACTGAATTCTTAACCGAACCGAATTGGTAAAAACCGAACCGAACCGAACATTTTAATCGGTTTATGGTTCGGTTATGGGTTTAGCATATTGACAACCAAACCGAACCGAAAACCGAATTATAATTAATATTTAATATTTTTTATATATTAATTAAAAAAATATAACTTGACTAACCCTAGGTCCTATGATGTTAGGGTATTTTGTGTTCAATAGATGTTAAAACTTGTCTAGGTATGTCGTTTTGCATATATTTTGGCATACCGTCATGGGGTCATGTGCTATGATTAGTTATTTCTTAGGAAAGTTTATGTATCTGGATGATGTATGTTCTATTCTCTAGGTTTAATCATTTGACATACATATCAATATGTGTATGCAAGACTGTTATGGTTCAATATTAGACAAATATAAATGTTGTTCAATATTCAAGTACAAAATTTCGGTTTTCGGTTTTGACCCATAACCGAACCGAACTTCGTTCGGTTCTCGGTTCGGTTCGGTTTTCGGTTATGACTCAAAAATTTTTTTTAACCGAACAACCCGAACCGAATAAACCAATTAACCGAGAACCGAACCGATGAACACCCCTAACTTTTGGTCACACACAACATGACATCATACATGGCAGACGATCATATGAACAGATTAGTCTTTTTGTATAACATATTATACACGAGTTCATGATCAAGAAGAAAAATATTTAAGACAATTACTCTTTGATACAAAGTATTAATACATGTCATCAAGACACATCATGAGAAACATATCATTAGTGTACCATGTAATGTATGACAAGTTAGACAATTCGACTATTTATACAAGTTACATATTAACGAATATGTGAAAAATCATCTTTTTAACACAACAACAAAAAAGTTTGGTCATCACCAAAACAGACAAAAGTATGTGTTTGTTTGACCATACTTTTATCTGTTTATGACCATAACCCTACGTGATAATATTTCACCTCATCAACACACTAATAGTTTAGCAAAGGCATCTTGGTCTAACGGTATGTGAGTGGCCCATCAACATAGAGATTGTGGGTTCGAGTCTCGTTGGAGACATGTGAGATAGGTGGTGTAGTTTGTAAAAAGTTGCGGTTCTAATTTAAAAAAAAAAAAAAAAAAA
This sequence comes from Artemisia tridentata subsp. tridentata, assembly GCA_021014915.2. Lineage (NCBI taxonomy): Eukaryota > Viridiplantae > Streptophyta > Magnoliopsida > Asterales > Asteraceae > Artemisia > Artemisia tridentata. The sequence goes on from CP139509.1 coordinate 335,091,591, forward strand.
AAAAAAGTTTACCAAAACGAATCAATAAGCAAATACAAAAAGTATATATTTTACCACAACACCTACTAATGACTTTGCATTATTAAACTAACCCTTTAATCCCTCACTTTAAACAAACTTGGCAATCAAACTTTCTGTTATTCTGTCACCTTTTTCTCTCAATCATTCCCCTACACGAAAAGAAATGCACATTCTTTATTTCTTACCTTCAATCTGTCTAACAAAATATGATGACTAAACCAATGCAAATTTTTTTCAATGACATCTGCAATTCAAATCCCATGTCCAAATTTGCAACAGGATGATAGAGTAATTATTTGTGGTTGTGTTTATAAAGAAAAACCAAAATGGGCTTCTTTGGTGGCATCCTTCTTGGTGTTGCATTTGGTGTCGCGTTCATGTTGTGCATTGCTCGTTACCAGATTACTCGAAATGCTAGGCGTGCTGATCTGGTATGTGTTTTTATTCATATTGATTTAATACGTTTTGTTAGTATTATTATGAAATGTTAATGGTGTAAACCATTGACCCGTATGTCACGAAAACAATGTGATACTCTAGTTGTGGAGGTTCATAACATGCTTGACTATCTCATCTCATATATAAGAAGCTGTTCATTTGGGCATGTTCAGCTTACTATTATGTGAATACTTGATCTGTTGCAATGTATATATTAATAGCGAAATAACCACTTAAGGTTGAACACTTGAAAAATAATGCAATCCAAATTAAAGGAGTTGTCATAGGTTTGAATGTTCAATTTCCACTAGTTTCGATTATTAGTGGCATGATGTAAAAAAAGTGAAATATAGAAATTTGAGAGTTAGGGCCGGACGCTTGGGTCAGCCATGATAGGCTGCTTTCCCATATATATCCGATCCCTTGTGACGATTCAGTGGGTTGGTCACAGGCTTAGTAACTCCATCAGGATCAAAGGTCAAGGTCGTTTGAAATATTTGGGCTTCTGCATGCCCTTTGTTATATTAAGAATCATAAGTTGTGTTAGTTGTACCTCATTATAGATGATCTTTTTTTGTATTCAATGTGTGTAAATGTGTTATTTTAGGCTGCAACCATTGCGGCTTTTGCAAGGATGACAGTTGCGGATTCAAGAAAGCTTCTTCCGGGAGAGTATTACCCTCCTTGGGTTGTCTTTGCAAAGAGACAGAAGGTAAGTGACATTTTCTCTATTAAAATCTGTTTCGTATCTAACTGATATTTGATCCTTAACTGATATAGGTGACTAATGAACTTTTTATTGTAAACTACAGTTAAATTGGCTGAATCATTTAATGAACAAGATTTGGCCATATGTTAATGAGGTACTTCAATTTCTTTCTTTCTTGTTTCAATCTTGTTGAAAGTAATTGATTGTATAATGTGTTACTTGAAGTACATGTCTAAAGTGTTACAATTTATTTTTGGGTTTTGTTTGGATGCTAGCATAGGCAGCGTCAGATCTAATAAGAAGCTCTGTGGAGCCAATACTCGAGCAATACAAACCAATGATTTTATCATCACTAAAGTTTTCAAAGTTAACCCTTGGTACCGTGGCTCCACAATTTACAGGTTTGTTTAATGCTATTTGATTGAGCAATCTACAAGTTTGTCTAACTAATTATTAGCCATTATTAGAATACTTTCTCTTTTAGATTAAGTTGATAAGAGATATGGAGTTCATAAAACATGAACGTAGTTGCTGTCATGTAGGAGTTTCTGTGGATGAAAGTGCCGCTGGAGAAATTACCATGGAATTGGAGATGCAATGGGATGGAAACCCTAATATTGTTCTTGACATTGTGACCAAAGTTGGTGTGGCTTTACCGATACAGGTTCCGCTAACTTTGCTACAGTTTTAGTATCTCTCTTTTTCATGGTTATGCTGGATATGTATGTTTAGCATTAGATATTGACTTTTAGTAGCGTTATACCTGACTGCTCGATGCAAAATAAGAATCTTTCTTCAATGATTTAAAACAATAACAGGATAAATAAGCGATTTCGGACTTTGGATATGTGAATGAAGAAAAACCATCAATCATACTTTTGTTAAAAATCTGCTCATACTTTAAAAGTTAACCTTTTTTCTTTTCTTTCTGGATTTTTACACCTGAGATGGTTGGTTTGCCACGTAAAAACAGATTCATTTGCAAACCTTGATAAAAATCTGCGCTTTTTGTGAATAAAGGAAAAAAAGTTGTATCTACTCATAAAAATAAATTGTATATACTCAGGTCTGGGTTCACCACTAGTTAAAGTGGCCATCTAGTGATAGCGTCTTACATTCAGCAAGTCGTTTTCATCATAAAAGGTTTCCCAATAATAATTTTTTTCTTTGAAACAGGTGAAAAATATCGCATTCACTGGCCTTTTCAGACTCATATTCAAACCGTTAGTTGATGAATTTCCTTGTTTTGGAGCTGTCTCATTTTCCTTGAGAGAAAAGGTATTTTTCATGAAAGCTTAGTTGCAGTACTGGTACTTTTAGCATATTAGCTTACATTCTCTTGTATTGAAGACTCTTTATACATTTATCATTCCTGTATAACACGTATAATCATTACATTGCTTTGATCAGTATGTTTTTTCATGTACAGAAACAACTAGATTTCACACTTAAAGTTATTGGTGGAGATTTATCAGCACTTCCTGGTGTATCCGAAGCCATAGAGGTTTGAGTTATCATTGTTTTCTTTATTCTGCAGTTTTATTTTAGTTATCAAGCATTCTATTAATTACGAAATTCCGCTAGTGTCAAATTTTTTAGCTGAATTTGTGTTTGTCTGTTAGTATCTTTACAAGATATATTAGATACTGATTTTTGTCCCTAAAGATGATAAGAACGTCCTCTATTTTGTCAATCACAAAATATGTTCTAGACTTCTTCTAGCCAACAGAAATAATTCTTGCCAAACCGAAGGCTCGTTCTAACATTGCAGATCTATGAGATAGTCTGAAAATTAGCAGACAATTCCAAAACAATGTGAAAATGGGTCAATTAAGCTTATATTATGCTCTAACAGATCAAGTGGCTAATTTAAAACAAAATATTATCTAATAACAAAACGGTTCAAACAAGCTAAAAGTCTTATATGACAGTCAATTCGTTTACAGCCTGAACCAGCAACCTATGATCCGTCCATAATGTTTAAGGGAAGTCTTAGTTGGATACCTGACCCAAACTCAAATTGACCCGTAACCTGAGGTGACAGACCCGTCCATTTTGCCACATATTTTAAACATTAGACCAGCTAAGGGTCCTAAAAACTATGGGACATTTTCAAGCAAAAATTTCCATTGGCATCTGTACAAAATGTTAATGAAATTTGATTTTAGTCGATAAAATAGCCCCCTACGTTTTCACGTTTCAAGGGTATTACTGGCATCTATTACTTAAACAATTTTATTAAAAACATTGAAATTTTATGGAATACCCAGAGTGTTCATTTATTTATGAATGGGAATACTAATGTAATAATCATAATTTCATATTTTTACAGGAAACAATCAAGGATGCTATTGAAGATTCAGTCACGTGGCCAGTTCGAATCATTATACCGATACTAGCAGGCGATTATAGGTACACCTATAATCTAGAAGTTTTACCTACACTGCGTCTTCAAACATATATGAACGAATAGCCATATGAACAGAAATTATTCAAACATTTATCTTTATACATGGCCATCGGTTTGAGTAAAAGTATGTCTTTTTTATAAAAGAATGCCTGCGTGCAAAGACAGCCCTCGACATCCCTACAAAGCCAAGGCTCCCTAATACCTTCGTTTATATGCGTAGTTATAGGCTTATAGCTAATACTAGTATCTTTTCATCTGGTAATATAATTATATTTGTGCCATAGATTATTTTCATCCTCTTTAGTATCTTTAATTTGTTTTAGTGACTTGGAGTTGAAGCCTACTGGAATACTAGAGGTAAAACTTATAGAAGCTAAAGAATTGTCGAATAAAGACTTAATCGGAAAATCTGATCCTTATGCCACATTATTCGTACGTCCACTTCGTGCCAAAATGAAAAGCAGCAAGACAATGGTAAGAAAACCCCAATATCCCTTTAAGTCTTGTTTGTATTTTTACCTTGGTAAATAATGTACTGTATTTATTTAATGTTTCCGCAGAACAACCAACTAAATCCAATTTGGAATGAGCATTTTGAGTTCACTGTTGAAGATCCTAATACTCAATATTTAACAATAAGAGTATTTGATGATGAAGGAGTTCAGGCTTCTGAATTAATAGGGTGTGGTCATGTTGCCATAAAGGATCTTGAGCCTGGCAAGGTCAAAGATATTTGGATCAAACTGGTCAAGGATTTGGATATTCAGAGAGATAATAAGAAGAGGGGTCAGGTACAACAACAAAACTACTTTTTCTGTATCACTTGCACCACTCTTTAGCACTTTCTCTGTCTTTAAATGATTCATTAGTAGAGTAAGAAATTTCGACTCATGCTTTGTCGACCAATCTGTAATAGTTTATCTCTATGGTGCCAAGGAAAATATATTTAAGCTAACAATGACATGGGCCAAAAGAATCCATTGTTTCATGTACGTGTAAGTCTGTAAGCTAGCTGAATACGCCTCAATTGACGGCTTTTGTAAAAGTGTCCTTATCAAGACTGCATACAAAATAATCTTTTAAAGTTTAAGTTAACCAAGTCTGAAAAACTGTTGATCTGCTTAGTTCTTTTACGATGGTTTCTCGCATCTTTTATGGTCATTCTGATGGTTCTAGGTGCATTTGGAGCTCCTGTACTGTCCTTTTGGCACAGAGAGTGGATTCCTAAATCCATTCAACTCTGACTTTAGATTAACTGATTTGGAGAAAGCCCTTAAATCTGGAATTAGTGAAGATGACGTCGATCCTGCAAAACTTGCTGAACAAAAGAGAAAAGAAGTCATAAGGAGAGGTGTTCTTTCTGTAACAGTACTGTCTGCTCAAGATTTACCAGCCGTCGATCTTATGGGAAAAAGTGATCCTTATGTTGTACTTTTGATGAAGAAAACGGAACAGAAATTGAAGACCAGAGTAAGTTTGTAATGCTTTTCATTTTGCTTTGCTATCTCCGTTCCAAAAAATCAAATGTTTACACTTGCACTAAACTGCACGGGTAGAAATTTTAATCGTTTACTTGTGGATGGGTTAAAATAAAATATTACTGTACGTAGTTAAGAAGGAAACGGGTCAAACTGGTTGAAAGTCGTCCAAAGTGTATTTGGTAATGCATAAAACTTCGTAAATTGGTAATTAAAATATATATTGGATTTCTTTTAAAATTTTAATCATATTGCGCACTAGTTAAGTACATTTATCCTCATTTTCTCAAAACTAGTGTTATGGTCACCACAACCCGTACAAATAGTACCAATTTGACCCATTACACAGCCCAGTCATCCGACCCGTTTGGGTACAACTACCAAATTGTTTAGATAATGCTCCATACTTTGACATTTTACGTTGTTACAATGATCTCTGCCTTCAGGTTATAAATAACACTTTGAATCCCATATGGAATCAAACGTTTGACTTTGTTGTCGAAGATGGATTACGTGATATGCTAATGTGTGAAGTGTGGGATCATGATACTTTCGGAAAGGTAAACCTCAGTCTTAAGTATTTGTTATGTTATGGATAGATAGAGATGGGACCCACAAAATGAAGACGTGAAGTGAACACATATAAATGTTCACACATACATATATAGAACTGATAGCTAGATATTAATCTTTCATCCCATCTTATTAAGTTTGCTCTCATTCTTCTTTCATCTGTTTTGGTCTTGTATCAGGATAAGATAGGTAAATGCATCATGACACTTACGAGGGTCATATTAGAAGGCGAATTCACAGAGACATTCGACTTAGATGGATGCAAAACAGGAAAGTTGTCTCTACATCTCAAATGGACTCCACAAACAATAGTCCGCGATTAGGGATAACTCAAAGCCAAATGCAAACTCGTGTGCATAAGAAGTTCCACAGCTTTCAGCGTTAAATCTCACGCAAAGAACTTACTGGTCTGACTGTTATAAAAGAGAAACCAAATATGAAAAGGATGGAATTCTAAAGCCATTTGCTCTCCTTTTGTTCTTTGTTAAAAACATTTGCCTTCATTGAATTCATTCTTCATATATTCTTTCTTTTTTTGTAATTCTTTTTTCTTTCTATCAAATTCGTTGAGTTAACTGTAAATGACATATAGATTACAACGAGTGCAACAAGTCGAAATAAAGGTTTGTTGCAATCCCATTGCGATGAAACACTTACTATCATTAGAAGTTCTTTTAGAAAAAGAAAAAAAAGAAAAAAAAGAAATGTCGCCTAATAGTAAGAAAATTTTACAAATCTTTTAATTAAATCACTCAAACATTATTAACCACAAAAATCATTCAAGTTTCAATAATGTTCTATTGTTGTGTAAATGTTCAAAATAAGTGCATTGTATGATTGTACTTTGATCTTGTATGCTTTGCTCATGTCCCCCGCCTCTTTTGCTTTTTATCTTTCTTATTTTTGGGTTTCTTGCGGTGTTTGCTTATTTATGTTTATGTCCTTGTCTCTTATGTTCTTTTGATTGTTTTTCAGCCTTTTTTTTTTTTTTTTTTTTTTTTTTTTTTTTTTTTTTATCTATGCCTCGGCGCACTAATCTTAACCAACGTAATATACAACCAACTTATGCACACGTAAAAAAATATAAGTCACAAAATAATAACAAAGTTTGAGAACTGTTCCGTTTTGGTCACTCAAAAATAAAAATTACACAACAATGGAACACTATTAAACTTTCAGTGGTTTTTATGATCAAAAGAAATTTAAAGTGACTAAATTGAAACAAAATTCAAACTTGGTTACCATTTCATGATTTTCACTAAAAAATATTCAATTTATACAAGTAATAATTATTCATTATAACTATGAATTATTTGTAAGTGTACACATTAATTTGAACATTAAAACTTAAGTTAAAACAATATAATTGCAAATTTTTAGCTACACAAATCTATTGTAATGGTCATTGAGTTTTCAACTACACGTATAGTGATCATTTAATCTTTAAAATTCAAATTGTAACTAAATATTAATTTAATTATCAGTGGAATAATCTTGGATTAGAAAATTTGCAACGTATTATCTTATGAACGGTTTTACTTACCCATTTTTATAGTATAAACATTAAACATTGTGTATTAATAAGTTTCACGTAATTTATTAGACACAAATTCTATGGTAGGAGATTTTTAATATACATTTCGTATCATGTTACATCTCATTTTTTTTTTAATTGCATTAAATTCATTTTCACGACGAGTTGCATAATATAATAAAGTATATTCATTTACTTTTACGTCATACACATACGATACAACTTTTCAAAGTTGCAATTTAGCAAACAACCACCAACAACTTTTTCTTATTAAGCCTTAAAATCAGGTTGAACCTCTACTTTCTAAGCTACAATTAAGCCACTAAACGCTAATGAAATAAGCTAAAACTTTGAAACAGCAAAGAACACCAACTAAAGAGCACATAAAACAACTTTCAAATGATTTGAACAAAAATTGAGCTTAAAAATAAGCTGATAAGACAGGACAGTTACACTATTTTCTGGTTTTTCTGATTTTTGACAAAAAACTTGCAGACTACAATTAGACTATAAAACTTGACTCAATTGATTCAACTAACATAAAAAACTGGTTTTGAACTACATAGTTTTCTAACGCGAAGAATCTAATCTTACTTCTATGTTAATGATTTATCCACTTAGCTTAATTTACTTTATTACCAAGAGTTTTCTAATTGTGGACATAGAAGATTTTCATTTTAAATTTGAAAAGGCTAAATGAGTTTGACAGTAAATACATTATTTAATACTTAGGGGGGCTAACTAAAGGGTTTCTGGTTTATTAAGCCGCAGAACGAATATAACTAAAGTGTAAAGGCAAAGCAACCTATCAAACTAAGCGTATCCTAAGGCATTAATAAGATTATATGCATGAAGTAATTACTTGTGAAATTTAAAAAGAGAACTTACCTCACGTCCTAGCTTTTCTTCGTAATGTCTCAGATGATGATCGACGTGTGAATGATAGGTGAGTCTTCAAGATAACCAATGTGTGAAAGTATATCATGGCAAGCTTCTAACACCTTATTTAAACGAAGTGGCTTGACCCGAACATGTCTTGTACTGGACTCATTTGATATCTTAGCCTTGATGCATATAACGTCTTATGTAGAATCTTCCACATCGGATGATGTTCTTCTCCTTCGTCTGTGTCACTCCATGATTTTGGATTGAGTTCACTTTGGAGTTGATTCATGTAGTCTTCGTCGTTAATACATTCATTAACAACATTTGAACTAGTAGCACATGTATCTATTTTATCTAAATGTTTATCTATTAAATTTTCTAAGATAACTAATTCATGTACAAGATCAAAATCCTCATCTTTGGCTTGACATTTTTCTTGATGAAAGTTTAAGAAATTTTTCCAAATATCATTTGCCGTTTTACAGAAGGATATTCTTTCATATTCAACTTTCGGCAAGGTTTTGTAAACAATTATTTTAGCTTTATTATTTATGTCATTCTTTGTTTTCAAATAATTAATTTGACTTTCAAAATCCGTTTTTGTTGGTTGAAAATCACCAATCGAAATGACATGCCAAAGATCTAGATCAATTGATTTCACATAAGTTTCAAATTTATTTTTCCATTCAAGAAAGGTATAGTTTTCAAATAGCGGTGGTTTTTGCATAGATTGCCCTTCTAAATATTTTTCCGATTCCATAGATCGATTCAAGTTTTAAAATACAGTTTATTTTAAAAATCTTGTTTGACCTGGCTCTTGATACCAATTGTGGAAAACTAGAAGGGGGGGTTGAATAGTTTTACGTCTTTTTAATTTTATTATGAAAACTTTGTTTCCTTTTAAAACCTTAGATTTAAGTTTATATGAAAAATGATACTTGAACAATATTATTAATTATATGTGTATCCTTTTAGATTTGTTATAAAAGTTTTCTTTTTATTAATGGAGTTTTAAATTGATCTTTATGTGAAATCAACTTCTAATTAATACTAACAGTTGTATATACCTATATGTATGAAAGTAATGACGATATAAAGAAATAAGTAAGAGATGGAAAGATCAAACCGAGACACGAGGGATTTTTTGTGGTTCGGCTACAAGGACACCTTCCTTGCCCTACTCCACTCCCCGAGCACACCTTGCTCGAGAGTTTTCTTCACTACTTCAACAAGCTCCCTTATGGCGGAGAAAACCTTACACACTTTCGCTTACACCGGTTTAACGACACAAAGCTAAATGTCGAGTTCTAATCGTAGCTAGAACCAATCTCACAACTTCAATCACAACTTGTTCACGACTAATTCACGACTTCTTCACGACGGCTTCACGACTTCAACACAACGGCTTCACGACTTCTACAAGACGACTTCACAACTTCTAAGCTACGGCTTCACGACTTCTACACAACAACTTCACACCTTCTAAGCTACGGCTTCACGACTTCTACACAACGACTTCACAACTTCTACATGAGGACTTCACGACTTCTAAGCTACGGCTTCACGACTTCTACATGACGACTTCACAACTTCTAAGTTATGGCTTCACGACTTCTACATGATGACTTCACAAATTCTAAGTTATGGCTTCACTACTTCTACATGACGACTTCACAACTTCTGAGTTATGGCTTCACGACTTCTACACCACGGCTTCACAACTTCTACACCACGGCTTTACAACTTCTACACCACGGCTTTACAACTTCTACATGACTTCTTTACACCACAACTACTTATACACCTTCTTCACTACTTACACACTACACTAATCTAATCACTCATGTTCACACCTACTATACACACCTTATACACAAATGAATGAATGATTTACAAACTTTACTAAACTAACAACTTAAGTAACAAGATGACACTAAGTTGTAATACTTCTAGTCTTGATTGATAGAAGTATTCTTCTTTTGCACAAGGATGGTGGAAGCTTGGATCACTTGGAAACCAATGCTTAAGAATCTATGATCAAAGGATTTTGGAAAGGATTTAGAAAGAAAAGAGGAGATTTAAAACAGAAGGTTTGAGGTACAAAAGGTGAGAAAAAGTCCAGGGGAAGTCCAGTATTTATAGGCAAAAATGGACAGGCTGGAGGAGCGTGCCGGTCCTCTTAAATGGGGGGCAGTCCCCTTAAAATTAAGGGGGCCGCCTTGTATATTTAAGGGGGCCGCCCCTCTAGACCGTTGCCCAGTTTTGTCTTTTTGTGGGGAAGGTTTTTCTGGAACATTTTTACCATTTTTGGTTGAAAATTTGAATTCATAAATTTATAAAAGATTAAACATTTTTATTTAATACCAAAAATGATTTTCTAAAAGATATAAAATGTTTTGGGTTTTGGGTCATTTTATGAAAAATCTAGTGATTAAGAAAATGTTCATTTGATCATATAATGCATTAAGCATTTGTTCATTCATACCTTAAGTGATTAAGTTGTAGAAATGAATATTTCCAACTAAATACTTGTTTACTTAATAAGTTTATGTTTGATGAGTTTACATTTTGTGATCATCAAAACATAGAGATATGAATAAGTATTGATAATGTTTTTAGGCATTATTTATATCAACATTTAGCTTATAGAGAAATGGGCTAGGTCGTTAGCCTGATATGGTACATGTCCAAAAATGATTTTTATGGCCTGTTTTCTAAGCGACATCACCAAGTGGTCCAGTTTTGATATTATGGTACGATGGTAACATGGTGTAACACCCCCGTTTTTTATATTCGCAGCGGAAATATAAGTTGGGGTGTTACTAAATAGTTCACAGTCATGATGATAGAAAACGACTCGAAAAGAGACGTTTTTAGAAAACCAATTTTTAAACAATTAGAACGAGAATTAAGCTGAAATTAAGCGTATTAAAAACCTATACTGAGTGACTTTAAAGAAACTCAAAATGACTCAAACCTTTTGGACACTTAACTAGTTTATGAAAACATGCATATTAAGACTTAACTTGACACAAAAACAACACCACAAAAGAACTTTTGATGATCTAATAAAAATAAGCTGTTACAAGCAGTTTTGACTTTGAAATTCTGAAAACTAATCTAAAAGCTATTAATCTATGTAAAAGTGCTTAAAACTTATCCTAAACTGATATTTAGACTGAATTAAAGCTAAATGAAAATGGATTAATGGCCAAAACAAGTGAAAACAGATTTAAACTTAAGCTAATATCCAAATCCAAACACACTTTTAAATTTTAAAAACTTATTTTAAAACTGAATAGACCTAAAAACTTAAACAACTTTTAAATACAAACTAAAATTATGACTATTGAATGACTTTAAAGCAATAAAAAAAACAGAAAATAAGCACTAAGTCAATAAGCACAGCTTATTGACTTATGAGACAGTTTTAATGAAAAACAAATCTAAACAACTAATAACCAATTAATCTAAGCTAATTAAGCACAAATAAACTAAAATAAAGAAAATAAGACAGATGAAAAGCAGATAAAGCAGATCTAATAAGCAAATAAGCAATAAGCAGTTTTAAGCTATAAATGGAAACTTAAGAATATTACCTTGATCCTAGCCCAAACAAGGATCAAATAAGCTCGAGGAGCTACTCTACAAGCTCCAGCTTATCAACTGATAAGCTGGTAAGACCCTATAAGCCCTTCCATTTCTGGCTTATCTTCCAAACTTAGCTTATTTTGACTTAAAACTCAAATTAACAAACTAAACTGCTTTTAATTCAAACCATAAATTACATAAACTAACAACAAGCTATTGAGAAGCTTATTTGAGTGTAAGTGAAGTAAATAGAGCTTATCCACAACTTATTTAACCAAAAGCAAACATCATAAGCATTAAAGTAAATTGGACACAATTTAAAATAAACTGAAATTTTATTAAAACTTAAAAGTGATTACAATACTTGGAAATAAAGAAAGACAAAATTTAAAAGACAATTAAAGGAAAAATAAAATAAGCTAAAACTAGATACAAATTAAGACCTAAAAACTACACACTTGTGTGAATGGTGAGGAGGTCTATTTATAGCCATGAGCTGAACCTTCTAGGGCTTCTAGGAGCGTCAGATCATCTAATCTTGACCCTTCATTCAATCCCAATCATAAATCTACCCTTGGATCATGTGCCAACAAGCTTCGTCCAATCATGTGCTTGAGATTTGCCAGCGTGTACACGATATGAGGTCATTCTCTGACATGTCAGCTTCTAGAAGGGGTAAGACTCACTTAAGGTGGGTTAATTGAGGTGTGGGTGAGGGTGTAGGGTAAAAGGTTGAAGACAGATGAATAGTAAAAAGGATTTACCCGCCCTTTTCTTTTTATTTGTTGACCGGATTTTAAAAAGTTTGACTCGGGTCTTTTGGTCGGGTTAAGTGGGCTGGATATGTTTATTGGATTGGGTCTGGTTTTGGTTTATAAGTAGTTTTAGGATTTAACACTAGTTAGTGTTAGGACTAACTTTGAAATGATTATGGACTAATGGTGAAATGTTTTAGGACTTAGGGTGAAAATGTTTTATCATTAGGGTAAAGGTTTGGTGTTTTTTTAGGTTTGACTTGATCCATAATGTAGAAATAATTCCCGGCTCCGGCTTTTCACGCTATTTCCAATCTCGTGCTCGATTTTGTCCATTTTGTCTTCTTTTTTTTTTTTTTTTTTTTTTTTCTTCTTTTTTTTCCCTTTTCTCATATCCGTTACATGCACATACACAAACAAAAAAACAAGCATATATTTGGCATTTATGGTTAGTTTTTGGTCTTTTGAGTCTGTTTTTTATAAAGAAAAGGTATGTGAATTCGCACATACCACCCTAAAATAAGCTAAAACTTGACACCACTTGTGTGTGAGGTGAGGACCCCTATTTATAGCCTTCTGAGGATCCTTCTAGGTCTTGAGGTGCGTCTCTTCCTTCTAATCCTGACCCTCAATGATTGCTTCAATCATAAGCACCAATCTACACCCTTTGATCATGTGCCAGGTTGTTTCCTCCGATCACACGCACACGGATTGCCAGCGTGGCCTGCCAAATTCGTCATGGCTTGCGTCACAGGCCTTCTAGAAGGGTTAATGTCACTTAATTGGGGGTTAATTGGGGTGTCAGAGGTCAGGGTGAATTTGGGAACGAAGGTGAATAGTAAAAACAGATTTTGGCACGTGTTTTTGACTGGGGATCGGGTTGGTCGGGTTGTGGGTTTATAGGTTTTGGGCTTTTGGTTTTAAGGATTGGGCTGGGTAGTGTTATAGTTTAGGATTTAACATCCGTTAGTTTTACGGCTAATGGTGCAAATGAATTAGGACTTATGGTATAATGGATTTAACATTAGGGATTAGGTTTGGTATTTTTAGGTTTAGCCTGATCCAAAAATGTAGAAATATATTCCCGGCTCCGGCTTTTCACACTCTTTCCAATCTCGTGCTCATTTTTATCTTTATTTTTGTCCTTTTCTCATATCAATTACCACACATACTAGTAACAAACCGAGCGTTTAGAGGGTCCTAAACTACGTTTAGATTTTCTGCTATTAACGCAGTACCATGTTAATAAAAAGGAACCTAGGTAGGGCATTAAAAGGCACATCCACCTACAAGCGTCAGATGAAACAATCAAACGGCTGATAAAAAACCCTAAATCCAAATGACCATTTTATAAAGTCTCATTTGCCGTCTCTCTATCATATCGGCGACTCACAAACACTTCTACTCAGATTCATCGCTTAGGTATAACTATTTGCCTTTCATTTACTTAAATCTCTTGTTTACTACATATCAATCTGTATGATATGTTGTCTGTTTAGCAATTTTAAATCGTGTTTTGTTAGTGATGATTTGTGGATAAAAGTTAGTTTAAGTTGTTGATGATTGTTTTAAATGGTTTATCAATTTCAGTTTTGAAACCATTGATTGTATTTGGACCAGCCATGGATTCTGGCGTGTGTGGCATGATGATTATATTGTTGAAATAGGTGATCACGGAATTATAAAATTGAGGTTAATGTAACAAGACATGCATTCGATGTTATAATTCCGAGACCACCTATTTCGAGAAATGCCCATCCCTTGATATTCTTCTTCAGGTAATGTCTTGTCCTGTTTTTATTATTGATACTATCCAGGCAACTTTTATAAATTGGATTGATGCTCCTTCTCTTGCCATCCTGGTACCCATTGTTGATTGTGGGTTGAGGGAAAGGAACGCTGAAACGAAAAAGAAAAAGCTGGAAATATGTGTTCCTTAGTCACTGACCCAAAAGATATGCTTCCTTATATTGGGTTGCTTCTTTTTGAAATTAACAAGGTATTTATGTAGAGAAACGCTAAATTTTTATTTGTGTAGTAGTTACAACATGCTATTATCTTGTAGATACTAATTAGACTGTTATGCATTACCTGAAATAGGTATTAGTGGATCCAATCCCTGAAGTGCCAGGCAGAGCAGTTGGATCTGGATCTCTGATTAGAGAAAGACAATTTCCCTGATCTTATACTGTTGTTACTAGACACAAGTCTGATGGCTTGTTGTATGAAAGCATCATCTTCATCATCTGACGCAGTGTACTTAAATCTTAAAACTGATCATAAAGCCGAATTTGGAGATGAAGTGACTGAAGCGTTTGAAGGAGAATCCGTTCTTTAGTACCACCGCAAGTGAGATCTAGATTGGATATGACTTTTTGATTACTAAATTATCTAATTTGTACTTGTGAACTTGGTTGCAGTGAATTTAGTCGAACTGAATTTCACATACTATCATCACCCTGTACTTCGACTTTGATTGTGTAAATTAATTCTTAAACTGACTGGTTGATATTAATTAGCGTTGATTAGTTTCACTGAATTTTGGATGGTATGTGGATTTTTAATTAGATTTGATTTGAAATTATGTATGTGAGAAACAATACACTCGGGAACAAGTCGCAATTAAAATTTGTTGCAATCCCTTTGCGAAGAAAATACCCCTCTATTCCCATGATGAGTGTATAATGCAAGAATCCCGCGTTCAAAATTTCTTATAAGATATTTTGACTCAAAATTTACGTGTGCAATTTTAGGACATGGTTTTCCCTATTTAGGTTACCTTTTTGACTAAGATGTATTGATCCCAGGACCATTTTCGAACCTTTTCTGACCACCCCCACCCCAACTGTACACACCTAGGACCATTTTCGAACCTTTTCTGACGACCCCCACCTCAACTGTACACACCTAGCGAGGTTCTCTTGTTTGAAAGCCAATAGTTAAAATTTATGTATGCAACATACCCTTAAATTATACGAGTAATGTAATGCAAAATTATAGATCACTTTGCAATGATCATACGTGTAAAGGAAGTGACTTAAGATTATGCAGTGTCCCAGAAATTAATAATCATAATTGACACATTAATAATTGACCCAACCCGTTCAATCTAATCCCTTTATGACTAACCCGTACAAGCAGTGTTAGTATATAAGCTTAGTCATAAAGAACTTGCAGGAATTGCTGGGAGACAACCAGTCACAGACGTTATGTAGTTAGCTGCAAGATGACAAGCTTCTTCACAGTAATCGGAGAAAATGGCTGGGATCTCTATTTCGTTTATCATCTCCTAAAAGTGCCATATGAAGTTATGAACCATAGGCAGAAAACTAGCATATATAGGTGACAAATGGGCCGGTAAGACAGGCTGGATAACGGGTCAAAACTGGCACTTTTGTACATGTCTAGTTGACCCAAAGGCATTCATAAATATATAAGAGGAATTGCCACCTATACTAGCATATGCACAAAGATACATCATACATAGATCAAAGCATACAAGGATGCTGTTGAAGATTCAGTCACGTGGCCAGTTCGAATTGTTATACCGATACTAGCAGGCGATTATAAGTACACCTATAGTCTAGAAGTTTTACTCACATTGCGTCTTCAAACATATATGAAACAATAGCTATATGAACATAAATTATTCAAATGTGTATCTTTATACGAGGCCATCGGTTTAAGTAATGGTGTGTCTTTTTTCAAAAAAGAATGCCTGTATGCAAAGACAGCCCACTATATCCCTACAAAGCCAGGCTCCCTAATACCTTCGTTTATATGCGTAGTTATAGAAAATACCAGTATCTTTTCATCTGGTGATGTACTAATAGTTGTGCCATACATTATAACAATAAGTGCATTATTATCAGTGTCTCAATGCAAGGAAATTTATGAAAGGCACAATCTACTTGTAGAGTGAGATAGTCAGAAAAACGAAAAAAAAAAAAAAATCATGTATAAAACTTTCCTAGGCACATGATATGGTCGCCAATAAGTAATGAATTTCGAAAGTTACAAGGACTTTTAGCGAATAGTTCGGTATTTTAGCAAAAGCAAATACACCTTACTTTTCTTGATTTCATGGAGTTCAAATGAAGCATGTATTAATAACAATATCATATTGGTCAACTGGAGAATAAATCGTGGACTCATTAGGTGGATATCGATATTCGAAGCAACTCGACAACTCACTAACAAACATGTACACACATTTTAGTCCCTTAACTTCAATATAAAATTAATTTGATTGGTATTTTTAATTGGACCATTGATAAACAAAGTCATCAATCTTCATAGATCAGCAACAAAGTAATCCATCCGTCCCATATTAAATGTACAGGTTTGACTTTTGAAGTCTTTCTTTATCAACTTTGATCTGCTTGTATTATATAGTATTTGATTAAAATAATACGCGATGAAAATAAATTTAAAACTTAATCCATCCATATATTTTGTATCAAATATTATATTACACAAACAAAAATATTTAAGGTCAAAGTTGAGAAAGAAAGACTTTAAAGTGTCAAACAGGACATTTAATATGTGACGTAGGGAGTATGATGTTTACTAGTCATGCAATGGCTTATACATTACTAAAAGTAAAGGAAATCACATTTTCCATAGTATACTAACAACTATGGAATTAGTCACATGATAAAAAAAAAAATAACAAATGGTCTGTATCGTTATAGAGTTTCAATTTGTACCGTTTTCATTCTAAGGCATGATACTAAATATTCTATATTTCTCTCGAAGCTTTAACTGCGAGGACTACAAAAAGATGAAAAAACTCTTGTCAATTACATATAACCAAGGCAAGAGAAAAATCTCCACCCATGGAGACCATGCCATCGGTTTTCACTCCGCGGTGTTTTTGATGCAATCCCGTACAAGCCCCGGGGAAAAGTTACAACAAGAAAAAACATATTAACAAATGATCCAGAAAATCTTGATTTGCTCGATACTCCTAGCAACGAGAAGCAATTCACAGCAGCAACCAACAAGTACTCATAAACAACCTGCACACAATATACTCCCCAACATTGATTATATAAACAAAAGAGGATTTTTAAGCCGGTCATCCCAACACATACTTGTTTTCTAATGCCTATTCTAATACCATAGATGTGAAAAATGAATAACGGAGTCCACAATACCAACATCTCTCTTCTTCCCAGGCCGAAATATAGATTCATTTCGGAATCTCCAAAGCTCCCACCAAGCCGTATAAATGATAGTGAAAAGAATATCCTTAGCCTTATGCAAATTACCCTAGCTATTAACAAAGTCTAGGAACTCAATAGGAGGAAGCTGAAAAGGGAGATTCAGGTCTAGCCACTTAACAACCGATTTCCAAACCTTAATTGTGATAATGCATTCAGACATTGTATGATAGATATATTCCAAACCATTACTACACATTGGGCATATGAGAGAGACACTGTCGATACCACAAAACTATAAGTTAAAACAGGTAGGCAAACGATCCTTATCTCCAAACATGAATATTAACCTTTCGAGGAACAAATCCATGATATCACAAGACCATCTCCAAGAATCGTCTGATTGGACAATAGTAACCTGCTTGATAATATCACAAATCCTATGATAGTGATCATCTTCAATACCTCCACGTAAGGGACGTCTCCAATTCCAAGAGAAACTCGATTCATTCCAATGATCCCCAACCACAACATTTTTGAACTCTTCCAGTAAGAAAAGACAAGGAAATTGTTGCGCCAATGGGGTATCTTTAATCCATACATTATGCCAAAATAAAGTACTCATTCCATCTCCAATCTTTCTTTTCAAAGAAGAGTTTGGAACCAAACCTGCATTATGAAGATCAGACACAATATAATATTATTCCAAGGCCCAACCCGTTTCCTTACCTGGTCCCAACCCTGTGCTTTTCGAGAAAAATGATACATTTTTTTTAAAATGTTAGTCCACAAAGCATTATGGTAATTGTGGAATCTCCACCTCCATTTCTATAAAAGAGCCAAGTTAAGCGAATGTAGACTACCAAACCCGAGACCTCCACGATCTTTGCTAGCTAAAACCAAATCCCATTTAACCCAATGTATATTCCTATTCGTATCTTCAGCCCCCCAGAAGAATTTAGATCGCATAGCTTCCAGTTTATTACAAACCGTTCGAGGCATTCGATATAGAGAAAGATAGTAAGTAGGGAGCGAGCCGAGTACCACGGTAATAAGGACCGATCAACCTCCAATGAAAGACAATTAGCTCTCCATTTAGACATTCTTTTAGTAAATTTATCAATAACAGGTTGCCATGAAATAACCCGGGACATGTTAGCACCAATAGGGGGACCAAGGTACATAAACGATAATTTTTCTCCCTTACAACCCGCTAGATTAGCAAAGTGACACTTGATGTTATCTTGGCCACTTTCGTGCAACATCTTAATCACAAACCAATAGATTAATGTTATGTTGCTCTATTGTCATAGAGTCATATTCTTCCGTTAAAACACAATAAAACTCTTCCACCATCTGTTAGTTAGAATGAGCCTAGCACCATGGCTCCTCCACTCTAAGTTAGACTAGAGGTAATTGTCATCAAACTCATCATCTCTACATCAGCGACACATCACCATTCAGCATACCACCAAACTCATCATCAAACAGGTGTAGTAGTGATCGCCAAACCAAAAACATAAGAATACACAACTTTATACAAATATACCTCACAAACACAAATAAAAACAAAAGTACACCACCAAACTAATGTCAAAAACCCATCACCATGCGTGATGGTGAAAGGGGTGTAATGAGGGTGGCGTGGTGGAGGTGGTCAACACCGGTGGTCTACCAGACTACCACCCACCATTACACATAATATTAGATTCGATAGGGCCACCTCAATGCCTCCTCCGCATCTATTTTGGCTAAATGATAATATACCCTTCGTTATTCCATGTCATATCCTCTACTTAGCAATGAAATAAAAGATTTATAAGAATGAAAGCATATATGAAATTCCTAATGCCCATTCACAAGACAAAGGGGATCCCATCTTGGAATATATGGTTCACACGCTTGTCATCGTTAGAATACAAATCATTCTAATTAGGTGAGAAGAAATCCGTTAAAGAAAGAAAAGATAAACACCCTCTCAAAACTTACGTACTTCATACTGAGCCTTAAATACACATAACTCACTCACAATATGTTCAAATAGATTAACCTTTGTAAGAAGGGAAAACAATAGCCGGTGCTAGTGCTGGTGCTGATGCTGAAGCTGGTGCTGGTGCTAATGCTGAAAAAGATTAAAATTATAGATTTTTTTTTGTAGTGATGTTTGACAAACTAGCTGAAATTGTAAATTAAAAGTGTAAAATGACATAATTGGAGATTATTTTGTGAAGAAAAAAAAAAGTTGTAGCCCTCATAATCTTTCATAAGTTGGTTCAAAGAGCTTTTATTTATGGAGATTATTTTTACTATAATCTTTCATAAGTTGTTTAGCCAAACAATACTACTTTTTATACAAAAGATTATTTTGTAAAAAAAAAATTGTAGCCCCCATAATCTCTTATAATCTGCGTCACCGAACAGCCATTCCATTCAATTCTCAAGTTTCAACTTGACTCTACTATGACAATTCGTCATACAAACTTTAATCTAACGCTTCCTCATTTAATTTATACACCCAATGAAAATATGGCATATCATCACATTTTCCGAACCTAAAGAAATATAATTACATCACTATCTTTTAAAATGGATGAGTTTTTTCTTGTTCAAATTATTCGAAGAAGGCGAACCTTTTTAACTCAGTTGTACGTGTTGAAGTCGATAATCACTCTTTATCACACTAATATGGGGCGTTAAAACACAAGAGAGATGGGACAATGGTGTATAAATATGGATCGTATATGGAGAGAATGAGATGTGACTTTGATAACTTTTCTTATATTAAAGCTTACACATTTTACACACACAGTGAACCACTTCTCAAATGAGACTTTGAGAAGCTTATATAGTACAAGGATATTACCCTAATGGGCCTTGTGTGGGCTTCGTGGGTTTTATCATGGATTGGGCTTTTACACTTGAAACTTAAACTAATACAAGCCCACATGATACAAAGTTCTAATACAATGAATGACCATCACTTTAAACATTAAAATTAAAGCTAACAATCTCCCCCTAAGGGATGGTCATTCAAACTATGCACTACGTGATTAGATCTTTAGACTTCAGGGTCTTGAACTTTGTGATTCTTTGTTCCTTCATGCATTGATCTTCATCATATTGTCTTTTGGATTGATCTTTGCCTTGATCAACATCTTCATGTATTCACCGCGTCGTTTCTTCCAATGTAGATGTTGAGACATATGATGATCGATGGACTTTCTTCAGTACCTGCATAAAACAGTTAGCAATAAATCGTCCAGCTCTTCCAGGTTCAGATCTCATTATGACACTTACAGCTTATGTTCTTTTTGATGAACACAAGTGTATTTTATTGGAAGTGTTCTTAAGAGATCTTTGATGAATCTCATGTCTCTAGACTCAATTATGTGCGTTTTGGTTTTAGTCGTCGGAGGCGTGGAGCAGAGTGCCACCTTTTCAATATCAACTCATCTCGGAGTGAGAGGTCGATAGATTATGCATTGATCTCCGTGAGAAATGAAACAAATATCTTTTAAGAGATATCTGAGTGGCTGGGAGGGGTTTGTGCACCGCGTCACTGGGTCCATGACGTCTTGTCTTCAATATCAGTATCACCTTAGTGAGTACCGATAGCATATGTATTGACCCGGTGTCTTTCCTAAGTTTTCATGGAGGGCTATTTCTTTTCACCCTTACATTAAACTTTTCTTTTTAATTCTTCAACCCCTTCTTTCTCCTTTCTTATTATACTCCTTTTTTCAATCTTACCTAAGGACTTCTAATGCTAAGCTATTGGAATTGTCCTTGGGAAAATCCCTCCGGTTCTGGCGGATCATTGGACATAACCTAACCATAATCACCTTATTACTCCATGATTATCCTAGATTATTTGTCACATGCCATTAAACCTTGTGAAAATATCTCAACATGTTTATGAGAAAACACATTTTGTTAACACATTGAGAGTTTTGCATTTTTGAAACACTCCCCCTTCACATGTGCTCATGCATTTTTGAAATAAATTGCACATGTTGGGTAGAGATTGCACATTTTGAAATGATCGATTTTCGATGAACATGACCTTCGCGAGACACGCTTACATCACTAGGTAGACTAGCTTGAAATTATTACCCGTCCCGGTCATATTCAATGATCATCTCTCGAATTGGTACATTCTACTCAGACAAGTCCTTTGCGAGACACGTTTACATCAATGGGTAACCATCTTGAAATTATTACCCGTCCTGGACTAGTCTTTTCGATTACTGACATTTAAGATTCGTCAATTCGATGGTATTTTCTGAGTCTTTCTGATGAGCTCCTTTGAGATTCGAACCATGATCACATTTTAATCCCATTTCTCCCCCTCAAAAATAGCATTTCGATGGTATTTTTGATACCGTTTGATTGAAATCATTGTTTTTTGAAAGCTAATAGGGAGAAACGATTTTGCATGAACTTTTTGGAACAAATTTCTTTTTGGAATACTCCCCCTCAAAACTTGCATTTGGTGTTGACATTTTTGAAAACTTTGGAGCAAGTGGGGAGTAATGATTTGAAAAATCTTAAGCAAAATTTTTGAAAAGATTTGAAAACCTTTTGATGAATTTTGAATAAAATTTTGCTTAAGATGAAGAAGTTTGGTTTGATAAACTTTGCATGAAAACTTCTTTTCTTTTAGGATTGTTGCAATTAAAGTGTACAACAGGGTCATTTCTTTGAAAAACGGGTTATGCACTGTTATGTATGCATAAGCCAAAACGTTGAAGCTCGGGTTGTAAGCTGAAATACTTACAAGCCATTGATTTTTAGGATAAGCGCTCGATTTTTTTTTTTTTTTTTTTTTTTTTTTTTTTTGATGAGGCACTTTCCTTTCTTTGAAGCTCGGGTCCTGAACTGATGTGTTCAGAAGCCATTGGGTTAAGCTCGGGTTTCGTACTGAAGTATACGAAAGCCATTAAATTAAGCGCGGGTTCCGTACTGAAATGCACGAAAGCCATTTTGAGGCGCGGGTTTTGAACTGAATTGAACAAAAGCCATTTTGACCAGATTAGACAACAACCTTTGGAACCCATTTGAGCACTGCACCAATGGATTTAGCATGTTTTGCAATCCATTTGTAAGTTGTGTCAATCTGATTCAAAGAGGTTGAATTCCAACGAGGACTGAAAACTGGTTTTTCATCTGGAAATAACACTCGCGGAATCAACGGAGATTTAAAAATCTTTTTCAAAACAGAGTCCTTGTGTTGCAGCGGAAGTTTTTCAGAGTTTGAAGGACTTTGCTTTGGTCTCCACACTTGCCGTACCCGTGTAAAGCGAGATTGTGGAGTTTGAAATCTTGAAGTCTCTTCATGAGACATGTTTGACCTTGAAAGCTTTTGAGGAGTGAGCGTTTCAGAAAATCTTGGTTTCTTTGAAAACTTCCTGCCTTTTTGCAAAAAATAGGTTGTAAACTGAGAAACCTTTTTCGAAAATGGTTTTGAAGATTCACCCGTGTAAACCTTCTTTGAAACACTCACTTTTGGTGTTGAAAGATTTGAAACAGGAGATTTTCCTTTTGAACGGTTAAGATCATCAAACTTTGTTTTTAAGGCATTGTATGATGATCGCAAATCACTGTATTCTTTTTGAAGAAGATCTTGAGATGCCAATTTAGATTCCAAAGAAGCAATTTGTTTCAAAAAATGATCTTTTTTGGCTTTTGAATCATCCGTTTTACGAGCCAATTTTCGTTCGAAAACAATATTTTCTTTTTCAAGTCTTTCAAAATATGTTTCGAATTTGTTCGTTTTGTTGAAAAGATCAGTTTTTGCATCCTCAAGATCGTTTGTTCGTTGAGCTAAAAGCGTTTCAAGCTCAAGAACTTTGGTTTGAAGCACATGATTTGCATTTTCTGTTTTAAAATCTGAAGAATTAGAATCAAACAGAGGATTTGGATAGGAAACTTTTGTAACTTGAGGCTTCAATACGTCAGACTTCTTTTGTTTCGTGTTTGATTTTTGATTCAGAACACGTGAACGTTTGATTGAATCAAACAGGTTTTTGTAAGTCTGTTTCAAATGCTCATTTTCTTTTTGTAATGATGCCACAGCATGTTCCAATTCAATATTTTTTGTATCAAGTTCATCCAAATCAAACTTGATATTGGCATCATCACAATTTTCTTCAAAAATCTTTTCCTTTTCAGAAGAAGCAATTCTTTTTGACAATTCTTCTTTGACATCAGCTACTTCTTTTGAAAGTTCAGTGATTTTTCTTTTGAAACAAAGATTTTCAGATTTCAAAAAATATGTATGTTCAGAATCCACATTCTCATGCTCAAGGCTGACAGACACCGATTTGAATGACTCAATTCGATTTGTGAAAAATTCTTTTTGAATATCAAGATTTAAGCATTTTGCATCAAATTCATCTTCAAGAGAATGGATGTACTTTAAATCTTCTCTCATTTCAGTGACAAGAAATTTTTCAAAGTGTTCAAAACTGAAATTGATATTTTTCACAAGAGGTTCAATCTCATCTTTTAGTAACTTACAGATTTCACTTTTTAGCCAAGAGTCTGATAACATGAGACGACTGTAGTCACGATCGGTGTATTGTTGTTTCGACCAAATGACCTTTAACGTGTGGTCAATGTGATATTTAAGATTGCAAAACTGTTTCCTTGCTTTATTTTGCCATAAATTAGCATCATAAGTAGCAAGTTGAACTTCTTTGAAAAATCTTTTCACATTTGTTTCTTTTCTTTTTAAAGGTGGTTTTGGTATTTCTGACAATTGTATACAACCATACACAAAGCCTTGGTACGAGAGTGGGCTTTTTCCTTTTTTGGCTTTTAAGCGTTTTTCCTCTGCCAATTTTTCATCTTCTTCTGACATGAACAGAGCATCATTCGGCAAAGATTTATGTTCAACCTGATCTGTATTTTCAAAGCCAATTCCTGATTTTCCCTTATGGACTTTCTCAGCTTTAGGAATCATCATTTGAAGAGTTTGAGCACTTTGGTCTGTTTTTCGAAGTTTTACTTCAAGATTGGTTGCTTGTTTCGAAAACTCTTGATTTTCTTTTTCAAGTTTTGTATTAACAATCTTAAGATTTGAAGTGTTTTCCTGAAGCATTGAGTACCTCATTTTTAATTCAACATTCTCTTTTAAAAGCTCTTGGACCTTTCTGTTGGCGGGGCCCAAATTTCTATCCACAAATTTCTGACCTTGAGATTTAAGGTTTGAGATTTCAGTGTCTTTGCTTTTTGTTAATTTTTAAAGCTCTGTGGACAATAAGATGTTTGTTTGCTTAGTTTTGCGATTGTCCTCTTTGCACTTTTCAAGTTCATGTTTGAAATTATGGATTAAAGAAGCAAATATGGCATGATCTTGATCATGAGAAGATCCATCCTGGGCAGGCTCACCTCCATTAGGATCCATATCTGGGGTTGAGGGAGTGATATTACTATCAAACCTTTGCTCCACATATGTGTCACTGATGGACTCAGGATGCGCAGGATGTGTCTTGTCATAAGCAAACACATTATCAAACAAAACAACATTATCATTATCGTGTGAATGTTGTACCGTAGCCAATATTGCTATGTCATATGAGGATCTGATATGGTCAGCTTCAGTATCCCAAACAGCTTCATTCCTGTGTGTACTATCAGCATCCGAATCATTCCTTGGAGTGCTGCTTTCAACATGTTGTTCTGAATATGTGTCTGTTTCCGTGAAGACCAAGTTAGCATCAGATGTTGTTCCCACATTGACTATGTGTTCCTCTTTGTTTGCCTCTTTCTCATTTCCCACTATTTCCTTTAATAGCATGTAACACCCCAACCCGACAAGGGTAGAGATGTCACAATAATGGTTTCACATCAGAACAAACACAAGCATATGACATAAATAATACAATAGAATTTCAATGGTTACAATGGAAAATCCGAAACTACAAGGTTACAAATGAGAAATACAATAATTACTAAGTCCGAGTATAAGCTCTTCTAGTCATCTCTAATCCAAATAGCTAATAAGGTCTTCTAAGTCCAAGGTACTCTCCACTCATACCCAGCTTCCAACTAAACCTGCCGCAGGAAAAGAAATGCGGCTGAGCTACGAAAGCTCAGTGAACAGATATAACGATAACAAAACAGTAATGATGGAATAGTGAAGTAAGTGAAACAATGCAAGGTATCACAAGAGTTAGGAAAGAATATAAAGGTTATGCAGAGATATCAGGAATTAAGAAACAGTTACAATAGATAAGAGTAAAGGGAAATAGTAATCCCAACCCGAGCCCAAGTCATATCAAGTCAAGTCATGTATCAAGTCAAGTATCAAGTCAAGTATGTATTCGGAGGGGTGACCTCGGAATACTAAGTACAAGGTTATAAGGTAAAGTAAACAGAAATCCACTACGAGCCCAAATCAAATCAAATATCAAATCAAATAGGTGTACGGAGGGGAGACCTCGGTACCAAACGCAATATGAGGGGATACCTCTAAAGGGTGGAGTAGCTAGCTCCCAAATATGTGAAAGACGTGTATCGCACACACCATCAGTCACCAAATATAACAAATAATATAATGGCAAAGCCCAAATAACAAATCTAGGATGCATCCATACGCCCCAGGTGGCCAAAGTCTGCCTCTACGTAACAAATCAAATCAAATCAGGGACGGGACAGGTCATCACTCTCCTGCCCTAGAGTCATGCCATCGGTGCATCAATGACATGGACATGAAACCCTCATGCCTAGTGAATGGCTCGTAGTCTCAAACTGTGGGTCAAGGGTCAAGTATCAAATGTCCAAGTATCCAAGTTCAAATTTCATATCAAGTGGTTCAAGTCAAATTTCCATTTCAATTATATCATAAGGTTCATATCAAATGGTTCATATCAAATGTCTCATATCAAATGGTTCATATCAAATGGTTTATATCAAATGGTCAAAACAAAAGGAATCATAGCAAAGGGTTTATATCAAAGGTTTATAAAGCAAAGTTTCATAGCAACAGTTCATTTAAAAAGGTTTCTATTAAAAGTCCATTTAAAGCAGTCTTTCAATAATGGTTTTCATAAAAATGATCTTACAAAATAGTTTTCATAAAAACTCTAAGTAACTTTCATTTAAAAGTAGTATCGCATCTTTTTAAAATAGCTTTTCTCAAACATTTTCATATATAATTAAGAAAGGTTTTCACATCCAGTTACCAAAATCAAATGAACCTTCAAAGTATCAAGTGATTCAAATATTCATGTTACAGGGTGACGAACGAGTCATATCAAGTATCAAGGGAACATGCAAGGTTCCATTATCAAGGTTCACAAATCAAGGGAAACATAGCAAAGGCATAGATTAAATAAGAAAGCCCCAAATAAAAAGGCTTAGATCATAATCAAACCAATATAGACTGATGTAAGTGAAACATGAAGAACGAATCAAAGTATAAGGGAACATAGCAATGGCTTAGGGAACCCTATAGTGAATCAAGATCAAAAGTCATGAGAAGGACACCCTTACTGAGAAAGGGTAGAATATCTGTACCTTATACCGCAAGTGAAAACACATCTAGAAATATAAAGATCGGAAACAAACTCCATCTTCAGCGAATCTACACGAATACATGGTCGTCTTATTATTAATATCTTCTTTAAATCAGATTTCTCATTTTAGTCGGCTTTCCATTTTTAGCAGGTTTCTTCAATTAGCAAGTTTCCATTTTTAGAAAGTTTCCTTATTTAGCAAGTTTCCAAAAATTGCAATTTTCCATAATCAGAAAAATTCCATAAAGTAATTAGGTTAAGTCATTTATTAATTATTATTATGGAAATAGGGTTCATTTTAGCAAGTCATGATAGTTTAGGGTTCATTATGACAACTTTCCATATTTTAGGGTTTTAAATGTAAATATGCCAAAGTTAAGGTCCAAAATGCAAATATTACAAGTTATCCATTTTAATCCATAAGTTTACCATAATTACAAATTCCATCCTTTAATTTCAACAATTTTACAAATTAAACCCTTTAATTAATTAGATTACAAATTAAACCTTATAATTAATCAAATTACAATTTAATCCTTACAATATTCATATCTACACATTAAGCCTTCAATTATCAAAAATTACTCATTACACCCCTTACATAATGTTTATACGAAATACCCTTTATTTTTCATAATTTACAAAACAAACCCCTCTATTTAATTAATTTCCAACTCGATTTAATAATATAAACAATTTACCATTTAAACCTTTTAATTACAAAATTTACACATAACACCCCCATATAATAATTTTTACGAATTTCCCCTGGTCCAAATCACCTTACAAAAATAACCCCCATATTTATAAAATTACAAAACACACCCTTTACTTTTAAAAATCCAATCGGTATACCTTTTTCATGCATAAACTCTAACCCTAATTTTCCCAATCATTTCCAATCATTAACACAACCTTAAAAACACATTAATTTATCAGATCTATCATCAAAATTTCAAACCCTAACCCGTTTGATTTTATTTTCATTTTTAACCCTTTTTCTTTATGAACCGGTTTCAACAAAAACTCACCAAGGATGATTTAAGCTTCAACAATACCAAGTATCATTTTTATAGTGTTATTTAGCACGAATAGGACCTGAGAAAAATAGTCTTGGTGGACACAAAATTCATAATAGCCGATTTACAATTTACTTTGTTTTTAGGGTTTCGCTTCATATTTTAATTCAAACGACTTGAGTAGCATGCATGGATTGTTATAGTCATTTTATTTAGATCATATATGATGTAAAAAGAGTCACAAAAATACCAGATAGCTTATAGAAGGATCGAATGGGTTGTGGAAAAATCATACCTCTCGGCAAGAATGGAATCGAACAAAAACTAAAACCGAGTGAACCAAGCCTTCAAAAATTGAACTCCCATTTTTCTACACTTCCTCTAGCACCAAGGAACTCAGGAAAAATGATAAGAACTCGTGGAAAATTGGTGGTGGCCGATTTGGAGTTTTAGTTTGGATTTAGGGTTTTTAGAGTGAAATAAAAGGAAGATAATTAACAAACCGTGTATTATGGAGGAGGAGGGAGGTGATTTCGGCCCAATACTTATTGTGATGATATAATTCTGATTTTTCCAAAGTTTCCATATTTAATTTGATGTTTATCCTTGATTTTATACCTTTTAAATATTTAACAAATAATTAAATATACATAAGTATGTATTTCGGCCTACAATGTATTTCGGCCTACAATTTATGGGTGACAAGTAATTTTTGGACATTGTAAAATATTAAAATGTTGCAACAAAAATTATCTTACTTCATATGTTGCTCATTTCCAAGAGTTTGGGATTTATTTGGTGTTTTATGTACTTATTAATTGAAATTTAAAGTTACAAGGGTATTTTGGTAATTTTGCATGTTTTGAAATTTTGGGTATTACAACTTCTTCCCCTCTAAAATAAAAATTTCGTCCTCGAAATTTGAAATCGTAAGGTTAGACGAAGTCGTAGCAAGTCGCAAAAGATCGTCACAAACATTCTCACGCCCGGGAAGGTTCTTCCAAAAAGTATCTTCAGATGAACTCAAATAAGTACATTTTATTACTATCATTTATCCTATTAATTTAACTTGTTTTATTATATTATGTATGAGGATTGATACTTAATCGTTTACTTTTGTAATTCTCAGGTAAAAACAAGCATTTGGTGAAACTTAGCGATTTTGGACTGATTATGAAGCAAAACATGCGTAAAGTGAAGAGTCTACTGAAATGGACAAGATCAAGTTAAATCTGCTCCAGATGCGCCGCATCTCACTCATGACATGCGCCGCATCTCTATTAAGATATCACCAGATACGATCCAAGATACAAGAGGACATGCGCCGCATCTAATCATGGAGTTACGCCGCATCTTCTGGCGGTGTACGAATATTCCTGAATATTATAATCTTGGACCCCACGCGAAGTTAAGTCAATGCGCCGCATCTACTTACTAGATGCGCCACATCTTCCCTCAGACAGAAACTATAAATACCCCAAGACCAGACGAATTTCGGGGGTACCATATAATACCGAAGACCGAACAGGAGAAACCAAGGACGAATTCAGTCAAGGAGGCAGCACAAGACACACCCAAATCAAAGATACAAGAGCTGTAAGAAGGTGCTGCATGTGTTTAATTCATTAAGTAGTTTTGTTTTATTGTGTTAGCAAACTTTAATTCATCAGGATTGGTGGCTTGTGTAATGTGACAACGAAAGATTGCACTCCCTTTAATACTTGCTTTCCCATCAATTAAAGTTTATATGTTGATGTCTTTGGTTACTACTTATTAGTGCATTGATAACCTCTGTGTTTATTAGTGGCTTGCGGGCATTTGACTGCGGAAAATAATGTGGCTCCCATGGTTATTACTAAATTGATCACTTAGGAATAACTTTTAGACATAAGTAATCATTAAGGGTTTACTCGCCGATAAGAATAGGACCAACGAGAAAGGGTTAACTACATACACTTCATATAAGGCTATCAATAAAACAAGTGACAATCTACTTAATCATAAGGACAGCCCTCTTATTGTCTCGAGTATTTATCTGTGTACGTGTGTGCTACTTGCTGATTCGTGCCTATTGGTTTATTTTATTATTTAATTGCAAACAAATCGTGCCAGTCTCTCAGGCTGAAACCCCCTTACGTTAGGATATTAAAATACTGATTAGAATAACGAGATAATACGTTCCACTCTTAGTGATCGACACTCTACTTACCATTATATTTATACTGACCGGGTACACTGCTCGTTAAGTGTGTGTGTTATTGATAAGTCGGCTAAATATAAATTTAAAACTTGAGTAGGCATTAAAACTGCTAAACCGCAACGACACATCACGCGCATCAAGTTTTTGGCGCCGCTGCCGGGGAGTGAATTGTTATTATCTGTTAATTTGATTGGTATTTTAATTAGGTTTTTCTTTTTATTAGATTAATTGCATCATTGTATTATTTTGCATATTTGTTGTATTGTGTGTTAATTGTTTTCTTTTATTTTTGTGTGTTTATTTTTGTTTGTGTGTTTAATTTTTGTTTTTATTTTTCGTATTTTTTCTGTTCTGCTATCGTTATACTGTGCTAAATCAAACGATACGGCGCATCTGATCTCTCAGATACGGCGTATTGCGTTTAATTTTTTTTAAATACAACGCGTTTAATTAATTCGATACGACGCATCTTTTCCCCAAGATACGGCGTATCTGTTTTTAATAAGAAAATTTTTCTAAGCGATAAAGTAATACGACGCATCTGCTTTAGCAGATACGGCGTATCTGTTTTTGATAAAAAAAAATTTTTTTTAAACGTTAACGCCATACGACGCATCTGCTTTAGCAGATACGGCGTATCTATTATTTTAATTAAAAACAGTTTGCGAATTATTAAACAGATACGGCGTATCGATCTCTGTCGATACGGCGCATTTACTGAATCAAAAATCTTGTATTTTTAAACATAACGAAAGTACGGCGCATTAACTTTTGTTAGTACGACGAATATAATTTGATAAATATAGTTGATTTTTGATATTTACTTTGATCGGTCCGCTACTCTCGTGTGCAAGTTGTTTATTTTCAGGATAAATGATGACTCGAGCATCACCAAGAAAGATTACATTCTGAACCAAACCAAGAGACGCTAGCTGAAGTGACCGAACATAAGACGACAAGAGTGGAGGAAAACTCAGTACTAGTAACATTGAACGTCTTAAATTCTTGAAATAGAATCCTAGGTAAACTCTACGATAATTCAACCTGCTCAAAGGAAAGTTCTCTACACTATAATCTCAATTTTATTATCCATATTATACATCTGATTCAAATCGTAATCTTAATTTTGTATGCTTAAAAACGATATTTGTTCCTAACCTCGGAATAAATCCTTATCCACTAAACAATAAGATTACAATTATTGATAAAACGTCTATGCCTATTGCTCTTATTTTGAATTCATCTATATGGTATGCCGTTTAACCCAAATTTGATGTATATGGAACTGTGTTGCGGAGGCCAAGGTACGTTCTTTATTTAAATTTCGTTCACTATAATAGCGATACGGCGGATCTAAATATCCAAAGCGCCGTATCCCTGACCAACTAGAACTTATTGACTAGTCAACGAGATTAAATAGATACGGCGCATCCAAATTTTCTAATACGGCGCATCGTGTCGCCCTATAAATACGACGGGAATGCGCCGCATAAACACACACAGTTAAGAACTTTCACACACTGATATTATACTCAAATTCCGATCATTTTTCTTAAACCCACCTTTAATCCGACCTAGAATCTTCCTCCTAATCATCAAATTAAGGTAATTACTCCATTTCGATTTAATCTTGATTAATACGAAAATTAGGGTTTATATGATTGAATCGATTCGTGCTTAAATGATATAGAGATATGATTAGGACTTGCTCTAGATGGTTTCCCCCGTATTTAATTTGCATAAATAATTGAACTTATAACCTAATTTGATTTAACCGAAAATTAAGGTTTTGGGTTCGATTTTGAATATTTAGCGGGAAGGCGAATTAGTAGTGGTGGAATGAGATATTAGAACTGATATAAGGAGTATATGATACTGTGATATTTAGTGGTAGTTTACGTCACGGATACGGATTCTTGATAAACGTGCCTAACCCTTTATTTTATACTGATATGCTTTTAGATGCGGCGCATCTAGGTTGATTAATGCGGCGTAACGACCTATTCCAAAATTGATAAAATTCTAGATACGCCGTATTGATTAATCTAGATACGACGCATCTCCATACGCCGTATCTATTGTCTTGCACCGCATCTCTTATACTTTATACAGATACGCCGCACTGATTAAATCAGATGCGCCGTATCTACCTATTTTGCAGACTATTTACTGACTGTGAATATCTATTTCAGATGGCATTACCAGAGGTCACACTAAGGCATCAGTGGCTACAATTTGAGAACATGGGACTAACTCCTGGGACTCTGGAGGATTACTTGCGTAGGCTTGACTCGATTTACTTCAAGAAAATATTCAGAGTCCAGGTTTTGAATTTTGATGATGTAGGATTGATTGGTGGTGGACATGCAGCTGAGAGTTTACAGCATCGGATGGAGATGGTAGTCGCTGGAGATGATGAGGAGGTGGTGTTTAGGTCTAGTGCTTGGGAGAGACTGTTTAGGATTGACGAGCCTCTGATTAGGGAGCTCATGCTGGAGTTCTTTAGCACGATTCATTACAGGGAGACAGATTTGGAGATTGATACGGCTGACACTCTGGTGTTCAGGTTAGGAGGTGTGCATAGGCAGATGTCGATGAGGCAGTTTATTTTGGCCATGGGGCTACACACTGAGGAGGAGCTTGGATCTGCTGGGTTTGCCAGGTACTGGGCTGAGAGTTTACGGGTTGTCCCTGACAGAGGGGTATTCAGTGATTACTGGGTTAGGATTTCTTCGATGGGTGACATCGTCACTTCCACCCCATCCTACACATTGATCAGAGAGCCGATGAGGCGGCTATGCCACCGTTTGATTGCACTCACCATTGCTAGGAGGGGTCAGTCACCTGAGAAGGTGACCACTCTGGACCTCTTCCTCTTGAGGAGCATGGATGAGGGGTTGTCAGTGAACATCCCC
This sequence comes from Artemisia tridentata subsp. tridentata, assembly GCA_021014915.2. Classification (NCBI taxonomy): domain Eukaryota; kingdom Viridiplantae; phylum Streptophyta; class Magnoliopsida; order Asterales; family Asteraceae; genus Artemisia; species Artemisia tridentata. The sequence goes on from CP139509.1 coordinate 335,124,805, forward strand.
CATTTTTTGGCACACTACCTCCACCGATCAGCTGCTGGGAGAGATCGGAGGAGCCATATGACTGGCGGGCATTTTGTTTCTCGGTTGGCCCGCCATTTCGGAGTAATTGGAGCAGAGATTCCAGCGGGGCTGGAGGTTGTGGTAGCCCGTCTCCCGGTTATCGATAGGGACTATTTGGTTAGACTCGGGATCTGCCAGGTGGCTGCGGGAGGCCACTTTTGGGCAGCATTAGGGCCCGCCAGAGCTGCAGGGCCAGAGGCGGAGCAGGGAGGACCTCCGGCTGCTGCTCCTGCCGACGAGGAGGAGCCTCAGGCACCAGTACCTCCACGCACCATGGGTCAGAGACTTGACGCAGTTGAGGGAGAGTTGAGAGCCCTGAGGAGGGACTCAGAGTGGGTAGTTGCGAGTGTGAGCCGACTTCTAGAGCACCAGGGTATTACACACGATCGTCCGGATGGGACTCGTGTTGTCGGAGTGACACGTGCATATGATCGGAGAGTCAGGGCTAGGACTGATGGAGCCAGCACTTCCGGGACCCATCCAGATGACCTCACTCACCCATGATCTTACCCTCTTGATTTTATAGACATTGTTCCACACATTATTATTACTTTTTGGATTGTACTGATCACTATTCTCGTGTATATATTTAATGTTTCAGTTTATGTTTCTTGTTATATTTGATGAAGACTGGCATTAAGTTCAGCATGAGAGTACGAGAGAACGTGAGAGATAAACCGTGGAACGAGTCATTTTACAACAGACTGTTAACAGTCTATTTAGTAACTACATGCGCCGCATCTGGTGTGTTTTAAAGTGTTGGTGGTATTATAGTTTCCTGGATTTCCTGTGGATACATCAAGTATGAAGCTTTAACGTTCTAATCCACAAGAAAGATGATTTTTGCTCTTATACAAATGGAGGATCATACCGAGCAAATCTCAGGGGAGTTTTTCTGTTCTAATTCTTTTATTTTCCAGTTTTTAACCTTTTATACAAACAACGAGGACGTTGTTTAACTTAAGTGGGGGGATTGGAGAATTAGAACACTTAACAATTACTTGTCCTAAACTTTTTCAAAAATTATGCTTAAAATGTGCTTAATATATCAAACTTAAAAATTTTTTAGCATGTTTTTGTTTAAGATCTAAGTTGCATAGCTGCACACATGACGTTATTTTCAAAAAATTGTGATTTTTCAAAATTCACAAATCTATGAGTGTGCCGGTGACTTGTAAACTTTAGAACTTGGCTTGTATACTATTCGAGACCACCATAATAAGTATTATTTATATAATTGGAATGACTTGTCTAAATTGGTAAAATTCTAGGATTACACCCAAATAGCCTTTATATGTTATGTGTTATTAACTAACTACACTGGTTAGTTAACCCCCGTATAAACCTTTTGTTACTCTCATTTTTAGAGTAAGATACCCCTAGAAAAACCCTCAGAGCCATTCCTTTCGTTTCTTACACCTATGTTTAAAATGTTTCGTTACACCCTTACACCTTAGCCTACCCTGTAGATTAGAATCCGTGGTTGGTTAATTGCTATAGGCAAAGTGTGTTTCCTTACATTACCTGTGTTCGCGTGCGTAATTCATTATCTTTGGTTAGGTCGGGAAATTGCACAATGCAATTGGAGTGAAAGTAAATATTGTATATCTTTGAGTTTGTTTTTCGTGTGTTTACTACTTTCACTATTACCGTTATTTCTGAAGTATGAAAAGTATGGAAAAATTATCCAGAATTATCATTATAGTGATGTGGTGAAATTTTACACATCTTTGTTTATGTTTGAAAAAAAAAAAAAAAAAATCGAAAAAATAAGAAAAGAAAAAGAAAGAAAAGTTGGAAGTTAGTTTTAACCAACTTATGTAAAGTTATGTAAGTGGTCGATATCACCACTATTTGTTGTACTATATCTATGGATTGAATGGGAATTGGCAGTTATGGGAACGCCAATTAAGGTTTATTCTTTGATTAAGATCTTGTTGAGTATAATTCGTGTCTACCTAAAGCGTGTGTTTCAAGTGTTAAAGCGTGAGTTATTCGATGATATGAGTCTTATTCATGGGATGGTTGGGATAGTGATTAACCACACTTAGGATTTTAATTTATTTGTTTTGTTCATTTTTCATTTTACACCAATTTATATCCCAAATGTTATTGATGAGTGTGTAAATACTCATCATTTTTATCTTATCTGAACTGCCAAAACATTCAAAAACACTCAAAAATGCATCAAAATACTGAAAATATCCCAGGGATTGTGTTTTATGTGTTTTAAATGCAAAATGTTTAAAAACAGTTGAAAAACGAACAAAGTTTGCAAAATTGGCAGTTTCAGTCCCTCAAGTTTCAAAAAATTGTCAAAACTAGTCCCTATGCATTTGTTTTGTCAGAAAAATCACCAAAGGTCCTTTTTAAATCATAAATAATCATATTTAGTCCTTTGGTGAAAAGTTTGAATAAATTACATCTTTGGTCCCTCAAGTTTGAAATCTGTCAAAAATAGTCCCTGGGAATTTTAAAAATGGAAAAGTGCAATTTTGGTTCTTGGATTATGGAAACATGGCAGGATTTTACCTTGGTGTATTTTGGAAGATGTGCAAGATGGGTCCTCATAATTTCAGAAATTACAAGTATGGTCCTTGTGATTTATCATAAACCAAACCGGACCAAAAATAAAATAAAACAACCAAACCCACCTTATCTAAACCCAACCCATTCCATCCTTATTTAACCCAAGCCCAATTTCCCAACCAGCCCAATCCCTACCCCGTTATTTAGTTAACCCCAGTCAACCCAGGTCAAACAATCCCTTCCCTTCACAATTAAATAAAAATCAGTCAACCACTCCCACTCATCTCTGCAAACTCAGTTTCCCCCCCCTCACCTCCAACTCACCAACATTGTCCTTATTACCCAATCCTCCCACCAAACTCCAAAATGCATTTAATGCATCTTCTCGGTTCTCAAGTTATCAGAAAGCAGGTTGAAGAGTTTTGGCGCCAAAATACAAAGAACGGCCAAGATTGAATTTTACTCATCCAAGGGTCAATTTTATTGCTGGGAAAGGACAAAGGAACCTCAGAAACCCTAATTCGAGCCTATAAGAAGAAAGAGAAGCAGCTGAGTAGGGTGTGTAGTTTTTAGCTTATTTACTTATGTCGAATTTAATGTCATTTTAAGTTTCCAGTCAAAAACCTTAGCTTGTACTTTGTTATTTTGAAGTAATATAAAGTTTCAGTTTATAATCTCAAGTTGTTGTGCCATTTTCAGTTTTATTCTAGTATTTGCAAAATTAATAGTTTAAAGCTTTTATTGTTAGAAAAATGTTCCACAAGATCACCTAAGTTCTAAGTAGTATAAAAGAAACATAAAAAGGTTAAAATCAGAAAATAACCACAAAAAAAGATACCTATGCACTAGACTGTGGATGCTCATGGAAGTTGCCAGAAATGGAATTGGCAAGAAGGACTTTTACCAGCTTATTCTCTGAATAAGCTGGAGCTTGTAGCAGTGTAAAGGTCCCCTGGTTTAGCTTGGGGTTAAGGTTTCAAGTTCTTGTTTCTTTATTCTAAGTAAATTTCCTATAATTTGTTCTTATTAGTTGTTGCTGTTAATTGTTGTTTGATTTAGTCTATTTAAGTTTAGTCTAGCTTAATATTAGTTGTAATCTCAGTTTCATAGTCTAATTTACTCATTTGCTTCATAACTTGTCAAAATATGTTTTTAAGGGGGTGTTTGGATTTGGAGTTATTTTTGTGTTCTTATGAATTTTGATGGTTAAAATTGGTTAGGACAGCACACTCAGTCATTAGGCAGGTCAAACCAAGCATCAAATTGGTAGGTTACAAGTTAAAAGTCAAAATTCGCTTTTAAATGTTGTAGCAGTTCACTGTTAAGGAATTGGAGTAGGATAATCATCATTTGGAGTTAAAACTTGTTTAGATTGCTTGAAATAGTCTCACATCATCTTAACACAACAATCTCAGTAGCATAGATCCATTAGAATCTCACCAAGGTCAAAGTTTGTCAAGAACTGAAAAAGTCAAGAGTTAAGTTCTTGGTTTTCCAGGTTTTTGCAGATTTTCATGAATTTCTAGTGCCTTCGTTTTAAGCTTAAATTGCTTGGTCTTTTGGATTTGAATAGTTCACCAGCTCGTGTATTTAGTAAATTTTTCCTAGGATTTTAGGGGAGCTTTTTGATAGCTTGTCGAGGGCTTGAAGTTGGCCTTTTTGCCCTGCACTTCGATAGCAGCAGACTGCTGTGTTTTTCTTAGCTCATTTCGAGCTTATTTTTAAGCTATTCTCGAACTAGAAAAAGCTAAGATTAATTATCTAAGCTTATTGATTGGGTGTTAATCAGTTTTCAAGAGAAAAGTTAAATAAAAAAAAATAGTTTTTATTAGTTGTAGTTGCCCAGGTTCGAACCTGGGTCTTTTCTAGTTAAAAGTCGTTTTTGAGTTTTCCCTTTTTACAATCTAGTCCTCTAGTTTCAGTTAAGTTCAATTCAGCCCCTGTCTTTCTTGCAAAACCCGTTTTTAGCTATAATTAAGTTTCGGAAAAGTACAATTCAGTCCCTGTCTTTGTTTTAGTGTATTTAAAGTTTAAGTTTTTACACTTTTGGCCCTAAACTTTTGTAGAATTTTATTTTCTGTTATAAATTTAGTTTTTAAAATAGATTTGTACTCGTAGGACTAGTATTTCATATATCTCATTAGTGTACGCATTTTAATTAGTTTTCGACTCGCGTTTTTTTTTATTTTAGATTAAACGAAATAGACATTTAGTGATAGCTTCTATTTAATAGAATTTATCTTTTTAAATTTTAATTAAGTAAATTTCAATTTTATAATTTTCTTAGCTTCTATTTACTTAGTAATATTTTTAGTCCTCTTTAGATTTTTCGTTGCTCGTTTTTAAGTTAATCAATTCGCGTTTGACTTTATTGTGCATATCTGTTTTAACTTGTTATTTAGAATTGTTAAACAAAGCAAAATCAAAATCAATCTGAATCATCAATCACTCTAATCCAAAGCTTTCCACAATGGCCCATTCACATCTCGTTGGGACACGACCCGGGTGATCACTTGCCCGGTATCACACACATCACATCCACGGGTTTTGCAAGTTTGACTTTTCCTAAAGTTTGATTTGTCATTTCCCAAAGTATCACGTGTGCACGATACTATATTTATTTATATATACTCACACACGGATCAAAATTTGGCGCCGCTGCCGGGGAGGTGTGCTGCGACTTTTGTGTTAAGTTCAAGCGATTAGTGATTCGAGATCCTTCTTTCGAGAAGTTCCTATTTCTCAAAAACAATATAAAAAACAAAAACATTTTCTGTTTTCTTTGTTAATAATAAATAACAATAAATAAAAAATTACCGTCGAAAACCAAGGCAGAGTACTACCTAACTGGGGGTACGACCATAATAAGTTCCCAAACCAAAGATTAAAACTTGCCTTTGTATCCTTGTGAGTGGTGTACCTTTTTCAAAGAAGCCATTCATCTTGTGATTATTGGTTTAAGTTCACTTGTGTTTTCTCTCGATCTTGTTTTAATTGGATTTGTTTTCACTTTTCAAAAATAAAAATAAAAAGAATCTTCCATCCTTTTTCATAATTCTCTCGACTCTGAGGCTTCTTAGAGTTGTGTTCTAGTGCATGCGCACGCGTTCTTCTAGGTCTGCGAGCCCATTACGTGAGCTTGACAACATTCCTCGAAGACGAGGTCGTAGGCGTAGACGTTCTTCTTCAATAGCCGAACCCGACGTTCGTGCTATTCCTGATCTCATGGCGGCTGAGCCGACTATGAATGAGCTTCTCCAAGCACCCACCGAGGGTTACGGAGATGCTATCGTTGTTCCGGCCATCGTGGCCGAGAATTTTGAACTCAAGACTGGGTTAATAAATCTTCTAACCCAGCGGCAATTCTATGGTTTTGATAGGGAAGATCCTCAAGATCACATTCGATGGTTCAATAAAATCACATCCACCATCAAATGCAAAAATGTCCCGGAAGATTCAATCAAACTTCTTCTTTTCCCGTTTTCCATCGATGGGACAGCCCGAATTTGGCTCGATAAACAACCCCCTCGATCGATTCTAACATGGGAAGATTTGGTTAAGAAGTTCGTGAATGAATTTTTTCCTCCTTCCAAAACCACGAGTCTTAAAAACGAAATCATGAAATTTTCACAAAAATTCGATGAATCATTTAGTGAAGCATGGGATCGTTATAAAGAAATGCTTCGCAAATGTCCGCATCATGGTTTCTCTGAGTTGATGCAACTCGACACTTTCTACAATGGTGTGAGCTCAGCTGATCAAGAATCTCTCAATTCCTCCGCGGGAGGTAATTTCTTGAACCGAACCACAAAGGATGCTTTAGCGATCATCGAGAATAAGTCTAAGGTCCGCATTCCACGAAGCAAGCCGGTTGTTTCCCATGTGAATGTTGGTCCTTCTACTTCATCGCCCATGAGTCAATCTAGCTCCGATGCTAAATTTGAAAAAATCATGGAAGCTATTCACGGTTTGGTACTCACCCAAAAGAAAACCTCTTCTCCTCCGCAAACTTCTCAACCTGCCGAAGTAAAAAAGGTAGAAGTTTGTGTCACTTGTGGTGGTCCACATGCATATTATAATTGTACTGCCACCGATGGTACATTTGAAATTAATGCAATAGCCGGTAGTTCCAACCAAGGAGGTACCCAATACCGTCTTCAAGTGGAACCAAACTACCGTCCTCAAAATGGACCACCCGGATTTCCTCAACCCAACAATCCAAATAGGTTTAATCCTAATCAACAAAGAGGGCAAAACACGCAAAATCAAGTTCATGCCCCGATCAATCAATCTCAATACCCACCCCCAAGGGGTAATCAAGGGTATTCAGCTCCTCATTACCAAGAACCGCCTTCAAGTGAACTCAATAACTATATCAAGGTTAATGATTCCAAACTAAAGGCAATGCAAAATCAAATCTTCACTTTGAGGAATGATTTACAATCTACAATAACCAAGCAAGGTAATGAGCTGAAAAGTGAGCTTATGGCTACAAACAACAAAATGGAACAATCTCAAAGCAACATCGAGAATATGCTTTCTAGTCTCATAAGCCATCTCACTCCACCTTCTACCTCGGGAGGTCTCCCTGGTAATACTGTGGTCAACCCAAAGGGTGAACTTAAAGCTATCACCACACGCAGTGGCAAAGCTTATGATGGACCCGAGATTTCTACTACCGCTTCTTCTCTTCCTAAGGTAGTGGAACGTGAACCTGAGGCGACAAAGGACAAGGTGCACATTACTAGCCCACAAAGTACCGCACACGTCCATCCTCAGGATGTCCCAAAAACCAAACTCAAACCTGGAGTTGTCTTTGAATCTGCTGAAACTCCCGTTGAGATCCCTAAATCCAAACCTTCAATTCCTTATCCATCACGACTCAATGAGCAAAAGCTCCGTGAAAAGGCTACTCACCAATTGGAAAAGTTCTATCAAATCTTTCAAGATTTGCACTTTGACATAAGCCTTGCGGATGCTATCATCATGATGCCCAAATTTGCATCAATGATCAAGAACTTGTTAAGCAATAAGGAAAAATTGTACGAGATGGCAAGAACTCCTTTAAACGAGAATTGCTCTGCAGCAATTTTAAAGAAGCTTCCCGAGAAGCTTGGAGATCCTGGAAAATTTCTCATCCCGTGTGTTTTTCCAGGAATGGGTGAATGCTTCGCCTTGGCCGATCTTGACGCTAGCATTAACCTGATGCCTAATTCAGTATGGAAGAAACTTTCTCTTCCTGGACTTACTCCTACCTGCATGACTCTTGAGCTTGCAGATCGTTCTATCACTCGTCCACTCGGCATTGCCGAAGATGTCTTCGTGAAAGTAGGAAAGTTCCATTTTCCGGCTGACTTCGTTGTTGTTGAATTCGATGCTGATCCAAGGGTTCCTCTCATTCTTGGAAGAGGATTCCTAAGGACGGGCCGTGCTCTGATTGATGTTTTCGAAGAGGAAATAACTCTTCGTGTTGGTAATGAAGCAGTCACTTTTAACCTCGATCAAACTTCGAGGTACTCCTCAAATTATGACTCTGAATCGGTTAACCGAATAGATGTCATTGATGTTGCTTCAGAGGAGTACTCTCAAGAAGTTCTTGGTTATGTTCATAATTCTTCGAGTGGTGATCCCACTCCATCTTCTGAACCTATAATCGCCAATTCTTCTCCTTCTCTCACTCCGTTTGAGGGAAGTGACTTCATCTTAGAGGAAATAGAAGCCTTTCTCAAAAGTGATTCGGTTCCCGATGGAATTGATAACCAAGAGATTGACGTAGAGGGGGATATCCTTCTCATTGAGAAAATGTTAAACGAAGATCCCTCTATTCCTCCTGTTCTTCCACAAAAACTTCATAAAGAGGAAATCAAATCGGTTGAGAAAACCGATGAATTTCCTGAGGTCGAGCTTAAGGACTTACCGCCTCATCTTGAGTACGCATTTTTGGAGGGTGATGATAAATTACCCGTCATAATTGCTAAGGATTTGAGTGAGGATGAAAAGACTGCTCTCATAAAAGTTTTGAAATCACACAAGCAAGCAATTGCTTGGAAGCTCTCCGACATCAAGGGTATTAACCCTGAATTTTGTACTCACAAGATTTTAATGGAGGATGATTTCAAACCGGCAGTACAACATCAAAGAAGGGTGAATCCAAAAATTCATGAGGTTATCAAACAAGAGGTTCTCAAACTTCTTGATGCCGGATTGATTTACCCTATCTCAGATAGTCCTTGGGTTAGTCCCATCCATTGCGTTCCTAAAAAGGGTGGTATTACTGTTATCACAAATGAAGAAAATGAGTTGATTCCAACTCGATTGGTTACGGGGTGGCGTGTCTGCATTGACTATCGCAAGTTAAATGATGCCACCCGTAAAGACCATTTTCCTCTACCCTTCATGGACCAGATGCTTGAGAGATTAGCGGGAAACGAGTACTATTGTTTCCTCGATGGTTTCTCGGGTTACTTTCAAATTCCCATTGATCCGCAAGATCAAGAAAAGACTACCTTTACATGCCCTTATGGAACTTTTGCCTATAAACGTATGCCTTTTGGCTTATGTAATGCTCCGGGCACGTTCCAAAGGTGTATGATGGCCATATTCACCGACATGATCGGTAAAACAATGGAAGTCTTTATGGATGACTTCTCGGTCATTGGAGATTCGTTCCAAGCATGTCTCTCCAATTTAGAAAACATGTTGAAAAGGTGTAAAGACACCAATCTTTGTCTAAATTGGGAGAAGAGTCACTTTATGGTTAAAGAGGGCATTGTCCTCGGCCATAAGATTTCCAAGAGTGGGATTGAGGTTGACCGAGCTAAGGTTGATGTCATTGCTAAATTGCCTCATCCCACTACCGTCAAAGGTATTCGGAGTTTTTTGGGTCATGCCGGATTCTATCGTAGATTCATACAAGATTTTTCTAAAATCGCCCGGCCTATGACTCATCTCCTTGAAAAGGATGCTCCTTTTATCTTCTCTCCTGAGTGCGTTGAAGCTTTTCAAACTCTAAAGAAAAAGCTTACTGAAGCACCCATTTTAGTTGCCCCCGACTGGGACTTGCCATTTGAACTCATGTGCGATGCAAGTGATTTTGCTATCGGTGCAGTCCTGGGGCAACGTAAAGCCAAACATTTTCAGCCTATCCACTACGCAAGTAAAACTATGACGGAAGCTCAAACTCATTACACCACTACAGAAAAAGAATTGTTGGCTGTGGTGTATGCCTTTGAGAAGTTTCGGCCATACTTGATCTTGACAAAATGTGTGGTGTATACGGATCACTCGGCTCTCAAATATCTCTTTGCAAAACAAGATGCAAAGCCGAGATTGCTCCGTTGGGTTCTCCTCCTGCAAGAATTTGATATCACAATACGTGATAAAAAAGGAGCTGAGAACCTAGCTGCTGATCATCTGTCCCGATTGGAAAACCCTCATCAAGATGTGTTCGAGAAAAAGGAAATCAATGAAACATTTCCTCTCGAGACACTCAACGCGGTTACCTTTCGTGGAGATTCGACTACCCCATGGTTTGCCGACTTTGCAAACTACCATGCGGGTAACTTTGTTGTGAAAGGGATGTCGTCCCAACAGAAGAATAAGTTCTTCAAGGATGTCAAACATTATTTCTGGGACGACCCCTACTTGTTTAAAATCTGTGCGGATCAAGTCATCCGGCGGTGTGTTTATGGTCAGGAAGCCATCGATATTCTTAAGGCTTGCCATTCTGGACCTACTGGGGGACATCATAATCCCAACTACACCGCCAAAAAGGTGTTTGATTCCGGTTTCTATTGGCCCACAATTTACAAGGATGCCCAGGAAATAGTCAAAGCTTGTGACGATTGTCAACGTCACGGAAATATTTCACAAAGAAACGAAATGCCACAAAATGTCATTCAAGTTTGTGAAATCTTTGACATATGGGGCATTGACTTTATGGGGCCATTTCCATCATCTCGAGGAAACAAATACATACTCGTGGCTGTTGACTATTTGTCAAAATGGGTTGAAGCGAAAGCTTTACCCACAAATGATGCCCGAGTTGTTGTGAAATTTTTGAAATCTCTTTTTGCTCGTTTTGGAACTCCACGTGCTATTATCAGTGATCGTGGTACGCATTTCTGCAATGACAAGTTTGATAAAGTCATGCAAAAGTATGGTGTTACACACCGTCTTTCTACCGCGTATCACCCCCAAACAAGTGGGCAGGTGGAAGTTACCAATCGAGGAATTAAAAGAATCTTAGAAAGGACCGTAGGAGAAAATCGTGCCTCTTGGTCGGATAAGCTAGATGACGCACTCTGGGCCTTTCGTACAGCTTACAAAACACCCATCGGGTGCACTCCATACAAGCTTGTGTACGGAAAGGCGTGTCATCTCCCGATTGAGCTTGAGCACAAAGCCTACTGGGCCCTCAAGCATGCAAACTTTGACCTTCAGACAGCGGGTGATCACCGAAAAGTTCAAATAAATGAATTAAATGAACTTCGTGATCAAGCCTATGAAAACTCTTTGATCTACAAGGAAAAAACAAAGAAGCTCCATGACTCAAAAATTAAGAACCGCGTTTTTAACGTCGGTGATCGAGTCCTTCTTTTCAATTCAAGATTGAAGATTTTCTCGGGTAAACTAAAATCCCGTTGGTCTGGTCCATTCACTATCACAAAAGTTTATCCATATGGTACCGTTGAATTATCTCAAGCTGACGGACCTAACTTTAAAGTGAATGGCCATCGGTTGAAACATTACTTTGGAGAGGACATACCACCCATGGTTGTCCCAGATCTTCAAACTTTCCCCAAGAACCAATGAATGCGGGGATCGAGTCAAGCTAGTGACTCGGTGATCAAAAACATTAGCAAAACATGGGTTCTCACCCGTGTCTCTGTTTCTTTCTCTTTTCTACTACCTAGTGTGGGGGAGATGGTCTCTTCCACTTACTTCCCCATAGACTTTTAAATTGATTTTTCTCCCGGGCTGTTCAGGAACCCTTTGTTACGGTTGGCCGTTCACAAGCGGTCAGCTTGAGTGACAAACCTGACTGTTCGGGAGAAATCAACTCAATTCGGGGTCGAGTCAAGCTAGTGACTCGGTGATCAAAAAACTCAAGCACCATATGGGTTTTCACCTATATTTCTGATTTCTTTCTATTTTCTCACCACCTAGTGTGGGGGAGATGCCCCATGCTGTTGTATATATGTGTATTTTCAAAAAAAAAAAAAAAAAAAAAAAAAAAATTGTATATATGACCACAAAAATAAAATAATGGCCGTAGTATTTCCCTTTTACGTTCTCAGTTTCGGCATAACAGCCGGTACTTTGAATATTGAGGGCAATATTCATTTCTAAGTGTGGGGGGGATTCTCACGAATTTCATCACGTATATAAAACCATCTAATTCCCCCATTTTTGGCAAAAATTTTTTTTTGGTGTAAGTGTTTGCACTTACACAACAAATGGTTATCAGTCCACCATGTCTAACCCACAAAAGGATTGGCTAATCCCGGAGCAAACGGCTCTGGGTAAAGATATCTCAAATCCGTTGACGGCTTGCAATTTGCCCAAAATTGTATGGTATTCGACTCACCATATCTTTAAAAGATGAAGAGTTGGCTAGCCCAGAAGCAAACGGCTTCTGGTAAAGACTAATCAAAACCGTTGGCAGCTGGTGGTTTGCTCAAAATCACATGGTTATCGGTGTACCATGGTTCTTACTTGAACTGAAACATTTGGCTACTCCAGAAATGATGGATATCTGGTAAAGAGAAAAATCCATTAAAACTTCATAAAAGATTGCTAGGGACTAGCAATAGTTTAGTGTGGGGGATTGATGAGTGTGTAAATACTCATCATTTTTACCTTATCTGAACTGCCAAAACATTCAAAAACACTCAAAAATGCATCAAAATACTGAAAATATCCCAGGGATTGTGTTTTATGTGTTTTAAATGCAAAATGTTTAAAAACAGTTGAAAAACGAACAAAGTTTGCAAAATTGGCAGTTTCAGTCCCTCAAGTTTCAAAAATTGTCAAAACTAGTCCCTATGCATTTGTTTTGTCAGAAAAATCACCAAAGGTCCTTTTTAAATCATAAATAATCATATTTAGTCCTTTGGTGAAAAGTTTGAATAAATTACATCTTTGGTCCCTCAAGTTTGAAATCTGTCAAAAATAGTCCCTGGTAATTTTAAAAATGGAAAAGTGCAATTTTGGTTCTTGGATTATGGAAACATGGCAGGATTTTACCTTGGTGTATTTTGGAAGATGTGCAAGATGGGTCCTCATAATTTCAGAAATTACAAGTATGGTCCTTGTGATTTATCATAAACCAAACCGGACCAAAAATAAAATAAAACAACCAAACCCACCTTATCTAAACCCAACCCATTCCATCCTTATTTAACCCAAGCCCAATTTCCCAACCAGCCCAATCCCTACCCCGTTATTTAGTTAACCCCAGTCAACCCAGGTCAAACAATCCCTTCCCTTCACAATTAAATAAAAATCAGTCAACCACTCCCACTCATCTCTGCAAACTCAGTTTCCCCCCCCTCACCTCCAACTCACCAACATTGTCCTTATTACCCAATCCTCCCACCAAACTCCAAAATGCATTTAATGCATCTTCTCGGTTCTCAAGTTATCAGAAAGCAGGTTGAAGAGTTTTGGCGCCAAAATCCAAAGAACGGCCAAGATTGAATTTTACTCATCCAAGGGTCAATTTTATTGCTGGGAAAGGACAAAGGAACCTCAGAAACCCTAATTCGAGCCTATAAGAAGAAAGAGAAGCAGCTGAGCAGGGTGTGTAGTTTTTAGCTTATTTACTTATGTCGAATTTAATGTCATTTTAAGTTTCCAGTCAAAAACCTTAGCTTGTACTTTGTTATTTTGAAGTAATATAAAGTTTCAGTTTATAATCTCAAGTTGTTGTGCCATTTTCAGTTTTATTCTAGTATTTGCAAAATTAATAGTTTAAAGCTTTTATTGTTAGAAAAATGTTCCACAAGATCACCTAAGTTCTAAGTAGTATAGAAGAAACATAAAAAGGTTAAAATCAGAAAATAACCACAAAAAAAGATACCTATGCACTAGACTGTGGATGCTCATGGAAGTTGCCAGAAATGGAATTGGCAAGAAGGACTTTTACCAGCTTATTCTCTGAATAAGCTGGAGCTTGTAGCAGTGTAAAGGTCCCCTGGTTTAGCTTGGGGTTAAGGTTTCAAGTTCTTGTTTCTTTATTCTAAGTAAATTTCCTATAATTTGTTCTTATTAGTTGTTGCTGTTAATTGTTGTTTGATTTAGTCTATTTAAGTTTAGTCTAGCTTAATATTAGTTGTAATCTCAGTTTCATAGTCTAATTTACTCATTTGCTTCATAACTTGTCAAAATATGTTTTTAAGGGGGTGTTTGGATTTGGAGTTATTTTTGTGTTCTTATGAATTTTGATGGTTAAAATTGGTTAGGACAGCACACTCAGTCATTAGGCAGGTCAAACCAAGCATCAAATTGGTAGGTTACAAGTTAAAAGTCAAAATTCGCTTTTAAATGTTGTAGCAGTTCACTGTTAAGGAATTGGAGTAGGATAATCATCATTTGGAGTTAAAACTTGTTTAGATTGCTTGAAATAGTCTCACATCATCTTAACACAACAATCTCAGTAGCATAGATCCATTAGAATCTCACCAAGGTCAAAGTTTGTCAAGAACTGAAAAAGTCAAGAGTTAAGTTCTTGGTTTTCCAGGTTTTTGCAGATTTTCATGAATTTCTAGTGCCTTCGTTTTAAGCTTAAATTGCTTGGTCTTTTGGATTTGAATAGTTCACCAGCTCGTGTATTTAGTAAATTTTTCCTAGGATTTTAGGGGAGCTTTTTGATAGCTTGTCGAGGGCTTGAAGTTGGCCTTTTTGCCCTGCACTTCGATAGCAGCAGACTGCTGTGTTTTTCTTAGCTCATTTCGAGCTTATTTTTAAGCTATTCTCGAACTAGAAAAAGCTAAGATTAATTATCTAAGCTTATTGATTGGGTGTTAATCAGTTTTCAAGAGAAAAGTTAAATAAAAAAAAATAGTTTTTATTAGTTGTAGTTGCCCAGGTTCGAACCTGGGTCTTTTCTAGTTAAAAGTCGTTTTTGAGTTTTCCCTTTTTACAATCTAGTCCTCTAGTTTCAGTTAAGTTCAATTCAGCCCCTGTCTTTCTTGCAAAACCCGTTTTTAGCTATAATTAAGTTTCGGAAAAGTACAATTCAGTCCCTGTCTTTGTTTTAGTGTATTTAAAGTTTAAGTTTTTACACTTTTGGCCCTAAACTTTTGTAGAATTTTATTTTCTGTTATAAATTTAGTTTTTAAAATAGATTTGTACTCGTAGGACTAGTATTTCATATATCTCATTAGTGTACGCATTTTAATTAGTTTTCGACTCGCGTTTTTTTTTATTTTAGATTAAACGAAATAGACATTTAGTGATAGCTTCTATTTAATAGAATTTATCTTTTTAAATTTTAATTAAGTAAATTTCAATTTTATAATTTTCTTAGCTTCTATTTACTTAGTAATATTTTTAGTCCTCTTTAGATTTTTCGTTGCTCGTTTTTAAGTTAATCAATTCGCGTTTGACTTTATTGTGCATATCTGTTTTAACTTGTTATTTAGAATTGTTAAACAAAGCAAAATCAAAATCAATCTGAATCATCAATCACTCTAATCCAAAGCTTTCCACAATGGCCCATTCACATCTCGTTGGGACACGACCCGGGTGATCACTTGCCCGGTATCACACACATCACATCCACGGGCTTTGCAAGTTTGACTTTTTCTAAAGTTTGATTTGTCATTTCCCAAAGTATCACGTGTGCACGATACTATATTTATTTATATATACTCACACACGGATCAGATGTTATCCATACCCTTTATTATTCTTTATCCAACCAAACCTTTGATTTATTGAGATTAGGGATTTGAGCAATCTTAAGTATCGTAGTCGTGGATTCGGCTATGTATTTATGATTTTGTCGCCCTTTTTGATATATTATTATTGGTAAAGTTTGGACCTATCTTTAGCCTATTCGAGTTAAGGATTTGAGCAATTGCAAGTATCGTGTTCGTGGATTCGATCATGTATTTGTGATTTTGTCGCCTTTTCTGGAATTTGAGATCGATAGTGATCAAGAATAATTAACCCTTAAGCCTAAAAACCCTTTTTACCGCTTTAGACTTGTTATTCCTTAGCTTTAGTGGAGGAGATGTGTATACTTGCCAAGCTTATGATAGAATATTCGTCACGACTGGACAGTTAAACGATTAGATTTGCTTTTATCGACTTATTTTATTTTACTTCTAATTCGTTAAGTGTTTAGTTGTGTGATTATGAAATAAACGAATACATGCTTAAATATAAAAATAAATCCTAACATCTTTTAGGATACATTTTCATAAAAGAAATTCTAAGGTTTACTTGGGGACAAGTAAAGTTCAAGTGGGGGGATATTTGATGAACTCAAATAAGTACATTTTATTACTATCATTTATCCTATTAATTTAACTTGTTTTATTATATTATGTATGAGGATTGATACTTAATCGTTTACTTTTGTAATTCTCAGGTAAAAACAAGCATTTGGTGAAACTTAGCGATTTTTGACTGATTATGGAGCAAAACATGCGTAAAGTGAAGAGTCTACTGAAATGGACAAGATCAAGTTAAATCTGCTCCAGATGCGCCGCATCTCACTCATGACATGCGCCGCATCTCTATTAAGATATCACCAGATACGATCCAAGATACAAGAGGACATGCGCCGCATCTAATCATGGAGTTACGCCGCATCTTCTGGCGGTGTACGAATATTCCTGAATATTATAATCTTGGACCCCACGCGAAGTTAAGTCAATGCGCCGCATCTACTTACTAGATGCGCCGCATCTTCCCTCAGACAGAAACTATAAATACCCCAAGACCAGACGAATTTCGGGGGTACCATATAATACCGAAGACCGAACAGGAGAAACCAAGGACGAATTCAGTCAAGGAGGCAGCACAAGACACACCCAAATCAAAGATACAAGAGCTGTAAGAAGGTGCTGCATGTGTTTAATTCATTAAGTAGTTTTGTTTTATTGTGTTAGCAAACTTTAATTCATCAGGATTGGTGGCTTGTGTAATGTGACAACGAAAGATTGCACTCCCTTTAATACTTGCTTTCCCATCAATTAAAGTTTATATGTTGATGTCTTTGGTTACTACTTATTAGTGCATTGATAACCTCTGTGTTTATTAGTGGCTTGCGGGCATTTGACTGCGGAAAATAATGTGGCTCCCACGGTTATTACTAAATTGATCACTTAGGAATAACTTTTAGACATAAGTAATCATTAAGGGTTTACTCGCCGATAAGAATAGGACCAACGAGAAAGGGTTAACTACATACACTTCATATAAGGCTATCAATAAAACAAGTGACAATCTACTTAATCATAAGGACAGCCCTCTTATTGTCTCGAGTATTTATCTGTGTACGTGTGTGCTACTTGCTGATTCGTGCCTATTGGTTTATTTTATTATTTAATTGCAAACAAATCGTGCCAGTCTCTCAGGCTGAAACCCCCTTGCGTTAGGATATTAAAATACTGATTAGAATAACGAGATAATACGTTCCACTCTTAGTGATCGACACTCTACTTACCATTATATTCATACTGACCGGGTACACTGCTCGTTAAGTGTGTGTGTTATTGATAAGTCGGCTAAATATAAATTTAAAACTTGAGTAGGCATTAAAACTGCTAAACCGCAACGACACATCACGCGCATCATATCTTCAGACCAAATAGTTTCTCATGACTCAAATCAAAACGAGGTGGGTTCAAATTTCTCAGAAGGAGACAAAATAGGTTGATTCCGATCAAAAGGTTCATGCAACATAAATGGATAATAGGTGAATCTTCTGGAAAGCTCATATGGAAAACGAACAAGATTTCAAATCAATTTAACTGTATCAACAGTAGATAGTTCTACAATGAGCTCGGGATTTATAACTGAGGTCAAACAGAATGCAAAACGAGAGTCCAAATTCATCCAGATATCCAATGAACGAAGGTGGAGTATACGCATAGGTAGAATGAACCTAACGTCTCACTAATCACGGATAATCCAACGGAGATCAAATTCTAAACTTCTTAGGTACTCCCCAAGATATCCTATGGCCACAATGAGTGCACGTTATATGGTGTAAGTATTATCACATTGATCAGGCGTCATAATACCAGCACCACATAAATATGCCTTCATGATGATCATACTTTATCTCGAGTCGTAAGCAAAACAACCTATCTTAATCCACCTAGTACTTCTACAGTCTCAGAGGTCAACAAGGTCAAATGTCATAGTCAAGAGGGAAAACAAAACTACTCGCAAGAGTATCGGAATCCCAGATTGCCTAGCAGAAGTAAGGTACGCCGTCCACAAGCACAATTCGCCAAAATTCCCAAAACAAGGCCATCATCGAACACACGAAAATAAACACGGAACTGAATTGCTTCTAGGGGACTTAAATCATTAAAGGATCTTATTTCTATATAACGAAGCTTAAGCGAGTCAACGAAAGTGAAAGTTAGTTGCCAATAACTTCGGCCTTCACAGAATCAATTCTTCCAAACATAAAAGGTCTGCTTCGAAAATCCGTTCATTCAAAACATTCAATCTCTTCAAGTCCGGTTAATCTGTCTTCATTTGTCCATCAATCTGGAAGTGAAACAAAATCGTGAACTTGTGTCTGGTTCATCAAGCCTCCTGCAGTTCTTCTTGGAAAGTGATGGAATAATATGAATTTCTGGCACGATCTTCAAATACCTTCGTCGTCCAGTCTGCTTCCGTTCTCAATTCATCTTAGTACAACCAAGATGAATAGGGAAGTGAGATTGCACGTCTTCATCAGTTCCTGGTTCGCCGTCCTGACTAGATTTCCTCTGCATCGCCAACACTTCTGTCTTGTAAGGAATGTCTTCACTCTTCAGGTTAGCCACCGTTGTTGTCAACTCCAGGTCATGCAGTGAAGTAATTCTTCTGCAAGGTTCAAATGATTTCAGTTCTCCACTCGGTTATCGGTCTTGACCAATTTGTGATAGTTTCAAAACTTGCGGGATTTAAAGAGATACCCTCAATTAAGAACGCCGATGTCTCAACAAATATCAAATTTCCAGAATGCACAAATGATCGACAAATTTCTAACAAAGTGCAAAAATGATTTTCATGCTCTTCCTCGTCTCCGAATGTACTATTAAGTCATACAATGACCATTTGCCCAAGTACTCACGAGAAAACATCATTTATCAAATTCACAAAACAGTCAGAGCTTTAGCTAATACTATTAGCGTCACTAACCGTCATAGCAGTCGTTACGAATACGGAAGGCGATTCTAAGAATAACCTCAATTCATACTTCCATTTGAAGGGAACTTCGCGCTCTGAAATTGAACAGACACATAGTCGTTTCAAGGTGGAGAAATAATGGTTCCTAATAGCAATACGGTTCAGCTTCCAGTAATTAATACATATCTCCTGTCACCATCCTTCTTTATCGCGAACGAAACTGAAACACGCCCAAAAGATACACTAAGCAAACTCACTTCCTGGTCTTCGGTTACTGCTCTTCCCGGTTGCTCAATCAACTGGTATGATCCCGGACACATCTTCGCTTGGTGACTAGACAATCTCTCAGTATCATGTCAAATCCTACTTCACACTCCAGCGGAAAACTTGGTGGTTCAAGCAGGAATCATATTCAGAAAACTCAGGGTGCCAAATAACTCTCAAGATAAGGTTCATTCATTGGTGTACGAAATGAGTTCTAGGAAAACTTCATAACCGCGAAAGTAACACACGAGTCTCCAGAGTAATAGCGATAGCCAAAAGTTTAACAATCGGTAATCATGGTAGGGAGTTCAAAATTGTTTCAAGCGCCAAAGGTGAGACATAGGAGGATAGTTGTCAATATTTTGAATGCTCAATCAACCAATCCCTTATCAGAATAAAATCGAAGTTAACTATCCAAAGAAAGCTAGATCAACAAAGTAAATCTTATCGTTCAAAAGCGAGAGGGAAACATTCTTACACTCGTGGTTAAACACCACAAGACTTCTCATAGGGACAGAGATGGGTAAGACGAAATCAGATAGCGTCGGAAGATTCATAGATGCTTATCAAAACAAGAGACAAATCACAGAATGTATCAAGTACGTCATCGCCATGGAGATTCTCAGAATGCCCGAAGAGGCATCAAAATGATTAGCAAAAGGATCAGAGGTCAGAGTCGGAATCTGAAGATAAGGATTGATGAACTCAAATAAGTACATTTTATTACTATCATTTATCCTATTAATTTGACTTGTTTTACTATATTATGTATGAGGATTGATACTTAATCATTTACTTTTGTAATTCTCAGGTAAAAACAAGCATTTGGTGAAACTTAATGATTTTGGACTAATAATGGAGCAAAACGTGCATAAAGTGAAAGTCTACTGACATGGACAAGATCAAGTCAATTCTGCTCCAGATGCGCCGCATCTCACTCTCGACATGCGCCGCATCTCTATCAAGATATCACCAGATACGATCCAAGATACAAGAGGACATGCGCCGCATCTAATCATGGAGTTACGCCGCATCTTCTGGCGGTGTACGAATATTCCTGAATATTATAATCTTGGACCCCACGCGAAGTTAAGTACATGCGCCGCATCTACTTAGTAGATGCGCCGCATCTTCCCTCAGACAGAAAGTATAAATACCCCGTAGACCAGACGAATTAAAAAGTTCCGAAACCCTAAAACAGAAGACCAAACAGGAGGAACAAAGGACGAATTCAGTCAAGGAGGCAGCACAAGACACACCCAAATCAAAGATACAAGAGCTGTAAGAAGGTGCTGCATGTGTTTAATTCATTAAGTAGTTTTGTTTTATTGTGTTAGCAAACTTTAATTCATCAGGATTGGTGGCTTGTGTAATGTGACAACGAAAGATTGCACTCCCTTTAATACTTGCTTTCCCATCAATTAAAGTTTATATGATGATGTCTTTGGTTACTACTTATTAGTGCATTGATAACCTCTGTGTTTATTAGTGGCTTGCGGGCATTTGACTGCGGGACATAATGTGGCTCCCACGGTTGTTTCTAAATTGATCACTTAGGAATAACTTTTAGACATAAGTAATCATTAAGGGTTTACTCGCCGATAAGAATAGGACCAACGAGAAAGGGTTAACTACATACACTTCATATAAAGCTATCAATAAAACAAGTGACAATCTACTTAATCATAAGGACAGCCCTCTTATTGTCTCGAGTATCTATCTGTGTACGTGTGTGCTACTTGCTGATTCGTGCCTGTTGGTTTATTTCATTATTTAATTGCAACAAATCGTGCCAGTCTCTCAGGCTGAAACCCCCTTGCGTTAGGATATTAAAATACTGATTAGAATAACTAGATAATACGTTCCACTCTTAGTGATCGACACTCTACTTACCATTATCTTCATACTGACCGGGTACACTGCTCGTTAAGTGTGTGTGTTATTGATAAGTCGGCTAAATATAAATTTAAAACTTGAGTAGGCATTAAAACTGCTAAACCGCAACGACACATCACGCGCATCAAGTTTTTGGCGCCGTTGCCGGGGAGTGAATTGTTATTATCTGTTAATTTGATTAGTATTTTAATTAGGTTTTTCTTTTTTATTAGATTAATTGCATCATTGTACTATTTTGCATATTTGTTGTATTGTGTGTTAATTGTTTTCTTTTTATTTTTGTGTGTTTATTTTCGTTGTGTGTTTAATTTTTGTTTTTATTTTTCGTATTTTTCTGTTCTGCTATCGTTGTACTGTGCTAAATCAAACGATACGGCGCATCTGATCTCTCAGATACGGCGTATTGCGTTTAATTTTTTTTAATACAACGCGTTTAATTAATTCGATACGACGCATCTTTTCCCCAAGATACGGCGTATCTGTTTTTAACAAGAAAATTTTTCTAAGCGATAAAGTAATACGACGCATCTGCTTTTGCAGATACGGCGTATCTGTTTTTAATAAAAAAAAATTTTCTAAACCTTAACGCCATACGACGCATCTGCTTTCGCAGATACGGCGTATCTATTATTTTAATTAAAAACAGTTTGCGAATTATTAAACAGATACGGCGTATCGATCTCTGTCGATACGGCGCATCTTTCTGAATCAAAAATCTTTTATTTTTAAACGTAACGAAAATACGGCGCATTAACTTTCGTTAATACGACGCATTTAATTTTAATTAGATAAGCTGATTTTTGATTAATTAATTCGATACGACGCATTCTTAAATTCTAAAGCGGCGTATCTATTTTCTGAATAAAGTCTGATTAAATTTTAACGATTATAAGATACGGCGTATCCAACTTTTTGGATACGGCGCATCGTCTGCAGATATCAGCTATTTTTATTCATATATCCGTTTCTATATTCATTAATTTCTCTTCTAGCGAACAAATCCTACTGATGCTTTTCGTGATTGTTTCAGAAGGATAATGGAAGGATACGGAGAACTGATTGACTTCGACTTCGAAGCCAATTTTATGAATGAAGTATTAGTGCATGATAAATCACTCGAACGTTACGATGGGGACTACATTGAACTTAATGACCTTAATGGACCATTGGAATCCAATGACCTGTTCATGGATGATGCTGAATCTGAGTTAGAAGAAGGAGAAATTGTGGATAGTCCAAAAGTCAACGTTATTAATACTAGGAATTACGATGAATTTGAGGGATATGATGGTTCTTGGGATTATGGTAGAAGGATCCACGCCAATTGTGCTTACAATTTGCAATTCCCATGCATGATTGGATACAAATGTATTGACGCCAATTTCTTTCCTATTTTGCCGATCAATGTTATGTCAAGAAGCTTTTACAATTCTATTATGAGAAATAAAGTGGAGTGTAGGGGAAAGAATGTAGTTGGAGCCTTCATTAATGTCCCGATCTTCGTTGGACGCTTTACTATTGTAACTGAGTTCGCCGTTGTTGAAGACATGAATGCCTATCGTGACAGCAGTATGGGCGACGTGATTGTTGGAAAACCATTCTGTAGGGAGATCACTATTAATGCAAAGCGATTTGAAGGAAAGATCACCTTTCAATGTGGAAGCGACGTTATCACTTATATGATGCCCCGAACTCACCCTGGATTTAAACATGCTACTAATAGGGTCTGCCACAAATTCTCTCCATTCCTTTTTATTAGTAATGATGACATGAAGAGAGGGATTGAATACCCGTATCAGATGATGGAAGGATTCTATAAAGGAGTTTTGAACTTGGGACCTGAATATATACGTGACAAATTAGTTGCTAAGTGGATCCTACACGGCAATGTAGGAGTCAATGATCGATAGTAAAGAGCTGAACGTGAGTCTAACTTGAAGACTCTGGAATAAAGACAAGTGCTTACCGGGAGACAACTCGGATTTATCTTTTATTATTCTGTTTTCTGTGTCGAGTCAGTCCAGGCCGCATGAGGATACGGCGCATCTCAATTCTGAGATGCGACGCATCTCCTGCAATGGTCATATCTTATTTTATTTTTCTGCATTTTTATTTTCGACTTTAAAACTATTTATCAGTTTATTTTAATGCGGCGCATCCCTGGTTAAGGATGCGGCGCATCTTTATTCTCATCCGTATTAATTCCAGGCTCGATACGGCGTATCTTCTTCAATAAGATACGGCGCATCGACTGACCTGATGATTTTCAGTTTTAATTTTTAAGTTTTATTTTTCCTAACTACTAATGTATTATGCAAGTTTGAACCTTTCTTATCTTAGGTGTGTTTTAAAGTGTTGGTGGTATTATAGTTTCCTGGATTTCCTGTGGATACATCAAGTATGAAGTTTTAACGTTCTAATCCACAAGAAGTTGATTTTTGCTCTTATACTAATGGAGGATCATACCGAGCAAATCTCAGGGGAGTTTTTCTGTTCTAATTCTTTTATTTTCCAGTTTTTAACCTTTTATACAAACAACGAGGACGTTGTTTAACTTAAGTGGGGGGATTGGAGAATTAGAACACTTAACAATTACTTGTCCTAAACTTTTTCAAAAATTATGCTTAAAATGTGCTTAATATATCAAACTTAATTTTTTTTTTAGCATGTTTTTTGTTTAAGATCTAAGTTGCATAGCTGCACACATGACGTTATTTTCAAAAATTGTGATTTTCCAAAATTCACAAATCTATGAGTGTGCCGGTGACTTGTAAACTTTAGAACTTGGCTTGTATACTATTCGAGATCACCATAATGAGTATTATTTATATAATTGGAATGACTTGTCTAACTTGGTAAAATTCTAGGATTACACCCAAAAAGCCTATATATGTTATGTGTTATTAGCTAACTACACTGGTTAGTTAACCCCCGTATAAACCCTTTTGTTACTCTCATTTTTAGAGTAAGATACCCCTAGAAAAACACTCAGAGCCATTCCTTTCGTTTCTTACACCTATGTTTAAAATGTTTCGTTACACCCTTACACCTTAGCCTACCCTGTAGATTAGAATCCGTGGTTGGTTAATTACTATAGGCAAAGTGTGTTTCCTTACATTACCTGTGTTCGTGTGCGTAATTCATTATCTTTGGTTAGGTCGGGAAATTGCACAATGCAATTGGAGTGAAAGTAAATATTGTATATTTTGGAGTTTATTTTTGTGTGTTTACTACTTTCACTATTACCGTTATATTCTGAAAGTATGAAAGTATGAATAAAAATTATCCGGAAAGAAAGTTATAGTGATGTGGTAAAATTTTACACATCTTTGTATATGTTGATGTAAAAAAAAAAAAAAAAAAAAAAAAAAAAAAAAAAATAATAAAAAATAAAAAAAAAAAATCGAAAAAATAAGAAAAGAAAAAGAAAGAAGAGTTGGATGTTTGTTTTAACCAACTTATGTAAAGTTATGTAAGTGGTCGATATCACCACTATTTGTTGTACTATATCTATGGATTGAATGGGAATTGGCAGTTATGGGAATGCCAATTAAGGTTTATTCTTTGATTAAGATCTTGTTGAGTATAATTCGTGTCTACCTAAAGCGTGTGTTTCAAGTGTTAAAGCGTGAGTTATTCGATGATATGAGTCTTATTCATGGGATGGTTGGGATAGTGATTAACCACACTTAGGATTTTAATTTATTTGTTTGTTTATTTTTATTTTTACACCAATTTATATCCCAAATGTTATCCATGCCCTTTATTATTCTTTATCCAACCGAACCTTTGATTTATTGAGATTGGGGATTTGAGCAATCTTAAGTATCGTAGTCGTGGATTCGACTATGTATTTATGATTTTGTCGCCCTTTTTGATATATTATTATTGGTGAAGTTTGGACCTATCTTTAGCCTATTCGAGTTAAGGATTTGAGCAATTGCAAGTATCGTGTTCGTGGATTCGATCATGTATTTGTGATTTTGTCGCCTTTTCTGGAATTTGAGATCGATAGTGATTAAAGAGAATAATTAACCCTTAAGCCTAAAAACCCTTTTTACCGCTTTAGACTTGTTACTCCTTAGCTTTAGTGGTGGAGATGTGTATACTTGCCAAGCTTATGATAGAATATTCGTCGCGACTGGACAGTTAAACGATTAGATTTGCTTTTATCGACTTATTTTATTTTACTTCTAATTCGTTAAGTGTTTAGTTGTGTGATTATGAAATGAACGAATACATG
Source organism: Artemisia tridentata subsp. tridentata (assembly GCA_021014915.2). Classification (NCBI taxonomy): domain Eukaryota; kingdom Viridiplantae; phylum Streptophyta; class Magnoliopsida; order Asterales; family Asteraceae; genus Artemisia; species Artemisia tridentata. The sequence continues at coordinate 335,150,162 of CP139509.1, forward strand.
CTTAAATATAAAAATAAATCCTAACATCTTTTAGGATACATTTTCATAAAAGAAATTCTAAGGTTTACTTGGGGACAAGTAAAGTTCAAGTGGGGGGATATTTGATGAACTCAAATAAGTACATTTTATTACTATCATTTATCCTATTAATTTGACTTGTTTTACTATATTATGTATGAGGATTGATACTTAATCATTTACTTTTGTAATTCTCAGGTAAAAACAAGCATTTGGTGAAACTTAATGATTTTGGACTAATAATGGAGCAAAACGTGCATAAAGTGAAAGTCTACTGACATGGACAAGATCAAGTCAATTCTGCTCCAGATGCGCCGCATCTCACTCTCGACATGCGCCGCATCTCTATCAAGATATCACCAGATACGATCCAAGATACAAGAGGACATGCGCCGCATCTAATCATGGAGTTACGCCGCATCTTCTGACGGTGTACGAATATTCCTGAATATTATAATCTTGGACCCCACGCGAAGTTAAGTACATGCGCCGCATCTACTTAGTAGATGCGCCGCATCTTCCCTCAGACAGAAAGTATAAATACCCCGTAGACCAGACGAATTAAAAAGTTCCGAAACCCTAAAACAGAAGACCAAACAGGAGGAACAAAGGACGAATTCAGTCAAGGAGGCAGCACAAGACACACCCAAATCAAAGATACAAGAGCTGTAAGAAGGTGCTGCATGTGTTTAATTCATTAAGTAGTTTTGTTTTATTGTGTTAGCAAACTTTAATTCATCAGGATTGGTGGCTTGTGTAATGTGACAACGAAAGATTGCACTCCCTTTAATACTTGTTTTCCCATCAATTAAAGTTTATATGATGATGTCTTTGGTTACTACTTATTAGTGCATTGATAACCTCTGTGTTTATTAGTGGCTTGCGGGCATTTGACTGCGGGACATAATGTGGCTCCCACGGTTGTTTCTAAATTGATCACTTAGGAATAACTTTTAGACATAAGTAATCATTAAGGGTTTACTCGCCGATAAGAATAGGACCAACGAGAAAGGGTTAACTACATACACTTCATATAAAGCTATCAATAAAACAAGTGACAATCTACTTAATCATAAGGACAGCCCTCTTATTGTCTCGAGTATCTATCTGTGTACGTGTGTGCTACTTGCTGATTCGTGCCTGTTGGTTTATTTCATTATTTAATTGCAACAAATCGTGCCAGTCTCTCAGGCTGAAACCCCCTTGCGTTAGGATATTAAAATACTGATTAGAATAACTAGATAATACGTTCCACTCTTAGTGATCGACACTCTACTTACCATTATCTTCATACTGACCGGGTACACTGCTCGTTAAGTGTGTGTGTTATTGATAAGTCGGCTAAATATAAATTTAAAACTTGAGTAGGCATTAAAACTGCTAAACCGCAATGACACATCACGCGCATCAAGGATCAAATAGTGTCAGGCAATTATTATGCAATTTTCAATGCCTTCAAGGTTTATTTAGGTTTCAAATCTTAGGTGGTGCAAAGCATAAGATTTCAATCTCCAAAAGTTATCTCAACAGGCTTTAACCAAAAGAAAGGAACGAATCAGAGTAATGCGGAAGCAATGCTACTTAAACCAATGCCTTAAAGTCTACCCATTCCTCACCGGTCAAAACTTAAGTTCTTATGAGGAAATCCTAAACCAAGTTCTCAAGGTGTTCTCCTATGTTCTTACAGTGGAAGCCTGATGCGCGTGTGCGTATGCTCTAATTTATACCCACGGTATGTCGTTGTGGTTTTAGCAGTATTCAAGTTTTAAATTTATATTTAGCCGACTTATCAATAACACACACACTTTAACGAGCAGTGTACCCGGTCAGTATGAATATAATGGTAAGTAGAGTGTCGATCACTAAGAGTGGAACGTATTATCTAGTTATTCTAATCAGTATTTAAATATCTTAAGTTAGCTATACAACCTAATCTAACGCAAGGGGGTTCAGCCTGAGAGACTGGCACGGTTTGGTTATGATTAAATATAAACTAAACTAATAGGCACGAATCAGCGTTTAGCACACACGTACACAGATAAATACTTGAGACAATAAGAAGACATGTCCTGATAGTTAAGTAGCTTGTCACTTGTTTTATTGCTAGTTTTATATGAAGTGTATAGTTCGATGCAACGCACCGAGATTAATTCCTTTCTCGTTGGCTCAAATCTTATCGGCGAGTAAGCCCTTAATGATCACTTATGACTATCCTATTTATCTTTCTTCCTACTTTTCTACAGATGATAGAATGCATAGGCGATCTAATAAATAGGCGAGGAAGGGGAATGGCGACCCAAGCAATGCTCAGCTAGACACAGAGTTTATCAATGCACTAATAAAAGTCACCAAAGACATCAACATATAAACTTTAATTAATGGGAAAGCAATTTTAAGGGGAGTTGAAGTGCATGATTAAATCAATGACACAAGCCCATCAATCCTGACCAATTAAAGTGTACTAATACAATAAAACAAAACTACTTAATGAATTGAATACATGCAGGACCTTCTTACAGCTCTTGTATCTTCGTTCAAGGTGTGTCTTGTGCTGCTACTTCGTCTGAATTCGTCCTAGGGTTTCTGTCTTCTCGTTTAGCTAAATTGTCGAACTCCGAATTTCGTCTGACTTTGGGGTATTTATAGTTTCTGTCTGAGGGCTAGATGCGGCGCATAAGATAAGTAGATGCGGCGCATTGACTTAACTTCGCGTGGGGTCCAAGATTAATATATTCAGGAATATTCGTACACCGCCAGAAGATGCGGCGTAACTCCATTCTTAGATGCGGCGCATGTCCTTGCTGTCTTGGATCGTAGCTTGTGAAATCTTGATAGTGATGCGCCGTATATAATAAGTAAGATGCGGCGTATCTGGAGCAGAATAATCTTGATCTTGTACATTTTAGTAGACTCTTAACTTCTTGCTTGTTTTGCTCCATAATTAGTCCAAAATCGCCAAGTTTCACATAATACTTGTTTTTACCTGAGAATTACAAAAGTAAACATTAACGTATCGATTCTCACAGATAATATAATAAAACAAGTCAAATAAATAGGATAAATGATGGTAATAAAATGTACTTATTTGAGTTCATCAAAGCCTAATGGTCCAAAACTCACAGGCCAAGGGTAAATGTATTACGAGTCGCAGCCTGTTCTCTGATACCATAAATTGTAACACCCCAACCCCACAAAGGTAGAGATGTCACAATAATGGTTTCACATCAGAACAAACACAAGCATATGACATAAATAATACTATAGAATTTCAATGGTTACAATGGAAAATCCGAAACTACAAGGTTACAAATGAGAAATACAATAATTACTAAGTCCGAGTATAAGCTCTTCTAGTCATCTCTAATCCAAATAGCTAATAAGGTCTTCTAAGTCCAAGGTACTCTCCACTCATACCCAGCTTCCAACTAAACCTGCCGTAGGAAAAGAAATGCGGCTGAGCTACGAAAGCTCAGTGAACAGATATAACGATAACAAAACAGTAATGATGGAATAGTGAAGTAAGTGAAACAATGCAAGGTATCACAAGAGTTAGGAAAGAATATAAAGGTTATGCAGAGATATCAGGAATTAAGAAACAGTTACAATAGATAAGAGTAAAGGGAAATAGTAATCCCAACCCGAGCCCAAGTCATATCAAGTCAAGTCATGTATCAAGTCAAGTATCAAGTCAAGTATGTATTCGGAGGGGTGACCTCGGAATACTAAGTACAAGGTTATAAGGTAAAGTAAACAGAAATCCACTACGAGCCCAAATCAAATCAAATATCAAATCAAATAGGTGTACGGAGGGGAGACCTCGGTACCAAACGCAATATGAGGGGATACCTCTAAAGGGTGGAGTAGCTAGCTCCCAAATATGTGAAAGACGTGTATCGCACACACCATCAGTCACCAAATATAACAAATAATATAATGGCAAAGCCCAAATAACAAATCTAGGATGCATCCATACGCCCCAGGTGGCCAAAGTCTGCCTCTACGTAACAAATCAAATCAAATCAGGGACGGGACAGGTCATCACTCTCCTGCCCTAGAGTCATGCCATCGGTGCATCAATGACATGGACATGAAACCCTCATGCCTAGTGAATGGCTCGTAGTCTCAAACTGTGGGTCAAGGGTCAAGTATCAAATGTCCAAGTATCCAAGTTCAAATTTCATATCAAGTGGTTCAAGTCAAATTTCCATTTCAATTATATCATAAGGTTCATATCAAATGGTTCATATCAAATGTCTCATATCAAATGGTTCATATCAAATGGTTTATATCAAATGGTCAAAACAAAAGGAATCATAGCAAAGGGTTTATATCAAAGGTTTATAAAGCAAAGTTTCATAGCAACAGTTCATTTAAAAAGGTTTCTATTAAAAGTCCATTTAAAGCAGTCTTTCAATAATGGTTTTCATAAAAATGATCTTACAAAATAGTTTTCATAAAAACTCTAAGTAACTTTCATTTAAAAGTAGTATCGCATCTTTTTAAAATAGCTTTTCTCAAACATTTTCATATATAATTAAGAAAGGTTTTCACATCCAGTTACCAAAATCAAATGAACCTTCAAAGTATCAAGTGATTCAAATATTCGTGTTACAGGGTGACGAACGAGTCATATCAAGTATCAAGGGAACATGCAAGGTTCCATTATCAAGGTTCACAAATCAAGGGAAACATAGCAAAGGCATAGATTAAATAAGAAAGCCCCAAATAAAAAGGCTTAGATCATAATCAAACCAATATAGACAGATGTAAGTGAAACATGAAGAACGAATCAAAGTATAAGGGAACATAGTAATGGCTTAGGAAACCCTATAGTGAATCAAGATCAAAAGTCATGAGAAGGACACCCTTACTGAGAAAGGGTAGAATATCTGTACCTTATACCGCAGGTGAAAACACATCTAGAAATATAAAGATCGGAAACAAACTCCATCTTCAGCGAATCTACACGAATACATGGTCGTCTTATTATTAATATCTTCTTTAAATCAGATTTCTCATTTTAGTCGGCTTTCCATTTTTAGCAGGTTTCTTCAATTAGTAAGTTTCCATGTTTAGAAAGTTTCCTTATTTAGCAAGTTTACAAAAATTGCAATTTTCCATAATCAAAAAAATTCCATAAAGTAATTAGGTTAAGTCATTTATTAATTATTATTATGGAAATAGGGTTCATTTTAGCAAGTCATGATAGTTTAGGGTTCATTATGACAACTTTCCATATTTTAGGGTTTTAAATGTAAATATGCCAAAGTTAAGGTCCAAAATGCAAATATTACAAGTTATCCATTTTAATCCATAAGTTTACCATAATTACAAATTACATCCTTTAATTTCAACAATTTTACCAATTAAACCCTTTAATTTATTAGATTACAAATTAAACCTTATAATTAATCAAATTACAATTTAATCCTTACAATATTCATATCTACACATTAAGCCTTCAATTATCAAAAATTACTCATTACACCCCTTACATAATGTTTATACGAAATACCCTTTATTTTTCATAATTTACAAAACAAGCCCCTCTATTTAATTAATTTCCAACTCGATTTAATAATATAAACAATTTACCATTTAAACCTTTTAATTACAAAATTTACACATAACACCCCCATATAATAATTTTTATGAATTGCCCCTGGTCCAAATCACCTTACAAAAATAACCCCCATATTTATAAAATTACAAAACACACCCTTTACTTTTAAAAATCCAATCGGTATACCTTTTTCATGCATAAACTCGAACCCTAATTTTCCCAATCATTTCTAATCATTAACACAACCTTAAAAACACATTAATTTATCAGATCTATCATCAAAATTTCAAACTACTTTGATGATGACAAAACAAAGACATGAGACAGAAGTTAATGATACAGTCTTTCCTTGAAGATAAAGATGTTGAAGTTAAAGAAATAGAAAGGAACTTGAAATCAAGCAAGTGGAATTCAAGTTAGGGGAGGATTGTTGGGCTACAAAGTACTGCTGCATGAAGAAAGTCAAAGTACTGCTCGATAGAAGTCAAAGTACTGCTCATGTTCTAAAGAAGTCAAAGTACTGCTAAAGATAAAGGACTGATATGCAAATACGTTTAAGGATTAATGTGTAATTCTAGAATGTTCTTAGAGTTATTATTAGATTAGATTTAGAATTGCTTGTCGTTCAAGTATTGTAAACCGACTAGGGTTTTCCTTGTGCCTATAAAAGGACCCCTAGGTTGGCATTAGAGATACGATTAGAGATACAAGTTCATAAGAAGTTTTAGAGAAAAGTATTAGTCGATTATTAGAGTATTAGTGATTAGAGTTTGTTTAGTGAATCTGTGTAAAGAGCAGGTTCAAGGTTTTAATAATATTCAAAGTTGTTTATTTAATTCTTCTTAGCTTTGTTGAAGTAGATTCCGCATACTTAGCAAAGTATATCAGTGTTTCACCATTAACAGTTTTGGATTTATCCAAGGTTGTTAAACTGTAGACAAGCTACAAGTTAGTTTGGTCAGAATATATCGATCCAACAAGTGGTATCAGAGCTTGTGTGGAGACTCTGATTAAGAAGAAACCCTTAAAACCGATTTAACAACAAACCCTAAACGATGACGACAGAAGCTGCACCAATTCCATCCATCACCTCACTTAGAATTCCTATCATCAAGAAGGGAGAATATGATCTCTGGAGCATGAAGATGAGGCAGTACCTTGCTATTACAGACCATGCTCTATGGGGTGTGATTGTCAATGGTAATGTTGTTCTTGAAGAACCTGTAGCAGTTGAAGGACAACCTAAACCACCTCAACCAACCTTGCCAGCGGCTACAAAGAGAAATCAAGATAAGGCTCTCAACATACTGTTGTCTGCTATTCCTGATGGTCACCTGCTAAAGTTTCATGATGCTAAGGATGCAAAGCAATTGTGGGCTGCGATCAAGACAAGATTTGGAGGTAATGATGCTTCCAAGAAGATGCATAGAAACTTATTGAAGCAACAGTTTGAAACTTTCACTGTTGGTGAAAGAGAGGGTCTTGATGCTGCCTATGACAGATTCCAAAATTTACTTAGTATGCTAGAGTTGTATGGAGCAGAGGTAACCGTTGAAGATGCAAATTTGAAGTTCTTAAGGAGTTTGCCATCTGTCTGGCATGTGGTTGCTACCATGATTAGAGGACAACCTGGATTGGAATCTATGGACTTTGATGATCTCTACAACAATTTGAAGGTGTACGAGCAAGAGATGAATGGTCATAGTTCTCAGAAAACTCACAACATAGCTTTTGTGTCTTCTGAAAATAGAAGCAGTACTTCCACTAAAAGTACTGCTTATCCTTCTCAAAGTACTGTTGGTGATACACAGCATGTTTGCACAACCACTACTATCCCCAACCCATCACCAACAAACAACACCAACTCTGATGATGTTGTATGTTCCTTCTTTGCTCAACAAGCCACTCTACCTGTTACCTATCAAGAAGACTTGTTGCAGATTGAAGAAGATGCTTTAGAGGAGATTGATATAAGATGGCAAGTTGCCATGATCACTACAAGGATCAAGAAGTTCATGAACAAGACAGGAAGGGGAATTGATTTCAAAGCCAAACAGGGTATCACTTTTGAAAAATCCAAGATTGAATGTTTCAATTGTCAAAAGCTTGGACACTTTGCAAGGGAATGCAAGTTTGCAAAATATCAAGCAAACAAAATGATTGAACAACCCAAGGTTGAAAGAAAAGAGATTCCTATTACTGAATCACAACCAAAAGCTTTGGTGGCTCAAGAAAATCTAGCTGAGATTGACTGGAGCAGTGAATTTGATGATGAACCTGTAACCTATTCTATGGTTGCAGTGGAAGATTTTGATTGGAGCACAGCTTTTGATGAGGAACCAGGATATGCTGCTCCGGAATCAAGAGATGGTCTTGGAAGCTTTGACTGGAGAATGGAGGATGAAGATGAACCTGTTCAGATTGCTATGGTAGCTACTTCACCAAGTTCATCCAATGTCTCTGAGGTATGCTCTAAGTGTAATGATGTGTATCAAAAGTTGCTTAAAGAATATGTGACTGAAAGACATAATTGTAGAACAGCTAGGTCTGAGGTAGCTGGTTATCAATTAACTTTAGAGTCAATGGAAGCCAAAATATTAACACATGAAAATAATGAAATGGCTTGGGCAGAAAAATATGAGCAACAAGACTATCAATTAAAATTAAGTGAATGGAAGTTAGGATGTAAGGTGTCTGAATTAGAAAAGATTACTAAGGAAAGAGATGCTTTGTTAGAAAAACTTGCTAGCATTAAACAGGCTGGTCTATCACATGTTCAATTTATTGATAAACAAAGAAGAATAAACAGTAGAGCTGGACTAGGTTATGGTGAAGATAGTAGTTCAGATGAGACCCCACCTAGTGATAAGGAAGAGACTCCACCTAGTGATAAGGAAGAGATCTCACCTAGTGATGATGAACTTACTAGCTCAGAAGAAAACACATCTAGGAATGAGGAACCAATTAGTGAAACACCTCCTGAGTTTAAGAAAGATAAGGGGTACCACTCAGTTCCTCCACCCACTGGTAGGTTTCAACCACTTAGGACAGATGTTTCTCGTTATGGTGTAGACAACCTAGAATTTAGGAAGAAGCTTACTGGTCAATCTAGTTCTGAGAAACCAAAGGATGATTTTCAAAGGGGTAATGATCAAAAGTTTCCTACAGCCTTTCAAAAACAAGCAGTACCTCCAAAATCTTTTCAAAGTACTGATAGACATTTAGCAGTACCTTCAAGAGAAACTTTTCAAAATACTGCTCACTATAGGAAACCTTTTAATCATAGAATAGGATTTGGGAATATGGAGCAAAAATTATGTTATGTATGCTTTAGTCCTGATCATTTGATTAAGCACTGTGACTTACACTCAGAATATTTAAGTCAGTTCCCAAAAAATAGACCTGCCACCCATAAGCCAAGGGAGACTAGACCAGTTTGGAATCACTCAAATAGGGTTAACCATAGTAATTTCTCTAAAGACTATAGGTACCCTCACCAGAAAAGACCTTTTTCAAAACCATCAGTACCCTCAAGTACTGATAAGTCTAAGGATTCTCAAGCAGTACCCTCTAAAAGTACTGATAAGTTTTCACCCAATCATGGTACTGCTAACACTTTTTCACATGAAAGACCTAAGAGATCCACTTCATATAGATCTAAAAGGTTTTACACCTCAAGCAGAGTACCTAGGTCAGAGAAACCTAAAGTCAAACGAAATTGGGTTAAGAAAGAAAGTACTGATGGGGAACAAGCAGTACTTTCATCAGATAAGGGTGAAACAGGGAGTGTTGTTGATAATACAACACAGGACATGGGATCAACGCAAATAATCATTGACCATGCCTTTAAAACCAGTGGAGATTACATACTGAAGGAATTCAAGTATGTCACTCCACAAGGGGAACACAAGTCAGTAATGGCTTGGGTTCCTAAAAGAAACTAACCCTTTCTTTTACTGTGCAGGGCAACCAAGAGGAGGAGCTTAAAGATCATATTATTGTCGATAGTGGTTGCTCTGGCAGCATGACAGGGGACAAGGAGATCCTGTCAGATTTTAAGGCATATTATGGAGGAAGAGTTGCATTTGGTAATGATCCTGATGGAGGAAGAATCACTGGCAAAGGAACCATCAAGGCTGGATGTATTGATTTTGAGAATGTTCGATATGTAAAGGAGCTCAAGTTCAATCTTTTGTCAGTATCTCAGATTTGTGACAAGAAGTACCCAATTCTGTTCACTGATACAGAATGTCTCATTCTCTCTCCTGAGTTTAAGTTTGTTGATGATCACTTGGTAACATTGAAAGTACCAAGAACCAATGATGTGTACAGTTTAGACTTAAAGAGTCTCAATTCTGCTGGAAGAGCAACATATTTAGTAGCCAAAGCATCATTGGAAGAAGCACATCTATGGCATAGAAGACTAGGTCATGTAAATTACAAGAACATCAACAAGCTGGTCAAAGGCAATTTAGTTAGAGGTTTACCTTCCAAAACATTCAAGACTGATCATTCATGTTTGGCTTGCAAGAAGGGTAAACAACATAAAGCTTCATGTAAGAAGCTTGGGGAAAGAGATATTAGAGAACCTTTAGAGTTGCTACACATGGATCTGTTTGGACCAGTTTCGGTAGAAAGTTTAAACAAGAAGAAGTACTGCTTGGTTGTGACAGATGATTGTAGCAGATTTAGTTGGGTCTTTTTCTTGGGATTCAAAGATGAAACCTTTGATGCTATCCATGATCTGATAGTAGCCCTTGAAAATAAATTGAGACTCAAAGTAAGAGGTATTAGATGTGATAATGGGACAGAATTCAAGAACAAGCATATGGATGAATTCTGTGCCAAGAAAGGGATCAAGAGAGAGTTTAGCATTGCTAGAACTCCACAGCAGAATGGTGTGGCAGAAAGAAAGAAAAGGACATTGATTGAAGCAGCTAGAACAATGCTTGCAGATTCACAATTACCTATTCTCTTTTGGGCTGAAGCTATAAGTACTGCCTGCTATGTTTTAAATAGAGTATCAGTTACTAAACCTCAGATGAAGACACCATATGAGCTGCTCATGGGAAAGAAACCAAACATTTGTTTTCTAAAACCTTTTGGCTGTCCTCTGACTATTCTAAATACCATTGATTCTCTGGGAAAATTTGATGGTAAGTCAGATGAAGGTTATCTATTGGGATACTGTACAAATAGCAAAGGTTTTAGAGTTTATAACAGGAATACCAAAAGGGTTCAAGATTGTCTTCATGTTGAATTTTTGGAAGATAAAGAAACTCAGAAAGGAAAAGGTCCTGATTGGATGTTTGATCTTGATCTCAAGTTCACTCCATCTATGAATTATGTGCCTGTTAGAGAAGAAAATCAGGCTAATCACAAAGAAGATGATTCACAATACATTGTTCATGGAGTCAATGTTAGACCAGAAGATGTTCCTGATAAAGAACCTGAAGTTACTGATAAGGAACAAAGTACTGCTCAACCAACCATCACAGTATCTGATGCAGATCAAGCCATACAAGAAGAACTTAATAGGATGCTTTTTCAAGAAACTATAGCAAAGTCCTATGAAGATGAACAAAGAAGGGCTTATGATGCTGCAAAGACACAGGGTAAATTTAAAGATACTGCTCACAGTACTTTTGATCAAAGTACTGATGATCCTTTTGACAGTACTTCTGGTGTGTTAGAACCATCAAATTGGAGCAATGATGATGATTTCAATGTTGATGATGAAGATTTGGATAATGCTAACATTCCTGGGTTAGAAGAAATTGATGATGAGCTTAATCAAGAAGGTATTTTCTCAACCAATGAAGAACCTGATGTTACTAATTTAGAATCTGATCTTCCAGTTCCACCAACTCCTACATTGAGAGTTCATAAAGCTCATCCTCAAAGCAATATTATTGGATCACCCTCTTCAGGAGTGGTTACAAGAAACAAAGTTAAAGGTCTTTCTAAGCAACATACTGCTTTACTTAGCTTTGTTTACAAACAAAACAGGATGAATCACAAGGATCAACAAACATGCCTGTTTGCTTGTTTTCTATCTCAAGATGAACCCAAGAAGGTAGCTCAAGCTTTAAATGATGAAAGTTGGGTTGAAGTTATGCAGGAAGAACTTCTACAATTCAAACTTCAAGAAGTCTGGGTATTATGTGATCTACCAGATGGCAAGAGAGTAATTGGTACAAGATGGGTTTTCAGAATCAAAAGAGATGAAAGAGGGAATGTTATCAAAAATAAAGCTAGATTGGTTGCACAAGGATATCGCCAAGAAGAAGGAGTAGACTATGATGAAGTTTTTGCTCCTGTTGCAAGAATAGAGGCAATAAGGTTATTTCTTGCCTTTGCATCATACATGGGATTTCCTGTCTACCAAATGGATGTGAAAAGTGTCTTCCTTTATGGCACAATTTCTGAGGAAGTTTATGTTAAACAACCTCCTGGTTTTGAAGATCCTGCACATCCAAACAAAGTATATAAGGTGATCAAGGCACTGTATGGGCTTCATCAAGCTCCCAGAGCTTGGTATGAGAGACTCTCTACTTTTCTATTACAACATGGTTACCGGAGAGGAGCAATTGATAAGACTTTGTTTATCAAAAGGGATAAGAAGGACATTATGTTAGTCCAAGTCTATGTGGACGATATTATCTTTGGAGCCACAAAGAAGTCTATGGTGAAAGAATTTGAAGAACTTATGCAGCGGGAGTTTCAAATGAGTTCTATGGGAGAATTAACTTTCTTTTTGGGGCTTCAAGTTAGACAAACAAGAGATGGAATCTTCATTAATCAAGAAAAGTATGTTGCAGACATACTTAAAATGTAACGCCCCGTGACCATTTATACCAAAATATTGACTTTATATGCGGAAATGAAAGACTGAAAACGGACTCATAAAATTTCTTCATGAAATGACTATAACATATGTCTTTTAACCTTTTTAAACACACTTGCAAGAACACCTACACAAAGACCCTTCAAAACCTTTCACACAACTTTTATAAACAGACAGACAAACCTTCTGAGAACAAGATACGCCGCATCCATTTTTAGGGATACACCGCATCACTGGCTGAGAGACAATGCGCCGTATCAATATAAAGTGATACGCCGTATTATTCTAAACTCAGATACGCCGCATCTATTGAATTAGATACACCGCTTCGACCCGGTGAGACTGAAATTACAAGAAAATGGCTTCGATGCGCCGCATTCCTATCAGAGATGCGCCGCATCACTTGATACGCCGTATCTCAGAGGAGATGCGCCGTATCTGCCCTGCACCACAGAATTCTGGACAGACCCTACTGTCTCAAAAATGCAATGTCAACAGCCCCGGCTGGAAACCCGACCTCCCGGACTCGAAACTTGACGAAACTTTCCAGAATACTCAAATATGTCCAAACTCTTAATTTCATGCAAAAACTTTACCCGTTTGACTAACCGAAATAGTATTTCCAAAATTGGACGGGTTATGCATAAATGCTCCAAATAACCCATACACTACAAACCATTTATACTACTTCCAAATTCACAAGTAACTTGACCATAACTATTTACTTATCATTTCAAAAGCGTTCCACGCTTACATGACCCGTTAACATCTCAAAATGGGTAGAAACATTCTTTTACCAAACACCCCTTTATAAGTACTTTCACCATACAAATTCTAACTTAGACGCCATATGAACACAAGACCATGAACTAACAAAATGACCATATAAAAAGAAGTGTACCCACAACACAAAAGACACTTGGGGCTTCCAACTTCAATATGCTTGGTCCAAAAGAGAATGGTCTTCTACTACATAATCACATTACACCTTCTCCTTACCTTTGCTCGATTCTTCAATACCTATCAAGAAAAACATCACAACTAAACACGTAAGCGAAACGCTTAGTAAGTACATGGCATAACAAGCTAAACATCACATATATCCATAACTAGTCTAACCACTAGTTAAGCTAGCGATATAGGGGCACTTACCTCGCATCGACATAGTCGACCTAAACACGATCAACCCATAAGGTTGAACCTCATCCCATAGTTAGCCCAACGACTAACTAAGCTACATCTAGAATGGATCCATACTAGCTAACGCACCCTATACCCTATACTTCACCATTATCATGTAAACCAACATGATAAAGCTAACACAATAAACATTATCATACCAAAATATGATAAAGCTAAACAAGACATGTTATAACCAATGTACTTACCTCAATCCTTAGGCTCAATCACACTAACAATGGCTTCCCCACTTCTTACTTGCTTCCTATAACACAATCATCTCAATTTAGAGTCTAATTAACTAGCTAATCATAAAATTATCAACACTTGATCATCATGATCAAACATGAACCCTAATTCAAATTTGGGGAAGAACACTTACTTGATGGGATATGTAAATTAAGGCTTCTTGGATGCTTAGCAATACTAGAGGATGATTGAAATAACTTGAGATAAATAAGATGGAGCTTCCCTCCCTTCTTTCTCTAATAGTCGATCTTCACAAGGAATGCCAAAAGAAACTCCTGGACAATTCTAAAGTTATCTAGGCATATATATATTTATTAATTAAACTTTGCCCAAATGGCAATATTAGCCCTTCTAGTTCTATTCTTTCTAATATTCCCTCTCATTTTATTAATGAGCTACTAATATCACAAGTCTTATAATATACAACATTTAATATTTACATAACTAGTACCTTATCGGGATACGGGTGTAACATAAAAGATTTGACCTTCCAAATCTCAGGCCTGCCACCACACCCATTGATAACAATAAACCATTAGGCAAGGATGAAGATGGACAAGCTGTGGATGTCAAGCTTTACAGATCAATGATTGGTTGTCTTATGTACTTAACTGCATCAAGACCTGACATCATGTTCGCTGTATGCTTATGTGCAAGATATCAGGTTACACCCAAGGTCTCTCATATGCATGCAGTCAAGAGGATTTTTCAATATCTCAAGCATCAACCAAAGTTAGGATTATGGTATCCTAAGGAGTCACCTTTTCACTTGGAAGCTTTTTCAGATAGTGATTATGCAGGAGATAACTATGATAGAAGATCAACCACTGGAGGATGTCAATATCTTGGAAGAAGATTAGTCTCATGGCAATGTAACAAGCAAACAATTGCAGCAACCTCCTCTACTGAAGCAGAATATGTTGCTGCTGCAAGCTGTTGTGGACAAGTTTTGTGGATGCAGAATCAACTCTTGGATTATGGATTCAACTTCAAAAACACTCCTATCAACATTGATAATGAGAGTACCATCTGTATTGTGAAGAATCCAGTTTATCATTCCAAGACCAAGCATATTCAGATTAGGCATCACTTCATTCGAGATTGTTATGAGCATAGGCTTATAAATGTGGTCAAGGTTTACACAGATGACAATGTAGCTGATCTACTCACAAAGGGATTTGATGTTTCAAGGTTCAACCACTTAGTTGTGAGCATTGGGATGATTAACTACTAGGCTACATTTGAGGGGAGGCTTTAGTATTAGCTAGTATACTTTCTTTCAGTTCTTAATGAAAGTGTTGGATTTTTAGTTTTAGTACCTATGTTGTATTTAAGGGGAGGCAACATAGTTATTAGTTAGAAGGTTGTAGATAAGAAGATGGAAAGTACTGGTTCTGCAAAGTACTGCTTCAACGTACTGCTTTGAAGAGTACTGGTTCGGTAGACGTACTGCTTACGTGGAAGTACTGTTCCAACGGTCAAAACTGTGGGGCTACGGTTATTTAATTCATATTGGGAGGGGGTAAAAAGCCAAATACAACGGTAACACTGTTAATTAGGCTTTGATTTTTTTAAATCTTACCCATATTTATCCTATCCCATTATACCGATTTTCACTCTTCACTTTATTCTTATCCAACCATTTATTCATTCGGTATCTACGATTCTAATCGCTAATTACCTTCGTTTACCACTCTTCACACTCAATGGCTAATCGTGATTTCTGTTCTAAGCATAACATGGTCGCGAACTTAGATAAAACGGCGAAGAATGTTGATTTTCATGCGATGATTGACTTCTTGACTGGGTCATCAATCAATTATGCTATTTTAGTAAACCCTGATGTCATTGGACCATGGATTCAACAGTTTTGGTCTACTGCAAAGTATGATGAACAAGATGGTGTTCCTTTTATTCGTGCTAAGGTTGCTGGTCAAGCAATTAGGGTTACTGAATCTTCAATTAGGGAAGATTTACAATTTAATGATGAAGGGAGTGCTATTCGTTTTGCAAGACAAGAGATTTGGGATACACTCAGGGATATTGGGTATGAAGGTGATCTTACCATACTTACTTTTCAGAAGCCATTATTTAGTCCTCATTGGAAATATCTTATACATGTTCTTCTTCACTGCTTGAGTCCTAAGAGTACTTCATGGGAGCAGTTTGGTCAGAACATTGCTTCTGCATTGGTAGGCTTAGTTACAAATCGCCCTTTCAACTTTTCAAGGATGATTCTTGATGGAATGCTCTCACACATCACCAATGGTTCACCATTCTTGATGTACCCAAGGTTTATTCAGGTTTTCTTAAACAAGCAACTTGAGGGGATTTCTAAACCACAAAGTTTTCTACCTACAGTCACACTTCCCCCAAAGGTGTTTACATTCATTGCTAAGAAGAGTATCAAGTTCTCTGGAAGAAATACACCTTTGACAGCTCATATCTTGGAAGTTGCACAAGCAGTTAGGGATGCAGAACTAGAGCCTGAACAAGAGCAAGAGGAATCCTCTGCATCAGCCATTAGAGAGCAACCAGCTTCAAGAGAAGAGAGTGCTTCTCAACATACTGCTTCTCATCATACTGTTTCGTCTTCACAAAGTGCTGCTCAGGAGCATTCACCTCAACATAGGCATCAAACATCTAAGGAAGATGAGGAAGTGGTTGAGGATGTCTTGACCAATTATGAACTTTCAAGGGAATTAAGGAGGTTCAAGAAGGTTACTGATGATCAAGCTGATCAGATAAAGGATTTGGCAAGAAAATTAAGACGATTAAAGAGGTTTGTTTGGCCATTAGTGAAGCAACACAGGTTATGGGTAAAGTCTCAGAGGAGAAGTGGTCAGAAACCTAAGAAGGTTTCTCAGTCAAAGACAAGAAGGTCTAAGAAGTATTCTTCATTCCAATTGGGGAGGAATTTAGAGAATTTGAATGAAGATACTGAGTTCAATGAAGATACTGAGTTCAATCAAGATAATGAGTTCAATCAAGATACTGGACTTTATGATGATACACCACTTGAAGAAATTCCTCATGAAGATATTGTTGAGAGGAAAAGTGATGAAACAGAGCAAATAAACATTGAAGATGCTACTGTTGAAGTAAAAAGTGGTGATACTGAGGAATTGGATTTGGAAGGTACTGATGTTGAAAGTACTGCTCTTCAAGGTACTGCTCATCAAGAAACTATTACACCAAGGACTTTGGATTTTGAGGAAGATGTTGGACCTTCAAGTCAAATTCAAGAGGAAGTTGGCCCTTCTAATCCAGTTCAACAGGAAGAAGTTAGAAAACATACTGAAAGTGATGATGAGACCATTGCTGACATCATGTTGAACATGTCTAGACCAAGAGGCATAAGTATTGTTGATGTTGAACAACAACCTCATACTTCTTCTCAACCTACTCAGGAGTTGGATCCAAAAGACAAAGGTAAAGGGATCATGGTAGAAACTAAGAAGAAGAAGCTTACCTTGAAAGAACTAAGAGCTATTCAGGATGCTAAAAATGAGGAAGCTGCAAGGAAATTACAGGCTGAGATAGATGCTGAAGAATCAAGGAAAGTTATCAAACCTAGAAGGCCACAAAGTAAAGCTCAAGAAAGAAATTCTATAATGGCTTATCTCAAAGGAAGAGGATATACAGGTTTGATGAAATTGACACATACAGAGATGAAGGATCTGTATGATGCTGTCAGGGAAGCTATAGAAAAAGATCTTGCAAGCATTATTTCTTTTGAAGATAAGGAGCTTGAAGATAGCAGAAAGGAAAGAGTTGTTACAAGGAGCTCAAAGAGGAAGAGAACAACAACTGATGAAAAGTCATCAAAGAAGCTCAAGGATTCTATTGAATTAAGAATAGACACAGCTGATGAGCTAAGAAATTATTTGAGAGTTGTTGATTTTGAGCATCCAAAATCAGAAGATGTTGCAAACAAGAAGTCCAAGATTTCTACATTCTCAGTTGTAGAATCACAAGAAGGGGACTATTTGATATTTCATAGACAAGATGGAAGCTTTAGAGTATTCAATTCGTTATGGGATATACTACATCTGATAGATAGAGAAGATCTGCTTCAGTTATATCTACAAGTGCAGACTTATTTTGAACATATTCCACCACAAGGAGTGGGTTTGGTTATGGTAGGAGATCTTACAACCATCTGGGAAACAGAGGAAACAAAGGATAGTACTTTGTGGGAAAATCAAGAAAATTGGGAGATTAACAGATGGAGATTCTTTGAATCAGTTGGAATACACGTTTTGGAGTTAGAGGATGGTACTATGATTCATATGTTAGCAGAACAAAGATATCCACTCACAAGAGATATGATGATCAGGATGCGTGGTTTTGCGACCTTACAACAGGTTTTACCTCTCGAGGGATCTCAAGAGGCTTACAACCCCACCAGGCAGTGTACCTGACCGATGTAGTATAGTGTAGTGGTAAGTACGGGGGATTGATCGTTCTCCACAGGAATAGTGTTCGTTAGGTATGAAAAATTACTCTAATAGGTCTAAGGGTGAGAGAAGATTCTTTTTATGTTTTATATTTTTATGAAAGCAAGTAAAATCTCGGGTTTGAAAGAGTGGGCGGAATTAGTTGCTAATCAACTAACCCAAATTACTACGAATGCAAATAAAATAAAATAACAGAAAATGAAAATGTTGGTGAAAACTTATGTGGAGGGAAATGTGTTTACTTAGATTTCCTTACTCCCTAACTATCTTTTACCGGTTGATTAGTGTGTATTAGTTGCGTGGATGACGGGTGTATTCCTTAATACCATTCGTGGGGTGGCGTACGTACTTCCCCAACTCTACAAGCTCCTACTTCACTCCTATGTCGAGCCGGTTAGGAAGCTCCTAACATGGGATCACTAGAATTCGCTTGTGCATTAAATACAACCATAAAAACCTTTAGTACGCATTGGTTCATGTTTCTTAAGACGTTCAAGCAAGTTACCGAATAGGAAGTTAGCCAGTTTTCTTAAGCCTAACATAGATGAACAATCATCCAATACAACTAACAACACACTAATAACCAATAATCAATAGCTAGGTTTCATTAGATCTAAGCAAACACAAGATAAATCTAGCCTAACATGTTAAACAAAAGACAAGAATAAGATAGAATCAAACAACACATAGACATATTGAATGATTAATTGATAACTTATCTTCAATGTAACATGTAAGATCTCAAGGCAAAAAGCCTTGAAAGAGCTGCCAAATTCGTCCTAGGGTTTTCACACACAAAGTTCCCCAATAAGTTCCACACTAATGACAAAGAATTGCAAAACTATATATAGATTTTTGGATTTGACGGCGTCACGTTATGGAGTGTGACGCCGTCACCTCGCCGCTTTTAGGGTTCTCAGATGACCTTCTTGACGCCGTCCCTCTTTAGCTCTCAAAAATCCGTTCTGGCTTATCAAGGCTTGACGCCCTCAGACTATGAACGTGACGCCGTCCCTCTTTGAATTATAACGTGACGACCTTGATCAAATTAAAGCGTGACGCCGTCAGAATTTCCATGCAATTTCTCTGGCTTATCATGAGTAAATTTCACATCCACCACTTTTGCCAAGCCATGACGCCGTCCAGGGTTAATCCTGACGCCGTCAAAGGTAACTTCCAGCAAGATTTTGAGACTTTGTCGTTTTCTTCACTTTTATGCTCCAAAAACGTCCAAAATGCTTCCTTTTCCAGATTTCTCCTCAAAAGTACCTAAAATGACAAAAGGAACGATTTAGGGCAATATTTGATCAAATAAATATGATTTAGGGCTTAAATGACCCCTTAAAAGCGGTACACTTTTCGCTTCATCAAATACCCTTACACTTGAGATTTGCTTGTCCTCAAGCAAATGCGCTTTTATTCTAATCAAAATACAAGTTAGGGGTCATTTAATGCTAACATAAAAGTAATTACAACAAATATTCGTTCCACTTTAATCATAATAAGCACGGAGATTATAAACTAGCACCTCACAAGTAGTGTTTAGATACTCACATCTCTCAAGTGTCATCAAAATAAATCTCATAAATGAAAACGGATAATATCTCTCACTACCTGTCATAGCAAATAGATTACCATAGGCTTGGGAAAGGATCAAAAACCTCCTCCACTCGGCGTAAGCACCTAAGATAAACTATCAAAGAGGGCTTTTAAATGGGTTATAACGTTAGGTGTAGGGAAAAGGAAAACACGGTTTTGTTGGATAAGGGATATTTTACTGGTGGCGAGTTAAAGATCTTGATCAATTACATGTACTATACAATGTTGCTAAGCCAAGACTCGACTCGATTTAAGCTAATGAAAGAAAATAACAAAAACATAAAACAAACATAAAATGAAACGGGATGGTAGTCCGTATGTTTTTTCTACTTCTATTTTTCTTTTTCTTTTTTGTATTTTTCTTGATTTTTTCGATTTTTTTTTTTTTTTTTTTTTTTTTTTTTTTTTTTTTTTGCATACACTTTTGCCCTACCATCCAAAATAATACATTATAGGGGCATTGCATTCCCCTTACACTTGAACTTTTACATAACTTTACAAATAACTATTCTAATGACTCGAATTAAGATAATTGAAAAACTTGGAGTACTTTTAAAATATTTAGCACATATGGGGGTAATAAATGATGATCTTCCCCATTACTCCATTACACTAGTACTTTACCCATGAGTCCCAATCGTCCCAAAACAATATGTACAAGGATATGACTCGACTTAGCAACCATGTAATCAATTAGATAATTAACTTGGGTTTAAACAAATGTTGTTGATGTAATATTTTTATTCCAAAGAAATATTCGTGAAAATATTTCCCCGGGTCGTTCTCCCAACGAAGGTTTGACGGCGAATAAGTCGAATCGGAGTCGTGAAAATTTGAAGTGAATAAGTGACGTGAAAGATTATTTTTTTTAGTATTGATTACACTAAAATAAGGACAATTAAAATCAACAATCTACGCTATTAAAATAAATGCACACAAAAAGAAATCAAATAATGCAAATCCCGGGCTAATCCCGAGATTTATAAAACTAATAGTGAATTTATACTAAAATGAAAAAGTAAAAACCTAAGGAACTAAAAATGTCACTAATCAAAACTAAATTTTATGAAAGAAAATTAAAGAAAACAAAAAGTCAAAAAGTTTAGGGACTAAAGTGTAAAAACTGAAACTATTTTAGACTTTATAAAAGACAAGGACCAGAATTGTAATATCTGAAACTTTAATAAATCTAAAAACGATTTAAGAACAAAGAGAGGGACCAAACATGTTAAAACTGAAAATTAGGGACTGATTTGTAAAAATTGAAAAATAAAAAAAACGATTTACTCTAAAAAGCAACCCAGGTTCGATCCTAGGCTACTACAAATTATCCAAACTATTTTTTTTTTATTTTTCTTCTTTCTAAATTCAAACAACAACTAATTATCACTACTTTTAATGAAAAGAAATATCTCAAACAAGCTTAAATAAGCTGGAAAACAGCTTATACACAGTTCAGTTGAGTTTTTACACTCAACTTGAAAACAGTCCAATAAGCTCTCAATAAGACTAAATTCTATCAATTACTAATTCAATTTTGATCAAATTCAGGTACCAAAAACTTAGGACAGTGCAAGTATTTATGAACAGCTATGATGAAACGATTTTTAATGACAGATTAGGACTAGCAAATGATGATGGCAAAGCTTGTAAATGAACACAGATAAATTTCATACTATGAATTACTCACAAACAAAGATCCAAGCAATTCCAAACACATATGATCAACCAAATGATCTCATGAACATGACAACATTCAAGCAATGTGCACCAGATACCAGATGAACTTCGACTAATTAATTACCACTAAGAGTTGACTAAGATGAAATTATGAAGCTTAGATCTTACAAACTAGATGAGTTTAAGCTATATTATCCATTGACTAACATGCATAAACACAATTAGTGTCCAAATCAACAAGCACCGATCCAAATTTCAACATATATTAGCAGCTTATGAGATTAACAAGTAACTTTGACTTTTTCTTAACAAACCACCAATATTATGCTTATTCTGAGCTATATAAGAGTAATGCAGATAAATCAGACCAAAATAACCACCAACTAACACCAACAGCACACTTATTATCCTTGATCCAAACACCCTTGAACTAGCAGATATCAAAGCTACAAACAGATCTAAGCATTAGCAGCCAAAACTCATGATCAAATACCACTTATATCAGCCAAATATGATCAAATCAATACAGATTAGCAACTACTATCAGCTAGCATTAACAATGACAGATCTACTTTAACTAAGCTAGAGATAGAACATATATGAAACAGTAATGAAGCAACTACAATGAATCAAACATCAAACACTTATACTACCACTGAATATGATCAAATCTAACTAACAAACAACTATTAAACAAGCAACAACAGATCTACAAACTAAATAATATTTTAGAGGAAATGTAAAATAGAAAAACTCACAATGATCATCCCCCTCAGCTCAAACAGAGGGGATTCACTATGCTTGCCTATCTTTAGATAGGCTAAACTCTTCCAAATCTCAGTCTAGACTATCAAATTAAACCTTCTGAATAAGCTCAGCTTATTGGATAAAAGCTGAGTTTGACTTCTGTTGACTTTAGTACTTTTGAGAGGTAATGAACTAAATAAGCTCACTACAAGCTATAGCAGCTTGAATAAGCTTATATTAACAACTAAAAAGGCTATTTGAAGCCGGATTTAAGTAATAAAGGAAAACATATTTTTGGTTTTTTATTTGATTTTCTGATTTTTTTTATATTTTTGATATGATATAAACAATAAACTATAACTAATAAAGGATTAAAAGTGATTACTAGATATTAAATGAAACAGTAACAAGAGATTTAAACTAAGATTAAACAATTTAGAATTCAAAAGGAGATTAAAAAAAACTTAAAATGAAGAGTAAACTAAGCTTTCATTAATTAAAACTGAATTACACTATTTGAAATCTGAAATACAATTGAGAGTACAATTCAACAGCATAACATTGCATAAAAAAAATTACATACGAAATGGGGAATAACCCTCTCCTATTTATAGGCTTTTGCCGAACCTTCTGGGTCTTGCCACCTTGGCAATCCGTGTGCTATCTTCAGCCATCATCACCCTTAGATCACCTTGCTCTTCAATCCTCCATTTCTAACCGTACGATCACAGATTACGCGTGTTCGGTCCAATCAACAGCTTCCGCGTGTCATTCTTATCGTCAGGGTCTTCTAGAAGGGCCAATGATTGTCCAATCTACCCTTAATTGCCGTAATTTTTGTACGGTAATTGTTAGGGTTCGTAGGCTACAGTAAAATCTGGGTTGGGGTTGAAATTGGGGGCGCATTTGTTTAGTGTGAGAGGGAGAGTGTTTATTTTTATTTGACTGCTTATTTATTTAATTGACCGGGTGGGTTTTTGTTCGGATCATGGGATTATACCGGGTATTGGGTTTTGACTAAGGATGGTGGGCTCGGGTTAAAAACTTGGGCCGTGGGTTGTTAGAGATGGGTTGGGATGGATTAAGTTTTATTTTAAATCTGGGTATATTAGGTAGTGAAATGGATTTTAAGGATTTTGTTTTTCAAGGAACTATAAATGTAAATTCTGAAAGTTAAGGGGTCAATGTAGCCATTCTTCAAAGTATGATCTAAGGGTGGATTCTTGACTTTTTGACCAAGTATGTCTTTCCCGGTTCGGCTCTGAGTCTTTTCCGTATCCCGTGCTCGTTTTCCCGGTTTTCTTGTGTCTTTTGTCATTTTTCACGATATCCGTCCCTGCACAATCATAAACACAAAAACACTATATCTTTTGGCATTATGGACGGGTTTTTGGTTATTTTGGTCCGGTTTTGGTCAAGAAAAGTTATGTGTTTAAGCACATACCAGTTGTCACAATAATGCACTAAAAATGAGTGCATACAAGGTAGGCTAAGGCGATTTGGGTGTACATTTTAGTGGGGTGTAACAAATTCTTCCTTTAAGTAAAATGCTTAAAGGTCGAAACGAAAAGATAGGCTCTGAGGGGTGTACTAGGGGTATCGTGTACTAAAAATGAGTACAACGCAAAGGGTGTGGGAGAATTACTTGACCAATGTAGCCAATGTAATTATAACAAAAACACAGGTGTAAAACAATGGGTTTATCCTAATGCCTCTTATCATGTAGTAAATCTAACTACACGAATGTAGTCTCACTTGTGACCTCGGAATGGTCCTAACGCAAGTTCTAGAATCTAAGTGCTACCGGTACACACATCATAGCATAAATGCTTTTCCTACCAATTCTAGGGGCGAACCTCACATATTTGGGGGTGGAAAATTTTTTTTAGTGGTACGGTTTTTGTGCTAGTCATATAACTCCTATCTGTGAGACGCTCATTAAGATCAAAGTTTCATTCCTATATGTTGTAAAAAATTTTAAATTTGGCACTAAAATTACCCTAACAGGTATTTATCTCAGTTTTATTACACATCTATTATTAAACAAACAAAAATCAAGCGTAATAGCATTCTCTAAAAATCGTATTTTTACCCCCCCCCCCCCCTTACACTTAAGATGAACATTGTCCCCAATGTTCAAATAACAAGATGTAAAAGTATAAAGTAAAAGAATGAAATCAAATACTCCCCTGATTCGTTCGGTGGATAACGAAGTAACACGGTTAGATCTTCTTCCAAGATAATGTTGAAGCTCCATGACTAATGCATCGCCATAAGCTTGATCCAGCAAACATTTCCTTGTCCAAAATAACCTGTTAAACCTGAGAAAACAAACACGAAAACCTGCATAACATCGGCGGGATAAATCTATATATAAGGATATAATGCTTGTGGAATGATAATTTTGCAGATTCCTGGAGATTATAAGTTATAGATTTAATAAAAACTTTTTATGAAAACAAAACTTTCAAAAATTTTCAGAAAATTAAACCTGACGCCGTCAGGTTGTAACTCCTGACGCCGTCAGAAATGATCTGACAGAATTCTCATGTTACGTTTCCGGAAAAATTTTGGAAAAACCTATACCTTACTTCCTGGAATTCCTGCAAAACTTCATTATGACTCGATACAAGCATTTGACTCAAACAAATACTAATATGTATGTTAATTTATTATTATTATGATTCATGTTCATTTGTGTTCTAATAAACCGATTTAGATTTCCCTTACACTTAACTTTTGCAAAATACCTTTATATGTAGTTAAGACGAAGTTAAAAACAAAATAAAGCATTTTCACAAATTACTTTTGAACATGAATCAATAATAATAAAACTTAAACACACATACGGAAGCAAATAAAATCAAACAAACAAATAAATAAACACACAAAGCAAATAAAGCTTGGGTTGCCTCCCAAGAAGCGCTTTTCTTTATTAACGAGTCTTGTAGCTAGACTCAAAGTAAGGCTCATCTAGTGTCGCTTATGCTCACGTATCCGAGTGTGAGCCATCTAATTGTTGCCTCATCTTTCTTGTATTCATCATTCAGCTCCAAACATCCATGATAGTATCTCTTATTTTTCTCATGTGGATATTTGAGCCCCTTCCTCTTATCATTCTCACTTAACAAATCAAGAGGCACAAGTCTATTGCAAAATTCAATGGAGTAGTTTTTAAACCTAGGATGTGCTCGGGGCATTTGGTAAGTAAAATCTTCATCCCCATCCGAGAATGTAATTAACCCGTCCACAAGTTTTTCGTCAAGGTGGGTCAACCTTTTGAAGGGTTCTCCAAAAATGACTTGGGTTAATTTGTTATCAATGAATTCTCCTAAGTTCTCCATAACCATAAAATCCACCAAATACACAAAACTTCCAACGAATACGTGTAGTGGCTTAGTCCTAGCAACAATGTTATCTCCTTGATATTCTAGCTCATCTACCATGATTTTATTATAATTAGCGCGAGAGATAATGTTCATAGGCAAAGATGAGTTAAGATAAGCATAAAAATCATGATAACCAATCTTACACGGAAATTGCATGTTAAAGAGGCTATCCTTTTCGATCTTAGTCCTAGGGTCAACATACTTAAAGGGATCAATTTCCTCTTTTCCCCATTCCTCGTTAACTACTTCTCCATTACCGGCATCCTCATCGGAGTCTGAGTAGTAAAACGGACTAACATGGTCATTCTCATGGTCAGACTCCTCCATCTCAGAATTGTTACCAAAGTGGTGGTCGGGTGAAAGGTTGTTGTTTTCTATGATGGGGGTGGGAACGGGTAGTTGAAAGTTTGCACGGCGAAAAATACGAATAACAGGGATCAAATGACCAATGTTACTCATGAGGTAAGTGGAAGGTATCACAAACAAAAGTACAAAGAAATAAGATAGACTAAAGAAAACCTATAAAAAGAAAATAAAAATCTCACTAGAAAGGAATCTAGTGAGTAGATCTATAAAATAAAAATTCAACCTAAACAATAACTATTCCCCGGCAGCGGCGCCAAAAACTTGATGCGTGGTTTTGCGACCTTACAACAGGTTTTACCTCTCGAGGGATCTCAAGAGGCTTACAACCCCACCAGGCAGTGTACCTGACCGATGTAGTATAGTGTAGTGGTAAGTACGGGGGATTGATCGTTCTCCACAGGGAATAGTGTTCGTTAGGTATGAAAAATTACTCTAATAGGTCTAAGGGTGAGAGAAGATTCTTTTTATGTTTTTATATTTTTATGAAAGCAAGTAAAATCTCGGGTTTGAAAGAGTAGGCGGAATTAGTTGCTAATCAACTAACCCAAATTACTACGAATGCAAATAAAATAAAATAACAGAAAATGAAAATGTTGGTGAAAACTTATGTGGAGGGAAATGTGTTTACTTAGATTTCCTTACTCCCTAACTATCTTTTACCGGTTGATTAGTGTATATTAGTTGCGTGGATGACGGGTGTATTCCTTAATACCATTCGTGGGGTGGCGTACGTACTTCCCCAACTCTACAAGCTCCTACTTCACTCCTATGTCGAGCCGGTTAGGAAGCTCCTAACATGGGATCACTAGAATTCGCTTGTGCATTAAATACAACCATAAAAACCTTTAGTACGCATTGGTTCATGTTTCTTAAGACGTTCAAGCAAGTTACCGAATAGGAAGTTAGCCAGTTTTCTTAAGCCTAACATAGATGAACAATCATCCAATACAACTAACAACACACTAATAACCAATAATCAATAGCTAGGTTTCATTAGATCTAAGCAAACACAAGATAAATCTAGCCTAACATGTTAAACAAAAGACAAGAATAAGATAGAATCAAACAACACATAGACATATTGAATGATTAATTGATAACTTATCTTCAATGTAACATGGAAGATCTCAAGGCAAAAAGCCTTGAAAGAGCTGCCAAATTCGTCCTAGGGTTTTCACACACAAAGTTCCCCAATAAGTTCCACACTAATGACAAAGAATTGCAAAACTATATATAGATTTTTGGATCTGACGGCGTCACGTTATGGAGTGTGACGCCGTCACCTCGCCGCTTTTAGGGTTCTCGGATGACCTTCTTGACGCCGTCCCTCTTTAGCTCTCAAAAATCCATTCTGGCTTATCAAGGCTTGACGCCCTCAGACTATGAACGTGACGCCGTCCCTCTTTGAATTATAACGTGACGACCTTGATCAAATTAAAGCGTGACGCCGTCAGAATTTCCATGCAATTTCTCTGGCTTATCATGAGTAAATTTCACATCCACCACTTTTGCCAAGCCATGACGCCGTCCAGGGTTAATCCTGACGCCGTCAAAGGTAACTTCCAGCAAGATTTTGAGACTTTGTCGTTTTCTTCACTTTTATGCTCCAAAAACGTCCAAAATGCTTCCTTTTCCAGATTTCTCCTCAAAAGTACCTAAAATGACAAAAGGAACGATTTAGGGCAATATTTGATCAAATAAATACGATTTAGGGCTTAAATGACCCCTTAAAAGCGGTACACTTTTCGCTTCATCATCCACTCACAAGAGATCTGATGATCAGGATGCTAGAGCATGGCATGGAAGTGGAACAAGAGAATGAAGTAGCATTGATGGTTATAAAATTGTTCATCAAGTGGACGACTGAAGCTGAAGATTGATGCATAACTACTGGTATGGTATTTATAATATAAATCTTTTGAAAAATAAGTACTTTATTTAAAGTACTGCTAGTCAAACAGTACTTTTTCAAAGTACTGCTTGCAGCATGAAACCAGTAAAGTCTTTTGTTTAATAAATAAGTGATTTTTGAAAAAGTACAAAAACATTTTGAAGCACAAAGATTAAACAGCAACAAATGGTTTTGAAAGCAACAACATGGTGTTAGTACTTGTACTACACAACAAATGGTAATCAACTCACCATGTTTAATAAACAAGAAAGAGTTTGACTCATCATGAGGGTACGGCTCTGATGTGATTATCAAATCCATTTTTAGTTGACAATTTACTAAAAATTGTATGGTTTTCAACTCACCATATCTATGTTAGTGAAGAGTTGGCTAGCCTACAAGATAATGGCTTGTAGTAAAGGCTGTGGAAAACCATTGTATGGTAATTAGTTCACCATGGTAGTGATTGTACTAAAAGAACTAGCTAGTCCAAAAGCAAACGGCTATTTGGTAAAGACTAATCAAATCCGTTGATAGCTGATGATTTGCTAAAAATCATATGGTTATCAATGTACCATGGTTCTTAAACCTAAACATTGGCTACTCCAGAGTTAATGGCTTTGGTAAAGAGACATCAAAATCCATTAAGTTTTCAATGATTCACCTCTCACAGGAGTTAACACACCTGGAAGTGATGAGAATAGTATGAAACTTTTAAGATCTGATGTACCTATTGCCAATATGATGCTGTGTTGCTGAAAAGAATTGTTGCTGATAAAGATTGCTGTTAATAATTACTTTGATGATGACAAAACAAAGACATGAGACAGAAGTTAATGATACAGTCTTTCCTTGAAGATAAAGATGTTGAAGTTAAAGAAATAGAAAGGAACTTGAAATCAAGCAAGTGGAATTCAAGTTAGGGGAGGATTGTTGGGCTACAAAGTACTGCTGCATGAAGAAAGTCAAAGTACTGCTCGATAGAAGTCAAAGTACTGCTCATGTTCTAAAGAAGTCAAAGTACTGCTAAAGATAAAGGACTGATATGCAAATACGTTTAAGGATTAATGTGTAATTCTAGAATGTTCTTAGAGTTATTATTAGATTAGATTTAGAATTGCTTGTCGTTCAAGTATTGTAAACCGACTAGGGTTTTCCTTGTGCCTATAAAAGGACCCCTAGGTTGGCATTAGAGATACGATTAGAGATACAAGTTCATAAGAAGTTTTAGAGAAAAGTATTAGTCGATTATTAGAGTATTAGTGATTAGAGTTTGTTTAGTGAATCTGTGTAAAGAGCAGGTTCAAGGTTTTAATAATATTCAAAGTTGTTTATTTAATTCTTCTTAGCTTTGTTGAAGTAGATTCCGCATACTTAGCAAAGTATATCAGTATTTCACCATTAACAGTTTTGGATTTATCCAAGGTTGTTAAACTGTAGACAAGCTACAAGTTAGTTTGGTCAAAATATATCGATCCAACAAAAATTGAACTCCCATTTTTATACACTTCCTCTAGCACCAAGGAACTCAGGAAAAATGATAAGAACTCGTGGAAAATTGGTGGTGGCCGATTTGGAGTTTTAGTTTGGATTTAGGGTTTTTAGAGTGAAATAAAAGGAAGATAATTAACAAACCGTGTATTATGGAGGAGGAGGGAGGTGATTTCGGCCCAATACTTATTGTGATGAAATAATTCTGATTTTTTCAAAGTTTCCATATTTAATTTGATATTTATCCTTGATTTTATACCTTTTAAATATTTAACAAATAATTAAATATACATAAGTATGTATTTCGGCCTACAATGTATTTTTATGGGTGACAAGTAATTTTTGGACATTGTAAAATATTAAAATGTTGCAACAAAAATTATCTTACTTCATATGTTGCTCATTTCCAAGAGTTTGGGATTTATTTGGTGTTTTATGTACTTATTAATTGAAATTTAAAGTTACAAGGGTATTTTGGTAATTTTGCATGTTTTGAAATTTTGGGTATTACATAGCATTTCTCTCACAATTTGCTCCCTTTCCCGTTCTATCACTTTCTTCTCATTCAGCATCTCTTTCAGATGAAGTGATCTTGAAGTAAGCACCCGTCCCAGTGTGCTCATATGACCAAACAACTGAAGTCTAAACGTTTCCACGTCCAGGTGTCTGCTGACACATTCACTCCATATTTCTCTTGTTGATTCATAATCTGGATCATTTCGGGAATTAAAGTCAAGAAACCATTTGAGCTGCGTCTGGAGCGCTTGATAGGCTACTATGCAGTCACCTCCTTGTACAATTTGATTCTCTAATTGAGATATGTTGTGCAAGAGTTTCTCTCTGAAGGTTGAAAAATCCATTCCAGATCCGAAGGTTGAAAAATCCTTTTTAGATCCGAAGAGTTTTCCAAAAATTCGATTGAATAAATATGGTTTTAACATTGGAGACCTTGCTTCAGAGATTGTCACACATTGACTCTTAACTCCTTGAAAGTGCATTAGACAACGTTCCTTCGTGACGTTTTGCACAACTGGAGACATCTGTCCCGCTTGAGAACTCGATTCCATTTTCTTGTGATGTGCGATAAAGTTGATTCAGGATCTTTGCAACGAAATAGGAGATATTTGTTGAAGGTTAAGTTTGGTTGTTGTTGTGAAGTCTTGTTGTGTTGTTGATGATGGTCGAAGTTGTAACAAATTAAATAACGTTACGAAACTTGATTCAAGTATAATTAAGACAAAGTCTAAAGTTTACAATTCCGACAAAAGGATATGTAAATTACAATTTAGATAAACACGACACTTTCTATAGAAATTTCAATTTGACCAAATTAAGGCAAAGTATCAATTTAGATAGAAATATATCTTATTTATATAAATTCGTAATTTATATAACATCTAACAATCTTATACAAGAAAGTAGATAACCGTTTGTCGAAGTATTTTACACTCTTATACAAGAGTAAAAATACCGAGTTCACTTTCGAGTTGACGAAATTACGTTCGAATCAAATCCTTAAAAGTTATCTAACTTTGAAGTCTTTTAATCACAATTGCGAGGGCCAAAAGTGTCAAATCCAAAAGATCTTCTAAGGCAGCTGAAAGTACAAGGAATGAAGTTGCCAACTCTGAAAATTGCATCAATTGCGAGACCAAGGTTGAATTGCGAGACCAATTTCGATAGAACACCACCAATTGCGCGAGCAGCACCTCAATTGCGAAAGAGGCTGAATTGCGAGACAGATTCTGAATTGCGAGACCCCAATTGTGACAGAACAGCAATTGCGAGATGAATTGCGAAACTGCAGTTGAATTGCGAAACAGGCAGTACCAATTGCGAAAGAGCAATTCCAAGAGCAGTATCAATTGCGATAAACGTAGCAATTGCGAGACCAAAGTTGAATTGCGAGAAATTTCAACTTATTCCCACTTTTGTTGACTTTTGAGTACCTTCCCACGTGAAACCTTATACCTTTTCACTACTTGCTGACAACTTTTCCACAAGTTGCTAATATCCCTTACACCTTTTCAACAACTTGACCAATATTATATCAAAGATATTCCACAAACACAATCAACTAATTCTTTCTTTGAATCTTTCGATCAAAAAACTAAGAACACTAATAAAAGTGTAGCTTATTCCCAATATTCTAATGAAGAATAATCAAAGAAGCATGAACCAAGTCGTGAACATATGAACAAACACAACCTTTGTTCTTCACTGTTGCGTACAAATAACCACAGAAAACACAAACTGCCACGTTTTCCAGAAAATAAAACGCAACACAAGTGTATTTTTCAACAAGAACCGAACTCAAAGAACTTCCTACCTCGTTGACCGGCTGTTGATGCCACTTGTTGTAGTCGATAATCACTCTTTATCACACTAATATGGGGCGTTAGAACACAAGAGAGATGGGACAATGGTGTATAAATATGGATCGTATATGGAGAGAATGAGATGTGACTTTGATAACTTTTCTTATATTAAAGCTTACACATTTTACACACACAGTGAACCACTTCTCAAATGAGACTTTGAGAAGCTTATATAGTACAAGGACATTACCCTAATGGGCCTTGTGTGGGCTTCGTGGGTTTTATCATGGATTGGGCTTTTACACTTGAAACTTAAACTAATACAAGCCCACATGATACAAAGTTCTAATACAATGAATGACCATCACTTTAAACATTAAAATTAAAGCTAACAGTACGAGACCTCACTGGGTTATTCGTGAGATCGTTTCGAACCCTCTCTAGCGACTCATAAATGTACACATCAAACGAGATTTGAATCTTTTACTCTAGAAAAGTCACTTCGGAAAACTACTTGAAAATGTTGTAGTTGTAAGAAATACTCACTCCGTCCCAAAATTATAGTCCCCATTTGACTTTTTTGTTCTTTTTTAACTTTGACTTTAAATATTTTTGGTTGTGTTATGCAATACTTGATGAAAATTATACCAATAAAAATACATTTAAAGCTTAATTTATTCATATATTTTGTATGAAATATTATGTAATATAAAAAAAATTACTTAAGTTAAAGTTGAAAAATAAAAACCGAAAAAATCAAACAGGGACTATAATTTTGGGACGAATCAATTAGAATTGAGTTGAAGCAGAATATTTAGGCTATGTTGGGCAAAAGTAGCTGTGAGCAATAGCAGTGAGCTGTGAGCTGTAGCCACAACTCATTTCTCACCACTCACAGTTTCTTAAAGAAACATTGAAAAAATGAGTTTTCTTAAAAAATAGCAAAGCTCACCACTTTTTTAACAAACGAACACTAAAAATCAAAAAGCTCATTACTCACGGTTTATCGCCTAAAAAGCTAAAAAAAAAAAAAAAAAAAAAAAAAAAAAAAAAAAAAAAAAAAAACTCCCAACAAAGACAAAATAAGAATAGTTTAAAAAAGTTACAAGAAAAAGAGGGTTGGGCTAATTCCAACAAGAAATAATTACAAAAGCCTTGAATAAATATTTGGTTTTTCTATCCCTCTCTCAAGACTGAATTAATGCTGAAATCAAATCTCAACATTTATTTTGATCTTTAAACCCATTTACGTCGGTGGGTTCCAAAAAGGATTCAATCTTTGGGTGATTGCTGAAGATCTTTTGTAAAAAAGATTTTTGGGATTGATGGGTTGGAGATATCAAGCTGGTTTGTTTCTAATTGCAGCTGTTGTTATCATTTGGGTCTTTTCTGCAGAAGTCACCCAGGTTTACTTTTTTTTTTATAATTATCTACTGTTTTATACTTTTATATCAATATCAGTTTTGTTTAAACTTGCTGAGTATGTCTCTCTATATATATGCTTCATGTGACTTCTGATCTTTGCTGATATTACCATTTTTTATTCTTTGACTTTTGCTAATTTGTTCCATGTTCTGGGATCTTTCTTATGTTTCACAATTGTAGTTAGATCACATGTGTTTTAGAGAAGAGATTTGCTACTTACTGGTTGGCCATGTAGATTGGAAATAGGTTACAAAGTCAACCTTCTAGTATAACAAGGTCTATCTTTTTGTTGGACAGAGTCGTTCGATGTGTCGTTGGGGATCTTTGTTTTGAAAGTGTTAAGGGTCCGGGTTCTCTTGTGTGTGGGAACTCATAATTACGACTTGGATGCTTAAAAAACTATAATGGAATGCAACTCATAATTGCGACTTGGATACTTAAAAAACTATAATGGTATGATTAGGATATCAGATAATCTCTTGATCACAGCTAGGAAATTTTCATATAAGGTTTACCTCAGTAATATGTTTTCTTGCAACAACGTCGTATGTTTTTCAAATCTAGATACTTTCACCCTGAATAATGAAGAAAATCAGAACTGATGCATACAACTTTAAGTCGCAATGATCTGTTTTACATCCTTTTAGTTAGGTTTTAAATAAAGTAGGGTTCTTGTGAATTTATATAGGCTCATGCTGAAATCACTATTAGGGTATAAGGTAAGTTAATGTTATATTTACCGGGTTAAAACCCGTTACCCAAAAAAAACGTTCATGTTAATAAAAAATTCATTCTTATTGTAAGGTATTCAACAAGTACCTAAAATAGACAGTTTTAGGGAGCTATGGTTGTCTGCTGGTATGATGAATTGCTGTTATGATGAGTTGGATTCTCTTGGTATAAGCAATTCCAAATTTGGTTGGTTTACTTCAGTTTCACATTGATTTATATGTGCTAAATAGAAAAGCAGGTTTTCTGTGACATGTGAGGTTAGTCAATTTCATGAAATAGGGAACTTTGTAACTGTTTGTTAGACAATATAAGAAAACGTTGCAATGTGGATGAAAAGGATATTTCCATGTGAACAAATGCAACATTTGTTCACACGAAATCCCAAGATAGAATGACTTATTTAGTTATTTTAGCTTGCAAGTTATTAATGGGTTTGCTTCTCGTCTAGATGATTCCTCTGTTTCTTTGTTTTTGAGGGGCATCTTTAACATTTACCTAACTGCAATACACTATATCTCTAGCCATGCTTTGTACTATAGGAGATACCTATGTTGGAAGTACTCTACCTTTCTACTCCTTTCGGAAAACTATCTTATTTTTCCTGTAAAATTAAAAATTAAATACAGAATTTTAGTTAACTGAATTCTGACTATGTTTTTAATCATAAACAGGGGATATTTGATGATTATAAACAGCCATTTGCTGTGACATATCTTGGAGCTTCATTGATGGTGATTTATCTTCCGATTGCATTCATTAAAGATTGGATATACAAGTTAATTCAAAAAAGAAATAAACAATCCCTTATTGGAGTGAATTCCCCTCTTAAGTACATTGGTGGCTCAACAGTGTTTGAAATGGAAGTTGAAGGGTCCCCATTAAATCGAAAAGATAGTGATCACGACCTTTCCAAACAAGAAGAAGGAAATCCATTAGTCCCTAAAAGCAAAACTGATATTTTTCCATTGAAGCATGATACTCAGGTTACAACGAGAGAGATCGCTACTTATGGATTTTATATTGCACCTATCTGGTTTCTCACAGAGGTAAATATTTATGCTTATGCAAGTTATGGTTAAATGCGTCAATACGCATTTTACTCTTAGGTGTTTGCGTAAATCAAGCATGACTAGTTTCTTAAACTTTCGTTTCAGTATTTGTCAAATGCTGCACTTGCACATACAAGTGTTGCTAGTACAACAGTACTCTCTTCAACTTCAGGACTATTCACTCTATTCATTGGTGCGTTTTTGGGCCAAGATTCTTATAATGTGACCAAGATTGTTGCGGTCTTTGTAAGCATGGCTGGTGTTGCCATGACAACAATGGGCAAAACATGGGCGGCAGATGAAGTCACTAAGAGTTCCTCTTCGTAAGTCACTTCTTCCCCTAAATACTTCAATAATCTCTGTTTCATCATGTTAGTTGTTTGCATGAATGTCTTTTGTGGTAATGCTGTTACGGTTGTGATTGAAGATCCCTGCTTCGTGTCAAACATGCTTCATGCACTAGGGTTTATCGGGTCACTATAACAACAACTTTTATAATAAGATTAATTGCACTACAAGGTAACTAACTTTGGTCTATATTTTATATTTGATAACTAACTATGTTTTAACACATGAAAACACTAAAATTTTCAAATATTAAGGTAATGCATAGCATACAAGTTAGTATGTCAAAGTGTTGACCTGCCAATACCTTTGAGAATGTTATGGGTTATAGATTTGTGTATTTGTTTATTGTTATGGGTTGTGATCTTTCTCCTTTGTTGAGACTTATTAGTTTTACAACCCTGTTTAGGTTTTTCATCAATTTAGTGTTCTTATTGAATGTTTCAGGGCATTGACTGATATAAACTTCAACTTTTTGTTTCTTTTAAAGAAATGGCGATCGCTCTCTAGTTGGCGATCTGTTCGGGCTTTCTTCAGCTATGTGTTATGGGCTCTTTACGGGTGCGTATCATCTATTATCTACTTAGTTTTATGCATAGTTACGGAAGTTGTAAACTTTGTGACAAAAACCTTTATGCATAGTTGTTAGAAACTTCATGTGTATGTCTATGTATACCAATCAAAGTCGTAAACTATCATCATTCATCAACTCCTGGGTTAGTGGTCTTCCAGATATGGTTGGTTAATAATACAAATTTCATTTTACAGTGCTTCTTAAGAAGTTTTCAGGGGAGGAAGGAGAACGTGTTGATGTGCAGAAATTGTTTGGATATATTGGTTTGTTTACACTCGTGGCTCTATGGTGGCTTGGTAAGTTTATGCTTCTAATTGGTCAAAGATATGGTACTCGTCAAACTTGCCACCATTTTATTATGTTAGAAAGGAATATACGAGATTTACACATTATCTCTTATCCATAACCATATTCGCTCTTGCAAAAAAGAGATAGACTCAACGAGTTAAATGGTAACATGAGTGGTTTCCGTAACAAGTTTAATGGTAACATGAGTGGTTGCCATAACCAGTTTAATGGTGAGATGAGTGGTTGCCATATAGTTATCTTTGACTTGCAACATTTAGATGACAAGCAAAAACTTTGCCGGTAATTGCTACCCAACTTTTCAAAAAATGTTACTCAAGTTATGCATGAAATTGATGTACACGTCAGACCCAAGTTTTTTTTTTTTTTTTTTTTTTTTTTTTTTTTTTTTTACCTTGATATGCCTATCAGGCTATTATCATCACAAAACTTATTTACTTATTTTTACACTACAGACAAGGATAAGGTCCATGAACTTGTTTCATAACTTGTACTTGTTGACACGGCTACTATTATCAATTTTTTTTAATTAAATATTTAATTTTTTCCTCATTTCAGTTTGGCCACTGACTGCGCTAGGAATTGAACCAAAGTTCAAGATTCCTCACTCGGCTAAAATGGACGAAGTAGTTATTGCCAACGGACTTATTGGGAGTGTCCTTTCCGACTATTTTTGGTATGTATATATAGCAAACCATCTTTTGGATTGAAATCCGTTTAGATTTCTAAAAGCAAACAATTTTTGTGTTTGTTAGGGCATTATGTGTTGTATGGACTACTCCATTGGTGGCAACCTTGGGCATGTCACTCACCATCCCCCTTGCTATGGTGGCAGATATGATGATACATGGCCGCCATTATTCTGCCATTTATATTCTTGGTTCTGTTCAGGTAATAAAACATTTCGCTGTGAATTTTGAAATTTTGGATGAGAATGATGCTTGCACTTTAAATCCATGCGTTTATTGGTTAAGTTGAGGTAGAATCTTACTTTTGAGGTCAAACTAGCAAACTTTCTACCTTAGAATGATTTTGTTACATATTTAACACCAGAATCTTTCTATGACCAGGATTGTTTCATAATGATTTCATATTGCATTAAAATTTCCACGAAAATTGGAAGAATGCATACCAAATTTGGAACTGAAAGCCTGCCTTTCAAATTTCGAGAGTTAAACATTATCTTTTGCTTTCTTTTTAGTAAGGGTGTTTGGATGTGTCTTTTCAATGATTATTGTGATCTCAAGAATTAAAACATAGTAAGGTAGTTCAGGTGCATAAAGTCTTAAACTGTAGGCGTACATCTATTTAGCTTCAGATATTGTATAGGCTTATTATTATGGTCCTAGGATTCAACTGTGGAGGTTAAACATTGTTTTTAAACAATATGGCGACTGAATCTTGAGATTATACAGTAATGTTTATGCTGACTTGAAGAGCTCTTTTGTGTTTTTCAGGTATTTGCTGGTTTTGTGATTGCTAATGTTCCTGATAGAATTTCAAAAAAAATCGGGTTTTAGCACGTGAATCTCCACCACTAACTTTTGCAGTCTAAAGATTCTTCATTTCAAATCTTGATTCGTTGTTGAACTTCAAAATCCTGAAAACGCTGATTGTGATCATCGAAGATGGAACAAGTGTATCATCTGTTGTTTGAATATAAACTCGTGGTGCCATATCTTGAAGAGGGTGATGTTCAAAATTGTGATATATACAACATACTTTTGTCATTTTGAGTCTAGTTTTGTTTTCAGTTTTGTGGGGTTAATTGTTAGGGACATGCAATACAAGACTAGATAATTTGTACCAACTTTCCAAAAATGTTAATATCAAATGTGTTGATTGTTTTCTGTCCACTTCTTATTTTGGTTATCTTGCATACTTTTCCATGTTATATTACAAGTTTATAAAAGTACATTGTGACAGATTTGTGATAAGATATCAACTGTAAAAAGTGAAGTACAAGTACAACTGGTGCTGAGTACTCCTATGCTTGAGAGCTCGTCTCGACAACTAAAACTTGGGCTCGAATTTCGAATCGAGCTTGATCGAGATTTAAAGTTCAACCTCGAGCTCGACGAGCTTTCTAAAACTCGAGCTCGAATGTGCATGCCTTTCATGCTCGAACTCGATATATTTAGCTTGACTCGACTCGCTTCGGATATGTATTAGTTTTAATAGTAATGGTAATTAAGTTATGGGGAAATCATGCCTACATCCCCTGCATCCTCTTTGTAAAAAATTTAAAAAATGTACAGTTTAGTTCCTCTAGTAAGTCCCTGTTACATGTT